>BJKM01000527.1:0-404066 GCA_015082035.1 Chaenogobius annularis
TCTCAGTAGTTTAGTGCTTACTTTTGGCCGCTCAAATGATGCACAGCTTCAAAACATGGTGCATTGTGGGTAGGAATATACAGTCCTCCTGGCTGGAAATGTGTGGACAGCAATCAATGTGCAGTGCATAAAGTATTAGCTCAGCCTGTTTGTGAACTCTACTCAGCTTCTTGTTGTGGAGTGTTTTATCAGAATCAGAATCAGAATCAGAATCAGAAAGGATTTATTTCTATTGTCAATGAACAAAATTCACAAACGTAGGAACTTGTCTCGGCATTAGGGTGCAACACTGATCAATAATAAAAACAACATATTCAATCCACAGGGCATGCATTAAGAAAACTATTTAAAATTACTATGTATGAAATAAAAATAGGCATTACTATGTACACAAGTAATGCCTTGATTTGGGTTCCAGCTAAAGTAAAAACGATCCATTTTAGTTTTCATTTTTCTTTCATTTTACTTCTAGCTCTATTCTACAGTAAATAATGATGTAGATCGGGTGCTCTTCAGAAACAATCCGAGGCATTCCGATTAAAGTCCATTATAAAGTCCAATTTAATAAAGACGAAACTTAAGTGTGGAGTGATGTCGCCAATTGTTTGGTCTTTGCTCTAAAATGACCCCTTATTTTACTCTATAATTTGTTGCTGTATTTTCTTTCTTTCCTTTTTGTTTTCTCAGAAACTGGATGTCTTTATTTACTTTTGCTCGAGCAAGAACGCACATGAGTTTGGTTTCCCTAGTAACAAGTGCAGTGATTAAAAAATATAATGTACCACTGACATAAATTGCTCTATCTCACATTTATTCAATGATAAATAAATAAATAGCCAAAGTGTTTTGGTTGCCTTGAAAAACATTCATTCTAAAAACAAAACACACAAAAAACAACAGCATGCGTTCTTCCAGAAGGCAGACAAAGTTCACCTTTAAATGTACATTCAAGGCGTCATTACGAGACTCAGAGTATGTCAGCGTTTTGTGCGCACCGCTACACATTTTATCCTGATACTAAATGGTGTGGTTCTTCTCCAGGTCAAAGGGGTCAAAGGTGTGTTCCTGGCCAATCAGAAGCTGGACGGCAAAGTCTCGACAGTCATCACCTACAACAAGGGCCGGGACTGGGAGCCCCTGACGCCTCCGGCCACCGACATGAACGGCAAGAGCCTCAGCTGCAGAGCGGTGAGAGACTCAAGTCATTCGGACCCCAGACACATTTGGAGTTTAGTTTATTTATTTAAAGGAGACATATTATGCAAAATTGAGCTTTTAATCATGTTATATGTGTTTTTCCTTCTCATTTACCAATTTGAAGTTGAATCAGGTCGATGTAAGATCATGTAACTGCAAACCTGAACCTACATATAAGCAGTTTGAATGTAAATATCATATAAAACATGTAGCACAGATAAAAAAGGTTAGACAGTCACGTAACAAAAAATAAATGTCTATTTGTGACCAGGGTCCTGTACGAAGCTGACTAACTCAGACATGAGCGTCTGTGGATGAGTCGTACTACGAAGCAGCGTCACAACTCGCTCTGTCAACACAAGATTTTCTCATTTAAGCCGTGTGCGTTCACAGAGCTGGGGGCGGGGTTAGCGCCAGCAGACCAATCAGAACAATGGAGAGGTGGAGAGCAGCGGACTTCAAACACAGGGATCTGTCAGTCCTAATCCCAACCGTATACGAGGAAATAAGAGATCAAGTATAACCAAAGGAAGCTCAGGCGCTGCATTCATGTGGAGTCGACCAATCACAGCCACGAGAGTTACGCCACAGAAAGTTCATTTGAATATCATTCAGTGAAAGAACAGAGCACAAATGTGCTAAAGTCATGAATGAAAAATGAATAACGTCGGAATGACAGCACCAAGGCCGGCTCTGAGTCTGAACCAAGCAGCACAAAACACGCGCAGACAGACGTTTGCAGTTATGCTTCAGTCTGTTATTTAAATAGCATAATATAATACAGTATGAGTAAATATAATGGGAACATTTCAGCTAGGAATCACCTGCACCGTCTAAGTGTAGCTCATTTAAATATCCTTCCTCTTTATCAATCTGTGCACGCTCATATCAAAGATACGCACTGTGCATATGCTCTCTCGCTTTCTCTTTCTCTCTCTCTCTCTCTCTCACTCGCTCTCTCTCTCGCTCTCTCTCGCTCTCTCTCTCTCTCTCACTCTATCACTCTCACTCTCTCTCTTTTCTCACTCTCTCTCTCTCTCTCTGTCACTCTCTCTCACTCTCTCTCTCTCTCACTCTCTTTCACTCTCTCTCTCTCTCCTCACTCTCTCTCTCTCTCTCTCTCTCACTCTCTCACTCTCTCTCTCTCTCTCTCTCTCTCACTCTCTCTCTCTGCTCTCACTCTCTCTCACTCTCTCTCTCACTCTCTCTCTCTCTCTCTCTCTCTCTCTCTCACTCTCTCTCACTCTCTCTCTCTCTCTCTCTCTCTCTCTCTCTCTCTCTCACTCTTCTCTCTCTCTCTCTCTCTCGCTCTCTCTCTCTCTCTCTCATCTCTCTCACTCTCTCTCTCCTCTCACTCTCTCTCTTCTCTCTCTCTCTCTCTCTCTCTCTCTCTCTCGCTCTCGCTCTCTTCGCTCTCTCACTCTCTCTCTCACTCTCTCTCTCTCTCTCACTCTCTCTCACTCTCCTCTCACTCTCTCCCTCTCTCTCTCACTCTCTCTCGCTCTCTCTCTCTCTCACTCTCTCTCACTCTCTCTCACTCTATCACTCTCTCACTCTCTTTCTTTCTCTCTCTCTCTCTCACTCCCTCTCACTCTCTCCCTCGCTCTCTCTCGCTCTCTCTCGCTCTTTCTCTCTCACTCCCTCTCACTCTCTCTCACTCTCTCTCACTCTCTCTCCCTCACACCTGTCGCTCTTTCAGCTGGTAGATTCTTGTCTCTGATTGGTCAAAGAGTCGTCTTTGTACCTCATTCTGCAGTTTATCCAGGTTATGAGTTCATGGTATGTTGCCATAGAGATCTGCCCCGATAGAAATTGATCCAGTTTCGTAGTATCAGTTAACCAGGGTTAACCCCAAAGTGACCTCGCTAACCCTCTAATCCAGCTTCGTATTACAAGCCTCTTTGACCAGAAATGTTTTTAAAAAATGACCACATCACAATGAGAACATAAACAACTTTTAACCAATTATAGTTTGCACATTTTTAAGAAATGGTGACCAGAAAATGCTTATGAAAACAGCTTCTGTCTTATATTTGGAGATTTGAAGCAACAGTATATAACTTTCTAGAGGGGGCACATCACCTGCATGATTCCATGGAAATAGAAAGTTAAAACCATCCTTTTGAACATTTTTCAAGGTGTTAGATACCTTTTGTGCTAAACTTTGGGATAGTATAGCCAAAGGAACAACATTTCCATAGAAAAAAAGCCACGCACGAGTCAGGTTTGCAAAGATATAAGCCCACCCACAGAAAGGACGCGTGTTTTCTGACGTTTTACAATGCCGTTACGTACTGCTTCTTTAAGTTTCCTGTCTGAAAAGTCTGAGGTTATGGTGGGTTCACGCTTCATCACTGCTGTCAGAGCGGCTGTACTTCACCATTCACACTCTCCTCACTCACTCTCCTGAAACATTACATATTTCTCTTCGACCTCCTCCGACCTTCTCTTGTACAGCTTCTACACACACAATGCCTTATAAATGAAAACATTACATGATGACAAACTTGTAATGCATGTTTTTCTTACATTTATGTACGTACACTACTGACGTTTCAAATGGTCTTCTTCTTCTTCTTCTTCTTCTTCTTCTTCTTCTTCTTCTTCTTCTTCTTCTTCTTCTTCTTCTTCTTCTTCTTCTTCTTCTTCTTCTTCTTCTTCTTCTTCTTCTTCTTCTTCTTCTTCTTCTTCTTCTTATTCTTATCTTATCCTTATCCTTATCCTTATCCTTATCCTTATCCTTATCCTTATCCTTCTCCTTCTTATCCTTCCTTATCCCTCTCTTCTTCTTCTTCTCTTCTCTTCTTCTTCTTCCTTTTCCTTCTTCTTCTTATTCTTATTTCTTCTTATCTTTTCTTTCTTCTTTCTTCTTCTTCTTTCCTTCTTCTTCTTCTTCTTATCTCTTCTTCTTCTTCTTCTTCTCTCTTTTTCTTCTATTCTTCTTCTTTATTCTTATTATTCTTATTATTATTATTATTATTATTTTATTATTTTATTTTATTCTTATTATTATTCTTATTATTATTCTTATTATTATTATTATTATTATTATTATTATTCATACCTCCCAGACCATACTTTGCAGTCGGTAACTAAACCTTTCCTGTCTGTGCCTGGCAGCCTGACTGTCACCTGCACTTGCACCTGCGCTGGGCCGATAACCCCTATGTGTCCGGGACAGTGCACACCAAAGACTCCGCCCCCGGGCTCATCATGGGAGCAGGTCAGTCACTACAGCAACACAGGCGTTATTACTGAGAGCCTGGTCAGTCAAGCTCAGGGGACCCGCGGACTGAAAGCACTTTATTTATTGAACTGTTGTGTTTATTTTTGAGCCAGCGCTAAAGTGAAGGGACCCAGGCCGAGTGAGCAGACGTCCGACTCGCTGCTCTGGGTCACACACAGCTTCTGCACACTGTCAGCAAAAGTCTATACGACAAACAGCAGAAATCAACTGAGACACTAAAGGAGCATTGGACCTATGAATGAAATGTCTCTAGATTAAATATCTTGAATTTAGAACATTAATCTTAATTTCAATAACACAGTTAGTTAGTTAGTTAGTTAGTTAGTTAGCTGATATTTACTTACTTGTTTTTCAGTGTTTCTGACTTGTTTGAGTTTATTTCTTCTTATTTCAAGCCAAATTATTTGTCAATGGGGTAAGAAGTTTTTAGTTACCTCATGGGCTAATAAATGTTCTTATTTCATTAGAAAAGGCGTGCATGACGCTGGATCAATGGAGAAAAGTCCCACACACTGTGTTTTTATTTATAGGCGAAGAGGCAACGTTTCAGCATCTATAGATCCATGGGTCAAAACTACTCAAATTAAGATTCATATTCTGAATTCAGGTCATTGTGTGTAAGGCTATATATATATATCCAATATATATACTATATATTGGAGATACACCAATGACTACTGTGTCACAGAGTTCAGACAGAACCGTACGGCAAAGTTGGACAAACCATTTTCCTTATTGCATTTCAAAAACGTTTGCATATGTCACACAATCAAGGGCAAAGAAGTTGTCTTTAATGTCTAAACCTTTACATATAGACACCGTTTATAATCAAGCCCTGATTGTTTGACCTTATGTTTCATGCTCTCAACACTAGACAATTGTATCTTATAAAAGGAGGTTTTCAATTTTACCAGACGCTGGATTGGAACGTGAAAATGTTAACCACGATGACTTGTGATTGGTGTTTTCTTTACCACATGGAAACCAGGCTTTGCTAATTCTGATGTTGATTATAATTTGACTGAATATGGCTTTGTTTATTATCTAATTATGTAGATTGTTACTTTGTTGATTCTGATTTAGTTGATTTGGATTCATCCTGACACGTTATGTTTTAGGGAATCTGGGCTCTAAACTGGTGGAGTAACAAGGAGGACATGTATATCACCTCAGACTGTGGCAAGACGTGGAGACAGGTACACTCATTTGTGATTTTAAAAAAAGCTTTTAAGAAAACTAAAATACTGCAATTTCAGCACGACGTTCATAATGTTTTTTATAGGTGTTTGAAGAGGAACATCACATCCTGTACCTGGACCATGGAGGGGTCATTGTGGCCATCAAAGATACATCAATACCACTGAAGATCCTCAAGTAAGAACATCTAACTTGTAACGTCTGATTTGCTAGTCATTCCTAAAAGTCTTCTTGTTTTTGTTACAATTGTGGATGACAATTCAAAAAACCAGGAAAAAAAGTGTCACAATTATCCATTTCATTGGATAAAACCAGAGACAGAAAAGCAGTAATCAAATCTGACTTTCTTCCTGCTATAGTGTAATCTCCATCAAGCTTTAGACTCACTAAATAATAAACAACATTTGGTCATAGAGAATATGGCTACTGTGGCTACGTTTACATGCACACCATAAATCTGATCAATATTTTATTTCTGGAGTTATCAGATTATTGAAATGCCATGTAAACAGTAACATCTGATATGAGTAATCTGATTTCTCTCCGATTATTCACGCCTGTGCAGGTTTTGACAAACAACAGCATGCAATGAAAGGGCAAACTAATATGGCAAAGACAAAAATGAAGGGGAAAATGTAAAATGTTTTTAAGATCCATTGTATTTTGTGTTCCAAATCCATTGATTATCTGACACATGTCACCAGGTGTTGATAATCAGATTTCTCTTGGGCATGAAAGCAGAACTAATTATTGTGTTACCTGATTTTTCAATGTATTTGATTTTTACTAGCCATGCAAACGTACCCAGTTGCTCAATGGGTTAAGTCATCGCCAAATATCGAGTCGACGATCAAACCTGGCACTTGCTGTTGTTGTGTCCCCGGGCAAGACACTTTACACAATAACTTCAGCAGGTTGATAAGCATATTCTAAATGTCAGATTGATAGGGTTCTTCTGAGAAAAGTTTGATCCAATAACACCCTAATTACATTCCCGTTACTGTAGTATAGAACTGTCCTTCTGTATATGATAAGTCTTCATATCAATGCCCTTCACCGGACACACACACGCACACACAGACATGCACACACACACACACACACACACACACACACACGCTCGCTCTCCAGCCTGTGTGCGATCCTATCTGCCCTCTTCACCAAGCGCAGCCACACATAATGAGCGAGCCCAGATAAGAAAGACATTTATCACACCGTCAAATCAAACGACCTTTCCGACAGGGCGCCATCTGTCTGCGCGGAGGGTCGTCCTTCACAGACCCCCCTCCTGCCTCACTAAATCAATAAGTGGTCCTCTGAGCTGCGTTGGAGAGTTTAGAGGTGAAGTTACCAGACATTTTGGTACTTTTATAATGATCGTAATTAGATTTGGGAACGCTCTTTTAAACTGCGCTCTCTCTCAAAGTTCAATTCAGTTAAAGTGTATTAGGGGAGATAAACAAAGCAGAAAACATTGCCAAGAGCCAAAACAACATTTAATTGTCAGTGTCACAAATGATATAGTGAAATAAAGATCAATGCAAAAACTTGATGAATAGTAAAAAGTAATAGTAACAATTTCTGCCTTTTGGAGAAGTTTGGAACATTTTCAAGCTTATGTATATTTGTTTGTTTTGTTTTTCTGTTGCCAGTGCCAGACAAAGATCTACAAAGACACTCGACCCTCCTCCCCAGACACTTCCTTCCGTCTTTAATAAAAGATGTGTTTTGTGTGTTTTTGAGTACTGTTTTTGAATCAATTCCTGTCTCGTTCCCAGGTTCAGTATCGACGAAGGCCGGACGTGGACGGTGCATAACTTTACCAGTACTTCGGTGTTTGTGGACGGACTCCTGAGCGAACCCGGGGACGAGACGCTGGTCATGACGTGAGTACAAAAGAAACACGCACAAAAAATACTTCCGACCAAAAAATCCTTTGTACAAAATCCTAAATTTAATGTTTGCGATGACGATTGCAGTTTTTTTCATTCATACTTTTTTCAGGACTTTTTTTGGTAATTGTTTTAGCCCAGTTTGAGTGCAACTGTAGACTTGGTTGGTCCTGTTCTAGTCCTGGCGCAGTCCTAGTCTAGTCCGGATTGTGACGCCGTAGATAGAAATCCAGAGGTCTCTTGTGCTTTTTTGAAGTCCATAAACCATCACCAGACTCATTCTGATCATTACAACTGCATACATGTACGTTGCTAAAATAGCTAGCTTTTCTTTTCTTCCATGGTTATTTCCTCTTTTCCCAGTAGGAGGGCGTACATACTGTTGTAAAGTAATGTGTACTTTCAATACATATATTGAGAAGATTTTCAAACCTGTACTTGCACTTCTGGCATCTAATTGTAATTAGTTACATTTTAAATCATAGAAGTTACTGAGTACTGCACAAGTCCCAGTTGTCCCAATACACCATTGTTTCACTGCTGATTTCTATTCCAACCAACACACAAAACTGCAGATATGTGGCTTGTGCTATAAAACAGCTTCATTCAGCTAACTTTTTTGTACAAAAGACTGATCTAACATGATACTAAAACTGTTAAAAGTAACTTGTAACTTGTAACTGGTGCTCTTGAACTATTCGACAGATAGCCTGAAAAAGGCACTTTTAAATTAAGATTTTGTGATTTCTGCCATGTCTTTGTGATTTTAATGCATTTTTTCCTGTTGTGTGAAGCACTTTGAATTGCCTTGTGTACGAATTGTGCTCTACAAATAAACTTGCCTTGCCTTGCCTTTTTAATGCAACTGTTTTAGTACAATTTTGGCAGCAGTACTTGTAATTGAGTACTTTTTAGCCATGTAATATTTTTACTTGAGTACAAATTGTCATTACTCTTTCCACTACTGCAAACTATGCATAATATGTATCTTTTGACATTTGGAATCAAAATACCTTTAGAATGATCAAAAGTCTTCAAAAGAGAGAAATTGTTGTATTTTAACAGTATAAATATAATAAACAAAAGTAAATCTTACGCTACCGTTAGTCTGCTGCTGGTTTTGCAACTTGCTCCTGGAAGGTCCTCATGCTTCTCTGAACGTATTCACACATCTCACACTTGGCTAACACGCTCTCTCTCTCTCTGCCTCTTTCTCCATCCTCCGAAACTTCATGTCCTCTTAATGTTGCTGCAGTGGCTGATGCTAAAGCGCTCTCTACATATCCCATGTCCCAACAATATAATGACTTTTAGGAGCAACAATAGATTCAACTTTCTAGATATGTTACTATTTACTATTGTTGTGCTTGCAGTGTTGGCGATTAACCAAATATATGTACCATAAATACGTAATACTAATTTAGATTCTGGTATAGTTACTCCGTACTCACAATACAGTTACTTTTCTAAAATCAAAGGAATACATTGCAGTTGGTAATTGATCATGTAGTTTAGCTTTTCGAACTGCACAGTTCAGAATACATGGTAAAGATGTATTAGATTGTATTACAAATTACATTTTAAGTATTCAGTATTCTGCAACTTCTCAATGTGTACTTATTAAGTATACTTCTATCAAGTACTTGTGGCACAGCACTGTTAAATTGATTTTTTCTTCTTCTTAGTAAACACTTTTCTTCCACACAAACTTTGACAAAGTTAAACCACTTTGCTATTCTATTAGTAGTCTTTGCTGCCATCTGGTGGATTTTGACAGAAAATATATCCATATTTTTTCTATTGTTCAAGCGTTGTTAAAGTGGTTAACGTAAATTGAATAACCTAAAAGCAAAGATAATTTCTCCATTTCGGCATAACCCTGAGGTCTGTTTGTGTCAAAGCCACGGAGGAGCCGGATATGTCTCCTCCTTTCTGACCTGCAGTTCCTCAGATAAGATGCTTAGAGCAGTAATCCTCTCTCACACACGGACACACACATATGAGCTCTATGTATCATCACTGACAGGGTTGCCCTGGTCTGAAAGATTAGCCCTCTCTCAAAAGTTTGGAATTCTGACACTGCTACAGACTGTCACTATGATTAAATGGGTCCTATGGAACCTTTCTGATGGGGGTTGGCATAAAGATGTTATTGCTTTGCATGGAATCTTACACAGTATGACTACATATATTTGGATTTATTCAATGTTGTTATAGCTTAATAAAGAAAGGAAAGAAAGGGAGGAAGGAAGGAAAGAAGGAAGGGAGAAACAAAGAAGGAAGGGAAGGAAAGAATGTAAGAGAGGAAAGAAAGGCAAAAGGAAGGAAGGAAGTAAAGAAGGAAAGACCTCCAACTTGGTCTGGTGGCTTACCTCTATGGAATTGAATTAGTAATAGTAATATTATTAATGTTATTTATTGTGATACTAAAGTATAGTCTAGTGGAGAGAATAGCAAACTACACAAGTGATTAACATCAAAATATCAGCTGTAATAACAGTTTCGTAATGTATACATCATTTTACAGATTTGTTGTGTATCTGATCCGCAGAGTGTTTGGCCACATCAGTTACCGATCGGACTGGGAGCTGGTCAAAGTGGACTTCAGACAATCATTCCCCCGACAGTGCATAGAGGAAGACTACGAGTCCTGGCAGCTGACCGACTTGCATGTAAAACAACATCAGCAAATGTATGACATAAAAATGAAAATAACAAAAGTATTACCAAACAATTGTTATTGTAGGGGGAGAAGTGCATTATGGGACAGGAGAGGAGCTTCAGGAGGAGAAAGGAGTCGTCTTTCTGTATCAAAGGGAAGAGCTACACATCGGCTCTGAGCACTAAACCATGTCAGTGCACGGAGAGGGACTTCAACTGGTGAGACTCAAACTGCAGATGAAAGATATGTGTTGTGCCTCAAGGGTCAGTCCTTGGACCTATACTTTTCAATTTGACCAGTGTCTATTTGCTTCACTAAGGCTAACTTGACACCTGAAACCATTATAGTTATCTTGAGTATGACTTACATTTTGCTACAACAATTCAAAAACAAAGAAGACTAATACAAATTCAGTGACTATACTGTTTAATGGAAAATAGAATCGATTTTACTATGCTAGGATTTGTTATAAGCCAACTATTCCCATCTTGATGTTGGTTATTGTTATATTTTATATATTTTATATATTTATTTTTTGGACAGATAAAACTAGCGTAAATGTTTCTGTGTGTAGTGATTATGGTTTTGAGCGCTCCCAGACTGAAGGCCACAGGTGTTTTGCTGATTTCTGGTTCGACCCTGATGCCCCTCCAGACGACTGTCACCTGGGACGGAGCTACGAGTCCAGCACTGGGTTGGTTTAGCAACACAAACATAACATTACATTATTAACAGAAATCTAACTGTTTGAAATGTTGTTTTAGTTACAGGAAGGTGATTTCTAATTCCTGTGAAGGAGGTATAAACAAACAGCAGAGCTCAAAGCAGCACCTGTGTCCTCTGCTGCCCCCTAAAGGACTGCAACTGGGCATTAAAGGGCAGATGTTAGCTGTGGCACCTGGCGATGACATCACATTTATTGTCCATCAAGAACAGGTTGGTAACTCACTGAACTAATAACATGTCTATGTCCTCAGTCATCCACTGAAAAAGCATCAAAATGTTTTGTCAGGGTTAGACAAGGCCTTTCAATAGCGGAGTGGCAATGCAGAGACATTGGAGATTTCCTGGTGAAGGGGATTGTTTGATGACAGAGGGGGGTGATGTGAGAAGGGCATGTGGCTGCCGGAGAGTGACAGGCAGCAGCTCTTTGAAGAGCTGCCAGCTTCCTGTGCCAAATGTATTGTATTGTATTGTAATACAAATGTATTAAAAAATCACAAATCGCCCAAAAAATCTGAAAAGATTCTCCAGCTCATGCTCATGATGCTATGTCAAGGTTCTGCTAACACCAACTAAACACCTCCTTTCATTACAGTGTATAACCACTATGTATTGACGAGCTGCTGAAAGGGCCTTATTGTGAAAAGGGTTCAAAATGAATGTTCTGGTGCAGTTTCATCTGATTTTATAGGAATTAAATACAGTGGCTTGCAAAATTATTTGTACCCCTGGAACTTTTCTACATTTTGTCACATCTCGATCACAAACTTTGTCCTGCTGAAGGTGAACCTCCAGTCACCCCCACAGAACCCCCAGTCACAAGTCTTTTGCAGACTCCAACAAGTTTTCTTCCAAGTTTGGCCTGTATTTGGCTCCATCCATCTTCTCATCAACTCTGAGCAGCTTCTCTTTCCCTGCTGAAGAAAAGCACCCCCACAGCCTGTTGCTGCACCACCATGTTTGCTGTATCCCCCACGTGGCGTCTGACAAACTGCAAATAGGACTTCTTATGGCTGTTTCGCAACAATGGTTTTCTTCTTGCCACTCTTCCATAAAAGCCAGATGTGTGTAGAGCATGACTAGTCGTTGTCCTATGATCAGATTCACTGTCCACTGTCCAGCTGTGGATTTCTGCAGCTCCTCCAGAGTGACCATGGGCCTCTTGGCTACATCTCTGGTCAGAGCCCTCCTTGTTCGGTCTGTAAGTTTTGGTGGACTTCATGTCTTGGTAGGTTTGTAGCCATACTCTTTCCAATTCCAGAGGATGGATTGAACAGTGCCGTCAGATGTTTGAAGCAAGCAATGATACTGTGTGTGAGGTGCAATAGTTATAGCCAGGTTTTAGGGCCAACATAAAGTACTTTTGTAATTAACATGCCTTTTTGATCGTTTCAAAACCGCAAACGTTTTTTGTTGAAATTTCTGTGCTGTGCTCAGGGCGACACCAGCAGCACTAAGTACCAGGTGGATCTGGGAGATGGAGTGAGGGCCATCTACCAGAACCTGACTGTGACAGATGAGCCTATCCAGCACCGCTATGAGAACCCTGGGGTCTACAGGGTCAGTGTGAAGGCGGAGAACATGGCCGGGCACGCTCAGACCACCATGTACATCCAGGTCACAGGTACATTTATACGAGTATTGTAAATTCAGCTATTTGTGATTAAATGGCATTTTGTTGAATGAGACTAAGCAATGTCAAGAGACAGACAAATGTGTCCAATCAGACATGTTGGCTGAGAGCCATGTGGAAACAACTGCTTATGACTGTCTCAGACGGTTTATGCTGCAGTCATCTTGGAAACTCGGAAGATCCGACCTCAGTCTCGGAGAAACGGGTTTGAAGACCAGGAATTTCCACTTGGAAAGACTGGACTCTGAGTTCACAGGTTTACGCCTCAGTGACAGGAGTGGGTTTGGGATTGGAGGACAGCATGGAGACAAACCGTGGTGGTGGTTCTACTTTGTAAATAACACACATTTAAGTGACAATTCAGCTTTGGTATTATAATGAATGCTGTTGAGGGTGGGCGGGCCCGTTAATGAAGACTATTAAAGTGCAAATGACATTTCTCTAAACTAGGGTTTACACAATTTTATTCAAGATTTAGCTAAAAACTGCCAGTGTTCCCTAGTTTGACCATTTTGAAGTTACTTCCTAGTTGTAATACTGTAAACAAGGGCTAAAGCTTGACTAATTATGGTGACTAAAAACTTGATTAAAACCTTTAAATGACCTGCATTTTTGATGGAATTTTGTGTATTGATGAAATAGAAAGAATTTATATTATATTAGAACTTAGCGCAACTGTTTTTTTTTTTACTCTTTCAACTTTTATGCACAAAATGCTTCTTTACTGGTGTAAAACTATAATAAATGTTTACCATATGCACTAGCCCAAAACATGCAATCTTGTCATATGGGTTTTTATAATTCTGTCAACATCAAAAACTAAACAATGTAAAGAAGGGAAGTGCTCCCATTGAAACAGTTTGATTAGTCATATGATATATTTCTTTTCAGTTAAACAGCACTTTTCCGTATCCTGGCAAAAGTAAACTGAATGTGTCTGTTTGTTCCAGCCCCTCTGCAGGAGGTCCATCTGGAGGTGGTGCCCATCGCAGGAGTAAACCAGGAGGTCAATGTGTCTGCTGTTGTGCTCCCCGCTGAGGCCAATCTCACCGTCTTCTACTGGTGGATAGGAGACAACATGCAGGTAAAGGTAAAAAACACTCACGTCATACTCACAATGCAACAGCGTCAACCTGTATCTGTAGTTTTACTTGGGTAAAGTTGAGTACATTTTCCCTGCACCTGCACTTGTCTCTTGTCTTCATTCTGGTTGTGTTGTGTTCTCCTCCCTCTGTGCAGCCCTCCCTGACTCTCCTGAACAGCATGCTGACCCGTTTCCTGGAAGCAGGGGAGGTGTCGGTCACTGTCCAGGCCTCCAATGGTCGATCCATGGTTCAAGACACAAAGATTGTCCGAGTCTTTGGTAAATTTACAATACTTTTTACTCTGTGTTGCTTCCCGTGATTGTAATCTAATTATTAAATATGCCAATGATACAATCATTGTGATGAATCATATTGCAGAGGTGCAGAATGTTTTTGAGAGGAGCAAAGAAAACAGCCTCCTTCTGTATACATCTCAAATGTCAGTGTGTCTTTGATTTTAGTCACAACACATCCTTTTAGAATGATCAGGTTCTATCTGCGGTCAGGGTAGTTCTGAGATATTAAGGTTTAAAGTTTAACCTCAGCTGATAATATTTCAGATTTAATCCTGAAGAGTCTGTCAGTCCTATAGGCTCAAATGCATTTACAAACAAAATATTACAAAATATTTTTCGGAAATTAAGTCTGAAATGCCTGAACTATGACCTTCTTTCTGAATGCAGACGTGAAAACAGAGCCCTTCAAAACGTAAATGACACGTTTTGATGCATTTTGAACTTTATCTAGCACCTTACTTTAAGTATGTTTTTTTTTCTTTAGCAACTTAATCTTTTTAGCTCTCTTATGTCTCAGTTTCAACACGTTACTTGGTACTTTTAGTTTTTCGTAACTTTTGTCCATAGTTTTCTTATGTGTTGTCGTTTGTACATGTTTTCCAGTGTGCTTTTCAAATTACCAATGGCAAATAAACTAAATGGTGTAGTTTTAGCTTTAACGTTCTCTTTCCTGCGTCAGACCACTTCCAGGTGATTCCTCTGAGCTTCAGCAGAAACCTGGACCGCTTCAACCCCAACATCCCCGAGTGGAGAGAGGACGTGGGCCAGGTGCTCACCAAAATACTCTCCAGGGTAGGATTACAGTTAGCATTTTATCATTATTGGCCTTTATTTTCATCAATATTGAAATGCATTATTAGTAAAGATGACATATGTTTTTTCAGGTATTTTCAATAAAACTATAAATGCTTTTTCTTTTCTTTTTTTTTTAGCTAAAGGTGCTGTATCTTATTTTTACAGTTTAAAAAAAACATTAAAAACAGTTCTGAATGTCCAAATGATGTTTTTCACAACTTTCAGAGGCCAAAACAGGGTTTACTGTCATGGTAAAGCTAACAAATATTAGCATGCTAACAGCGTACTTACAGCTTTGCGGAGAATAAAACCATAGACAATCATAGACGGGAAATTCTCTGTCTCTGTCCACTGCTACAACCTCGAACACAAGGGCGTAACATCAGACCAAATGTTCCTGCTCATACAAATGAGCTATATCCCCATATTAAAGTAGATAACATGTTTATTTTATGATATTTGTGTCATTTATCTTGTCTTTTTTGCACGCTAATGCTAAGAGCTAATGCTAACAGTTAGAGGAAAAAATCAGGGACAGTCCCTCAAATGTTGCCTGACTAGCCAAGTTGCTAAGTGATCGATAGCATGAGCATCGAACGCCTCGTCTACTCATGTATACGTCTATGAATAAAACGCTCTATAATTAGATGCAGACAGCCCACAGCGGTCTCAATTTCACCCAAGGAGCTGTTTTTACAATATATCTGTACTGTGGAAAAATAATTCTTTATTTTTCCTTATTTTCCATCTTCAGATTACGGGTGTTCCTCAAGAGTCTCTGGTCACAGTGGTGAAGCCTGGTCTCCCCACCTCTGCAGACCTGTATGTCCTGCCACTGGACGACCAGCCGGACAAGACCAGCAGATTTGTAGACAAGGTACTTACAAAACAACCTTTCATAATTGTTTTTCTTATTCCGATCTACTGGTGGACGATAAGGACAAAAATTAATTTCTCTATATTTTTTGGGATGATCTCAATGCAATCTATTGGAAATGGGCTAAAATATGCCTGTAAATGTCCACAATCTTAAGCTTTACGACAAAAATAAAAGTTGATGGACTAAGTGTCTTTTTTAGGGTCAAAGTATTGCATGAAACAGGATAGGACTATAAAATAAAGATTATATTGCATATTAGTTATACATTTTTTATTCTTTAACATCTTATTTTGCAGCCTAGTTCTTTATTATAGACACAATAAACAATTCAAATGAACATGTTTTGCCACTTAAATTATTACAGTAGATTTTATTTGACTAAAGCTTGAAATTATTATTATTTTTTTAATTATTATTTTATGTTTTTTCGATATAACGCTCATCTGAAATACCTACAGTATTTATCTGAAAAACTGTAATATATTCTTTTCAGCGGATACCATCTATAATCCAAGCGTTCAACGACAACAACGTGACTTTCATTGTCCGAGGAGGTCAGCAGGTCCTGGTGATGCTCGCAGACCCAAACGCAGGTACAGGTTTCACACAAACTGTTCTCCTCATGGCATACTGTACACACACTTTTATTTTTGAAATGTTGTTAACGACATGTATGTTACTGGTTTTATTTTGAATGTATAGGACATAGTGGTAATGAAACTTCAGCAGCTGCAGCAGAAAATGGTGCGTTTATTAAATTGTGAGATTTGCGTGTGCGGATAACTTCAAAATTCTGAAATCTTTTTGGGAACGTATCTGGTTGAGTTTGCTGTGTAGTGTGAAAATACAACACGCTTCAACTTCTGCATGGACGTCTTCAGCTTTTGGTCCCATGATTAGAAGTAACAATTTAATATGCAAGTTTTAAAGTGTCTAAATAGTTTTTCTTCTTTGTTGAATCAGGCTACCATGGTGCTGCTGGAGGTCCAGGTGTATGGGCAGTAGGAGTCTTATTTCTAGTCAGCATCATCGCCACTGGCTCCTTCATCCTCTACAAGTTTAAAAGGTAAGAATACTTAAAACGTGTTGGTTTAACAATGAGCATGCTAATAGTCTTAGAGATATGCATATGCTAACACCTACATGCTGTGGTGGAAACAGTACTGCAACTTAGTACGAAAGTAAAAGTTAAATGGCTAAAAATGTCCTCAATTACATCTATAAGTACTGCTGCCAAAGTTACTCTCCACCCTTGTGTACATTACTTGTTAGCTAGCAAGCAGATAATGAATGTTTGCCACTGTTAGGTGCAGGACTCCCTAAATGTTAGGCGTTTCATCCGGGCTTAATGTTCATGATTTTTTTTCCATTGTTTACCAAATGACTATTTTGGACAATATATTATTTCACAATCAGGATGAGGTTATGCCGTGCTCACACTGCATACGCTGCAGCTCTGCCGTTGCATTAGAACTACATGTGGAGATCAGACCAGACACGGTGCAGTGCAGTGGTGCTGGGGGAGATGGCGCTCCGGATTCTTTCTGTTGGATTGGGATTTTTGCCGGAGCCCACCGTAGTCCTGTTCCCTCTATTAATGGTTCATTATCTCTTGAGCATGAGGTCTCGGGAGTAGGTTTAGGAACAAGTCACTTGGTTAAATTAAACTAAATCAAAATGTTCTGTGTTTTAATAGCATTGTCTATTGCTCCAAATAAATGTTAGTGCAAACTAGGTACATTTGTGTCTGCTGCCTCCAGTGGCCTGTGACGTCACACTGCACCGCTCTGATTACAGCAGTTTGTGTGGAACCTGTTAGACCAATCACAGTGTCACCATCTCTATTTGAAATGTGGCTGTGGGCGGAGTTTAGCTGTTTAGTCACACTTTAAAGGTCCAATATCATGCAAAATCGACTTTTCAGAGCTTTTAACCTTCTTACAGCGCTATTGGTACCTCGTATATGTGCCCAAAGTGTTTTTTTTATTGATTCCTGTATTCTTTAGCTAGAGAACAGTCTCTATCCTTTCCCTTGGATGAGCAGACGAACAGGGCCTACTCACCAGGATGAGTCATCCTGGCACACTTCCCTGTTTCAGCACATCCTCCAGGAAGCACTCAGTACCTGTAACACGCCCCCCCATATGGGTTATATTTTATAACTATTTTGTTATGGGTGTTGCACAACACTTATTATGATCAACTATGCCCTTAGGTTCGACTACGAAATCGCTAAAATAGCATAATATAGGATCTTTAATGTTGGGGCTTTGGGACATGGAATGCTTGTCCCGGCCCGGAATGAAATGCCTAACATTAAGAGTCCCTATTAGCGGTATCAGTTGTCTATGCTCACGACTCTCCGCATGCCAGCAACGTTCTTATATTAGTTCTTAGTTCTACTATTATATTGTACCAGAGGCATTAATCATGATAAGCATGCTAATGTATAATAGTTTATTTTTACTTGCACTTTTAGGTTGTTTATTATAGTTATCATACTTTCCATTGGATGCACTGCATGTTGTTCACAATTGCACTTCACCTAAAGCACAGTGTCTGTCCCAAACACAAAAATGTCACTCAAATAAAAAAACTGTACCAAACTACAGCCATCTTACAAAAACTACAAATCCCACAGTCCCTGGCTCCGGACTGAGGACACCTATCCCCCGCTGTTTTTCAGGAAGCTCCCCGTCAACCGGAATGTGTACGCACAGATGCACAACGAGAAAGAGCAGGAGATGACCAGCCCTGTGAACCACAGCGAGGACACGCAGCACATCATCCAGGGCGAGGAGTTCATCGACGACGACCTGGACTCTCACACGCTAGGTAACGCAGGAGGAAGCCCCGCCTTCCGCTCCCTTATAAGGACTACCACTAACCACTGCTACTAGAGCCCGCCCCTCGCACCAGCAGCCCACTCAAGCAAGGTACGGGAGGATTTACCTGTCTTTCAGTGTACGCCATACAGTTTGTGTCGCACGTATGCCCATGCACGTACGGACGGAATGATGTCCCACCATATCTAATGTCAACAATGCAAGTCTTTGCAGTAGAGTTATGGATGAAGTCATTTTAGAAATCAGAAAAAAGATGCAAGCAAGCAAAATTGGTGTAATCCCTAATTCGTCCAGGAGTGATTTATTGTAGGGAAGCTTTCAAAGGTAGTCAAGACATTTAGACTTCCATCCAAAAGTCATTTTCAATCTGAGCTCCTTTCTAGATACTATTTTCTAGCTTCATGCCAACACCGTCGGATTGAAAATAACTTTTGAATGGAAGTCCAATCGTGAAACTTGATTTTTCAAACATCCTTTGAAACTTTTTCTTCAAAACAAAGCAAACTAAAAAAAGCATCGTCATCGTTAGCATCGGCAGAGTTGATGTTGTCATGCAAAACGTCAGTCACCACCAAACGAACCAATGGTGCGTTCACACTTGCACAAAGCACACATTAAAAGAACAAAACATGGAACAGACCCGGCTAATCCTCCTCTAAAAAGGACCAGGTCAACCAACACCAGAATCAAACTGGGCTCAAACCGGGACCAAACAAGTACAAGTGTGAACACACCCTAAGCACACTTGTAATCATGAAATTCTATATGAAATTCTATATGATGACTTAGATTCATGATCGTTTTTTCTTTTGTTTTTTCCACCATGAAGCATGACATCAGGCCTGAGTAGGACATGCCTGCTAAGCATGAGTACAAGCATGTTCACATACACAGTACATTACAAATCACATACTTTTATTTCCCTCACTTTACTGTAGAAGTACTGCCCTTGTACAAGTTCACACACACGGATCAGTGTTTCCCTTTGGGCTGGTCCAATACCATACATGGGTTATGCTTTGGGTGACCATAAGTGCACATGGTACAAAGTCTTTCCATCATTTACACCAGCCTCACTTTATGTAAAGAACAGACATGTACAATACCAGCTTTTTCAATCTATTGGTGTTGTCTACTCAAATACAAATTTTATATATATATATATATATATATATATATATATATATATATATATATATATATATATATATATATATATATATATATATATATATATATATATATATATGCATATATATATCATTGTTTCATATTCGCAGGTGGGTTCATTGCAAACCTACACTTATTATAACGTATAAAGACAGCCAGAGTATATTCATAAAAGTTCATATTTGTATCCTTTCAATTGAAATGTTGAGCTTTAATTTGTAATGACAAAAGTAGTTTTACAGTTTGTCATCTCGTATTTTGTGATGCCACTTCAATACAAAAGTCCTTGTAATTGTCTAGAAGTATTGATTCTTTGATAGCAGTATCGATAGTATAAATTAGAGCAGCTGGTAACAAAGGTATTGGTACTTGGAATCAATGACATCCCCAGTAAAGAATGGTATTGGATCAAGCCCTTTCGAAACGCTCGTGGACACTCTTTTCATGTAGCATTCACTCATCCTTCTGTGGTCTCCAGCAGGAAACCATTCTGGTGTGGTCCTGAGCATCACCTCCAGAGAGCTGCAGAGCTACCTGAGCAGCTGATGCCCACCGAGGCCACGCTGATGGGACTAGCGTTAGCGCAGCCCTGCTAAAGAGCACAGGGACTCCACTCTGCCTTCCTCCTCTCCGGCCCGTCCCCTTCTCTCTGTGTCGGACACTGACCTCACTGCTCCGCGGCACATCCACCCCTCAGCCCACCCCGGGGTGCTCTGTCCTGGCCAACTTTTCAGCCCGGATCATTGACAGTAATAAGAGGACTGATAGTAATGGTTAATGGAGCTGATGGGACCGTGTTTGGAAGGTCTGAAAGTCTAATCAGCTATGGCTAAGCTAAATGCTGGTAAAGTTCAGCCTAATCTATCCATGGGTTTCAGAATGATAGAAATGAGCACTTTTGCCATTGCCATGAACAAAATATATCTTTAGAATGAGGTAGTCGGGGCTGGAGGTTCTGTCTGGTGTAATTGGTCATTTGAAGCGAGGGAGTTTAGGAGCAGGGTCATCATTTAGGAAACGGGCTGTGGTCAGGGTTAGAGTTCGTTGATGTGTTTGCAGAGGTAAGTTTAAAAACCATAAAACATCAGTCAAACAGTTTAGACCTTTTCACAGTAACAAAAGCTGATACGTTACTGTGGAAACCAGAGCAACGTTGTCACTTTCATCCTTTCCAAGACCTCAAATGTTGCATATAACAGCGAATGTAACCCCACAGTAGAGTAGACTAGAGCGGCCGTCAAACCATTTATCTTCAAACACAGCAATAATATGTATAAGTGCATCAACTATCTAGTAAATGTAATATGAAATATTAGGGTCTCTTGACTTTTCCTGTCGTGGACGCCATTTGAAGACTTTTTACCAAAAAGATTTTAATATTTGGCTCTGTGCACAGCTCACTGTGTCTCAGTGCTAATATGTTTTATCGTTTATCACGTTTTTATCATAAAATATACAATAAACAGTGGATTCAAAGTTAAAGTAAAGACTAAAGGAAGGTTCTGCGCTGACAGTGAGCTACAAGGCTAGCTCACTGTCAGCGGTTGTGCACAGAGCCAATCATTTTAATGCTGTGGCATCT
Source organism: Chaenogobius annularis (assembly GCA_015082035.1). Lineage (NCBI taxonomy): Eukaryota > Metazoa > Chordata > Actinopteri > Gobiiformes > Gobiidae > Chaenogobius > Chaenogobius annularis. The sequence goes on from BJKM01000527.1 coordinate 21,206, forward strand.
GTGGGAATCGCTTGATATCCATGGATAGCTCGCTTACTTTTGGCAAACTTTTAAGTCCATTTTGTTCAAGCCAAATGAAAGGGCCTAATACTGATCAGCCTATCCACATGAGCTTAAGGCTATTGTTTGTGTTACTGTCAATGATCCCAGTTCTTTAAGCTTTACCCCTGCTTCATCCGACCCACCGCGCAGACCTGCGCTGACCAACCAGAGACTTCAACCATCAAATGTACTTTATATTCCACTTACAGCACTGTCAGTGATTAGCACCACGACACACCTTTACAGAAAAAGTAGACTTAAAAAGGCAATAATGTTTTTCTACATTTTGGAATGATAGAATTGTAGTAGTGCACACAGATGACACCAGAGGGCAGTGTTGAACCGCAAAACGGTGACATCACGCTGGGATGAACTGCATGTATTTCAATGGGAGATAGTTTCATGGTCCTGTTTAGAGACGTTTGATTTGCAACTAAAAGGTGAGTGTGACAGTTGGCTGATGCTAGCTTGTGATTGTAATGCTATTTGATAGCACAAATCAAATCAACAAACCAGCTCATCTGTTGTTGTTTCAACTCAGTTCTTTGTGGTCAGAAAAAGAGTCAAACTTCAGACGAGGCAGTGCCTCCAGCTCATGGATCTATTATAATAACTCCAGCTAGTGTCGCACCCCGGATAAAGTAGATGACATCCCATTAAAGGTATCAATAATCAGTCATACCAAAGTGGGCTGTGCAATGGAAGACGTGAGCTGATGTTCATCTTGTCGTTCGCACGACTTGTGCCCAGGATGTCATTCTGACACAACAGTCCAAACACATGTTTATCGTAGATGTCAGTGGCCGTCCCAGTTTGGTGTCTGTGGATTTGCTGGTTCCAATGTGCCTCTGCCACCTCACCTGTGTCCCCCCTCCACCTCTTCCTCCTCTTCCTCCTCTTCCTCCTCCTCCCACACTCGGGGCCCTCACTGGTCCCGCCGTTGCCCTGGAGATGATGCAGGTTGCCGTCATGGAGGGAAGCGTAGTCTTTTACTGAATCAGCCTATATTAGGCCACGCCCACAGTGGAATCACGCGTTTGTTGTAAATGTGTAAATATATGAACAATCTCCACTTTGTACATAATCCTTTTGACGTGTGTGAGTGTGTTTTACACGACTACCAAAATACACAGAGGTCCTCAAACGCACCATTTCACTTACGTATTTTTACAATGAACGTACATCTTTAGCCATGTTTCCATGACTCCAGCTACAATTATCGGCACAGTTCATGAGTTGGTTATGGTTGGACTTCAACACAGTGCAAAACTAAATGCATCGTATGTCGGAAGCAAGTGGCACATTTTATAGTGACTTTGTTTCTGGTGAATCCATGAATTGTTGTTCAAATATTCTGGAACCAACTCTAGCCTGTACATGTACCTCACCTAATCCCCATAGCAACTGGAGCAGGAGCTAATGAATACTACATGACTACATAACTTATAGGGGCACTGTGTAACTTTTCTAGTGGGGTTTGTTTATATTGTGATTGATTCTTGCATGTTTGTGTGTCCTCCATGGAGATAGGAGAGGTTTAATGCCCTACTGTGGAACATTCCAACGCAATGGGGAAGAGGAGGCTCAACCACACAACCACAAAAGTTACATAGTGCACCTTTAACTTTATCTCTCAACCCTCAGTACAATAATGTGAATGTTATTAATGTAATACTTACTACAAATGACTGTGCTTAAGTGCAATTTGTAAGTATTTTTTACAGACAGTACTTTAACTTCAACGCATTTGAGACCAGGTATCTGTACTTTCAACGCAGCATTTTTAACTGAACTGAACGGTTAAAGTATTTTTTGTTATGGACACATCCATGGAGACATGTCGCCTACATTTTTTGGAGTTCAAGTTGAAACTTAGAGCAAACAAAAATAGTCCAAAATAACCAGGAAACCGCCTCTTATTACCTTAAATCAGGACCATTCTTAATGAAAATCACAATTTTATGCTTTAATAACTCAAAATCTTTACTTTGACTTGTTTTTAATGTGATATCTATATATTTTTTTGCTTTTCTCTAACTGTACATTTAAACTAAAAAAAGACATTTACAATTGTAATCTTTTTGTTGCTCCCCCTGGTGGACATATGAACAATAGGAAGCTCTAAAATGTCAATTTTAATAATAAATCATTTCGATGATCTCGATGTGAATGAATGCCAACTGCCTGGAACACATGACCTTACTCTAATATATCCAATCTAGAAATCAGTAGTAGAAAAATATGCTTAAAATATGCCATTTACAGACCGTTCTTATGCAATACTTAACTCGACACTAACAGCTGGAAACATGGCTGTAGTACAGACACACAAAGTTCCACAGTGGTCATATGTAGAAGATATTTTTGATACACTCTTGAAAAGAAAGTGTAGCTGTAAGCACTGGTCGCTGTTTGTTGACTGAAAACATGTTTGTATTTTTGCACTAATGATGTAACAGGAAAAGTCCCACCCATGTCATGTACTTTTGCTTTGTGCCCATTTCTTTTGACCCGTTTTGTACATACTCCTGTCCAATGTTCTTTATTGACGTCTCTTTGTACTAAGTTCCTCTTGAATAAGGAGGAAAACGAATCTGGAAAAGACTTTGAATTCATGATTTAGTTTGAAAATGTGTTGGATTTGTTGATTTTTAAACCAGTTTGTCCTCATCAGGAAAGCACTCGCCTTGCATCCTGGAATAAACCACTCCCATAACTTGTAAATGTGTCGGTTTTCTTTAAACCTTTGAGTTTAGGCCTCAATTTTGTTTCTCGGTTCTGAATTAGGTCATGTAAACTGTAATATAAGACTGTTGAAAAAAATTAGCAAAATTATGTACAAATTCCCAACATGAATCAAATTGGATCAAATTAAAAACATGCAATATATGAGTTTGTCTTTTAATTAACTGCTAAATAAATGTTTGGGGTATTCCACAAATATGCAAAACAAGGCCATAAAAGACCAAATGAGGAAATAATGTGTTCTAATGTGCTTCAATGACATTATCTCAATTTACATACAATTTAAACAAATAAAACATCCTACCCAATCTCTTTCAGCCCTTTTTTTTCTTTTCTTTTTTACTTATTTCAGTCATTGCTTTACAAGACCTGGTTTAGACCTGGTTTAGAAGCTAAAGCTAAACATGTAGCATCAATCAAGTCAAGAATTAAAATGGGTTTTAATGCAACTTTTTCATCATCTTTTTTAAAATCTTTTTATGACAAAAGTGTTGCATTGTGTTCCTGGTGTCACATTTGTGCAACAAACCCAAAAGTACAATCCAAAAATATTTGACGCACCTTATTTTGGGGTCCAGCTGAAGTAAATCTCCCCGAAATCAAAAACACTAAAAATGAAATCACAAAATCGTCCCAGGTTTTTTGCAGAGTTTATTGAGCGCTGTACAAAAGCGTACAACTCCAAAGCGGAGCCGGTCAGATACACAAGTAGAAAAAAGAATAAGGTGCAAAAACAAAACACTGATGCGTGCGGTGCCGTAAAGCCGAGCTATTTACAGCAGCTTCACATTAAACAGCAAAAGTCGACAGTACATCCAGTCATCATCATGCACAAAGGAGCGTATTTACAGTAAATACCACATACAATGGAGGAAGCACCGTATTGTGTTTGTCTTAAGGCAGTGAATGAAACGACACACAAGTGTGTATCATGTCGAGTGTGTTTGGAAATTTTGAAGACTGAATCAGAGCTACTTTTACTGCAGTGAAGGCGCGGTCAAGCATTCGAAACTTTTTATTTGAAACATTTAAACAATCTGTAACAGGGTTTAAGTTTGCTATCACTATATTTTGCCACTCATCCAAGCAGTTTCTTCAGTTACTCTGACATGGTTCTGGTTATTCACTATATCTGTCTGAAGGAACTACACTCCAACTAACACAAACTAGTTAGATACTCTATATTGCACACAGTATGTAAAATACTTAAATATCTTCAAAGCATTTGAATCTGAGTGGTTTTCATCTGACAAAATCACCTTGGATTAATCGTGTTTTGTGATATTCTGAGGTTAATCACACTTTCTTTATTGAAATCACGTTACGTTCCACTTAAATTTTGCATTTACATTCCATTCTGGAATTTAGAATGTATTTGTTTACAAGCTTTAAAGGGTCAATAATGCACATAGAAAGTGGACCAATTATAAAACATGTTTTTCGGAAAATGTGTGTTCTATTTTCTAAGGAAAGATGACTTGACCTGACACTTGCACTACAATAATAACTTTATATTAGTGTTAGAAAGAAATGGAATATATTGTTACGACCTGTGTGTGTACATGTGATGAGTCTAAATATTCACCTGCAATTTGTGAACATCGAGGTGGATGATTAACGCTCATTAACCTTTTATGTTTTGTTGACAATGAGACCACTCGCACAACTCTTCAAAGTGGGGTTCTTTGGAGTGCCACGAATGTCACACAATAGAATTAAATATAGCAACATAAATAACAAAAGGGATAGCTACAATTTACAAATAAATACTCACGAAATGTGTTGGACCCAAAATGTTTAACTGTACAAAAGCTGTTAAGAAAGGATGGTATAAAGAGGTGTAAAAATAAAAAAAAAAGTAGAAAAAGAGTGGAAATTGTTCTTAAGGCAGTATTAAAACATGCGCAATATGAAAAAAGTGAAGTTATTATAAGTACAATATACTACAAAAGCCACTTCTGTTTCAGTGACAAAGTTTGCATGCTTCTTGTGTCGTCAACATCACACTTTTTAAATAAATATATACACAATATATTAAAACGATCAGAACAGGAGCTGTGTGAAAATCGATTTATGTGCCGCTCTTTTCCTCCCATTCCTGCAAAGTCGAAAAGTCTGGTTAAGCCCTTTGTATGAACGTGCGTAAGAGTTAAGGCAGAGTGTGACTGACCTTGGCCTTCCGGAGCACGTGTCCCCGGGCCGTGGCTGGTTTCTGGCCCGTGTGCTGCCGTCGGAGCAGGGAGGCGCTGTTGACGGGCAGGTGGCACGACTCGGCGTCACTGGTGTCGCAGCTGGAGAAGGCGGAGGAGCCATGAGCCCGACGCGCCGCGGCGGGAGACTGCGACCAGAGCAGGCGCGTGTTAGATGTTTCAGAGCACAGAAAGCAGTGTGTTTGTGACGTGGGCCTGCAGTGCACAAGTGATCCAGAGACCAGAAGTAACATAAGTTTATCTTCTCCTGTCTCATCATGATCCGTTATTTCAGCTTAATTTACAGAAAAAAGAAAAAAAAAGTGTAATGACCATGCCATCTGTGTCCTCAAGGTGGCAGTCGAATCCAGCGTATGCAGTGTTTGTGTAACTCGACGGACCTTTGCTCATTTAATGCAATATGAATTCTGTGTGGAAATGATGCAATTGGCCAAAGGCGGAGCTGCAAATAATAATAAACAACTCATGACCAGTCGACCATAATCATAATTGTATTTTAAAGCAGAACTAAGTAACACAGTTCCTGTGATGTTTAAATATGTATTTTCGGGGCGTTCGAAGTGTCTGTTGTAGCCCCCTGCTGTCTCTAGGCAAAAAAACTGCCTTGTAATTTGCCCACATCGACCCAAAGACAACTCTGACAACTCTCCTGAGAAACCCTGGCCTGTGATTATACTGTCTTGTTATTTATTGTCACAAGGGAGCTGCAGAGGGAGCTCTTTCACCAAAGTCACTTAGTTCTGCTTTAACTTACAAAAAAAGTGTTGTAATGACAACTGTGTCCTCTAGGGAGCAGTATAATCCAGTGTAACCTCTTGACTGTTGAAGGACCTTTGCTCATGTCTGTGGAGCTGCAAAGATGAACTAACTAATCCTGACTCATCAACTATAATCATAATGATATTTTGATCATCATTATCTGGACTAAACAGACTCAGAAACACATGCGAAAAGGCCTTTTTATAACAAAGACAGAGACATTATTACATCAAAATGTGACATTCTCATCAATAACACACTTTCTTCGTATATATCTACAAGCTGATGTATCGTATATATACAAGCCTTCAGTCACATATTTCAACCTTTATATTACAAAATGTCATTGTACAACTAAACTACAACTAAAGATAATTGTTTGTTAACGCCCTACTTTTGAGACACTGAAATTATGATATTCTATTCTCAGTAAAGGTCCTGAATATTTGTTTTATATAGAAATGAAATATAAAGAATAGATCTAATCAGCTAAAGGGGAACAAATGAGCAAAATAAACTAAATTCAATGTATAATATATTTCTGAAGCTAAATAGACATATGACAAATTTAAAACATAATGTTTTCCCCAGCTCTGAAATATTGTAAAAGCAGCTCTGATGGTGAAAATGAGACAGCTGTGTGCTGTCTGCATCTGATTACAGAGCGCTTTATTCTCCATGAAGCAGGAAGTGCACTGTTAGCATGCTAATGTTTGTTAGCTTTCCTGTGATGGCAGTGAATAATTAGGACTGTTTAGAAAGAACTAGATCTGTTTTTCAGTCAAAACCAGGTAAAACTCTTTTCGGGGAACATTTCGGCGAAAATGAACTTGAAAGTTTGATTTTTCCTGTTCTTTATTCAATTAGAGAATGTTGTGATGTCATGTGACAGTTTGTAGAGTGAACATTAACATACATAAACAAAGCCAGTGCGTGTGTGGAGTCCTGCGGGTGCTGACCTGCAGAGCTGAGGAGGGGCTCTTGGGCTCGATGGTCAGCCCCAGAGTGACCCCTCCGTTCAGGGCTTTCTTCAGACTCTCCTTGACCTCGGTGAGTTCCAGCTCCAGGTTCACGCGCTCCTCCTCCTTCAGACGACACTCCTCCTCCACCTTTTTCAGACGCTCCGACAGGGACGACTGCGAGCGCTTACCTGAGGAAACAAACAAGGATGTGTTTATTATTGTGCGTTTATACAATGCAACGCACAGATAGTATTATGGGAAACAGTCAGTCATTCAGCCTTGTTCTGAAGAAAATGGTTCAAACTTGGAAAATTGTAATAAATCATATACAGTTTGCTATATTCTGGTGTATTTCAGAGGTCATATTCTCATTTGATGGTCATATTTATCAAGATTTTTTAAATAAAACAAAAAACAAAAAACAGTCACATACTGTAAATATAATAAAAGGACTCAAAACAATTGAGGCATGTTTTAAAATTCTTTTCAATTCAAAAGCTTTGATAAGATTCAGATTGTGTCTAAGCCTCAGTCTGACTGGACCGTCCGGTCGCTCCAGCGCAGACACACACTTCTGCGGCACAAACTCTTGTCAGGACAGTGTCTGAACTTCTGTTTTATGTCCCATTCAAGCAAAAGCAAAGCTATAATGAGCACTCTGAACATTCTCCGCTTCTTATTATTGCATGTTCTATTTCTGACTTTTAAAAAAATGCTTCTTAAAAGACGCAGTCTGTCTGTACAGCAATGTTTCATTACCAGTGGCGGCCTCCAGGGCAGTGCGCAGGTCCCGCCTCTCTTTCTTCAGCTGGGTCAGGTGGTTGCGGATGTCCTGCTTCCTCTTCATCAGCTCGTCGTCTTTGGCCTGGAGGCGTTTGGCGTCGGCCTCCACGCGGTTCTTCCCGTACTTGCACTGGTCCGAGCCTGGACGAGCAGGAGGGAAGATGGAAATAAAACAGGATTACAACACAAACTTGACATGTGACTTTGCTTTTCTTTTGTTCATCATATTGTTACAAACTACAGCATTGATTAAAGGAGACATATTCTGCAAAATCAACTCTAATGACTTTTTAACCTTGTTACAACAGTGTTTCATTATCATTAGTTTGCCCAGTTGTTTTGTGATTGATTCCTGCATGTTTGAGTTCCTCCTGTATTGCATTTGTGGAAGTAGTTGAGTTAGGGACTTTAGTTACCAACGTAACTCCCACAAATGGGATGTATGTGCAAAATGAATGGGAAATTTATTCCAACGAGAGAAACATAACTTTGTGTACACTAGTCCCTTCTTTAACACTGCTAACTAGGGATGGGTGATATATCGGTATCGGCTGATATTGAAAAAGAAGAAGAAGGAAGAAAAAAATATTGGTTGGCATTTGTGGCACATATTGCACTGCCCCAGTCTGTGTGCCCATGTGCCCAAGGAAAAGTGGAAATAGTCGAACAATTAAGCTAAATGTGGCTGTATTTTTACACTCATGCAAAAAAATATATATATATATCCCAGATAAATACATTATGTTTTTGTTGTATTGTTACTAAAGTGAAACTAAAAATAGATTTGTTGGCCTATGGATTTCAAAATATCTGTATCATTTTCAATGGGAAAGATGGACTACATTTATTACAATATAATAACAATAATAAATAATAGAAGAAAAGGTCAAACGGCAGATCTCACAAACACAACCGCTCTCCATCGTTCATTACATGTCTTTTCCCTTCAGCTTATATTTTACTGGAAAATCCACCAATCACGTCCCTGCTGAATCCGTGTATCACAAATCTCTTAATCAAACCGCAGCTGACTTGTTCAAATCCAATATTCCCATTTGAAACGTGACTCCTGACGCAACACATTTTTGCTATTTCCATTTCAACATTCGCCGCGGTTCACACATTACGCTCGAAAACATTACTGCTAACCGCGCAGATTAGCACGACCGCTAAGTATCCCTGGCCCAGCGCTGTGGCCCCCTACGCTGGCAAGAGCGCGCTCCTCCGTCTGGGTCCGCGTGCGTCACAGGATTTGTAGTGTTGTTTCAAAGCCAGTGTAATTTGGAGCTCCTGCCTGCTCCAAATGGCTGCGGAGACGGAGTTTTGTTATAAAGCGATCAGCGTGGTGGGGCTGGGGCCGTCCAGTCTGCAGACCGATCCTGCACCGATGCGCACACCCAGCACTGCCCCTTCTACACACAAGTACAGCATTTGTGACGCACAATGCAGAAAATAGAACCCAAGACTTAAGAAAAGACACATTACGCTTTTATCTGATCAAATTTATGACATCCATAGGTCATTCATTCATATTTTGTGCATTCTAAATTGAGTCCAAGTCAAAAAACGTGAGCTCGGCCGGACGGCAGAGAAATACGGATCACGATAGAGAGCAGTGGATTCTTTCTTTTCATTTGCGTCAGGAATTATTACAGGACGCTGCTGATCACCAGTAAAAGAAAAGAAAAACAATGGGAGAATGGAGCGCAGAGCAGCGGGCGTGTATCGGGTGACAATGGGACATTTTTAGAAGCAATGGCGTCTTGACTGCTGAAGAATAAGGATTTCTCAAACATGCATGGATCACTCTGAAGCCAGTCAAACTAACAACACACAACATACAAACTAAGCCCAAAAAGACACACAAAAAAAGGCAGGGGGTCTGGGCGTCCTCCCCCAGAAAACTTTGATCATATTTCTGTTTTCTGATGATTTTCAGATGTACTATTTTAGCAGCAGATCATTGTTATTATCACATTTTAAAAGATGAATACAAAAAGAAGTATTCAACAGTACTGTGTAGGGGGGAGCCATGTGCCAAACAAAAACTGAACACATTTTCTTGGGGCCAGATCACAATTTCAATTTGATCACTGTTTTGGATCTTTATGTTGCCTTGAAGATGTAAATAAAGTTATCCTGTTCATAATTCACTGTGATTGTTTGAATTCAGCTGTCACTCAATCAGAGCATGGCAAAGGCGGGCCAAAAGGAAGAGTGAGTGTTTTTGAGCAAAGAGCTGCATGAAAGAAGAATACCGAATAACACCGAAATAGCTTTGCCCACCGCGGCACCGCGTTTGTGCTTTTGGACCGCACTCACTGGAACTGTTTCTTCTCAGGGACGTTGCTCCATTGCTCGCACTGACTCCGTTCTTCTTGCTCTGGTTCTTGGGGTCTGTCTTCTGCTTGGAGCTCACACCATTTGCTGCTGGGCCTCGCCTCGTTTGCTGCGGATTATTACAACAAAATACGACAACGTTTGGATTATACTGGTGGCAGTTTGAGGTTGTGGGGTCCATGTTAGCGCCTTTCATTCTTACCACACACATAGAGGCAAATGAAAGAGCCAGCAGGGGCACAGAGAAGGGGGTCCACTACAACACTTTGTGGTCACTTTTGTGGGTCTTAATTTGAGGCTATAAAAATATAAATTACACACAGCCCGTCCTGCTGTTTCGTACAAGGCCTTGAGTACAACAGTGTGTGTAGTATCTGAAGTGTATCTGAAGTGGGAGAGGTACAAGTAGCAGTGCAACCATTGACTGGTTTTAGATTCCTGATGGTTGACCATTTAAAATATACCATATTTTCTCTTGAATTGTTCATTTCTATGGCAACGGTCCTAGTAGCAAGCTAGTTATACAGCACTGATTACAGTTTCAGTATTAAGGGGGTGTTGGCAGTATTTTAATATATGTTATTGTGGTGGATCCAAAACTAACTTAAGAATGCAACAATTAGTTTAAATCATAAACCAGTGTCACTGAATTTTTTTCTGGAGGAAGGTGATGTTACTGCCTCTAATGTTCCACAGTATGGCATTACTGTGCCCATGATGACAAGCAAAATGACCAAATTACAGGTCAAATCAGTGGAGAGGCGATCACAGTAGTATTGTTTATTTTGATGGAAATGTTCCTTTGTCTATAACATTCCGCAGTATGACATAAAACTATCGATCTCTATGGGGAATGTTCTGAAGTATGGCTTTAACTGCAGGTGACGTGATGTGAAATACAGAATAAATGCCTGATAGATACAGTTTAATGCCATATTGTGGAATATTCCAGGAAATCAAAGCAGCTCGTGGGGACCCTCCACCAGGAAAGTGACACAGTGCAGCTTTAAGCAGCCCAGCAGACAAAGACGCAGACACGTGAGAAAGACAGAACTGATGGTTAGTACCTTAGCAACCACTTTGTTTTTAGCGTCAGCAGAGAGAAACTTAGAGGCGACTTTGGACACAGGCTGTTTGTAGTGAGTAGAAGCAGAAGTAGTAGTAGTAGTAGTAGAAGTAGTAGTTTTAGCAGGAGGATAGCGAGCGGCCACAGGTTTAGGTGAAGGTTTGTCGTCATAGGGCTCGGCGTTCTCATAGTGCGCCTCCTCTATGGGCTGACAGCGCCTCCTGGAGGGTGGAGTGGAGTATGCGTCGGGGTCCTTAGCACGGACCGACAGAGGAACAAGGCATACAATAGAGTGAGGAGTTAAGAAGACAGGTAAAGGAAGTTAGTAGGTTTAGTTTAACACATCTAAAACTCAAAAGGAATAGGTTGTGTTCACGGCTTTATAGGATTTCAGAACGCTATGGGAGATTTGCTGATTTTGAAATAAATAACACACCAAATCTACACTTGTCATATTAATCTCATATCTTTCTTATTTATGGCTTTCAACTGACAACAATAACATATTTGTAATCTGCATTTCGACAGTTAACAGCTAAATTCCTAGCTACATTTTAAAGTATAAGCACTAAGCCCTTAGAGTGTTGTGAAGTGAGCCCAGGCTCCCGTGGGTGCTGAGCTGGGTGCCTTACCATTCCGTTGATGGGGACGTCGTCGTAGTGCAGAGCCATGCCTGAGGGGCAGGAATAACCATTCACAGGGTTGTCCAGGTATGGGTTTGGAGACACAGCACGTTTACTGGTAAAGCTGTGGGAACAGTGGTGAGACTGCACTTAAAAACAGTCTGATTTTTTTAATATAAAGAATAGTCTATCATTGACCTAATTTCACCAACATTCCATTTTCACTCACAAAATATATTAAATATGGTGTTCATTTTATTTCTTGCCTTGGAGAATTCTCACAAACCCATATATTTTCAACTTGACCCTAACATTATAAGACGTCACTGGACAAGTGTACTCCAGATCTGTGAGTAAAAGGGGAGGCCTGGCTCACGTCAGACTGGTCTGTGTAACTCTCTGAACTGAGTTCAACACAGTATCAGTTTGAAGACAACAACTTTTGTAAAATACACTTGGAGAAGAGCACAGAAATCCCTGGAAAGATCCTTCCTCAAATGTTTAAAGAACCTGTATGTCCACGATTTTGAAAACAAAACGCTCAGTATTTATGCCAAACACAGGGCGAAGTACATCCGTCTGAGTCGCCATGTTTGTTTTGTTTTGTTTGTGATTGGTCCAGTCCAGCACCACTGGTGGCTCAGGCCCACTCAAAGTGTGAGTGGGAGCATAACATGGATGGATTCTGAAGAATAGTGAACTCACAAAAAACTGGAGAATTCATCTTGCTGGCCAGGTTAGAAAAGTAGTGATGCGTACCAGAAGGACTGCTTGGCCAGCTGAATGACATTAGCGGTGGTCTCCACGTCGATGTAGTCGTAGTGCAGTGTGGCAGGGTCAGTGGTGGAGCCAGTCTCAGCCAGGAGCACCCCCAACCAGCGGCCCAGCCCCTCAGAAGAAGACGCCTGCCAAACAGTCCTCCAGAGTCAAACAACACAGCTATGACGGTCATTACAGCATTTCAGCTCCGCTTTCAGAAGGGATGGAATAAAACCTTCATTTAATACAAAATGTCTCTGGTTTCTTGTTGTAAATATTTAGTTGAAGCTGATTTTTTGTTGCATGTACCTTGAGCAATTGGACATTGTGGATTATTGTTTTCTGTCTATCTCTTGCATTTTAATTGCCCCTGTAAATTTGACCAATATGAACCCCTTTGAGCTGCATTATCACTTATCTTCCTTGATATCCCAATAAGGCAGTGATGTGCTGTTTACAGGTAATAGCATTAGCCACACCTCCAGGACAGCCACCTCCTGGGCGTTCCTGAGCAGGCGGAAGGCGAAGGGGTGCTTGTGGTCCAGACCGGGTGACACCTCACAGCCGCGCAGGGGCAGCGAGGCGATGTGGCTCTTCAGGTCGTCCCGGTCTTTGTGGAGCAGGAGCTGGTTGTCCCGCAGCCGGCACCAGCGCTCACGCCATCGGTTATTGGACAGCACGTTCAAGTAACCTGGAGCAGCACATGGAGACAGCTTTAGGTCACATGTTATCTAACAGCTCCCAGGTCTTTTTGAAATGATCATATTAGACATGAATTCATTATCTATAATTATATTTTAAAAAACAAACAGGAGAAAACCAAGGAGGGAAAAGACAAAATCAAATAGAGATAGAGTAGCCCAAAGAGTACAACAATAAATAAAAAATGTCATTTAGCATATGTTTTCCATCCGTCTGGTAAATGTGTCCATACTTAAAAGGGGCTTTTACTGTGTTAAAAATGTGAAAAACAGAACTAGTTCCAAATGAACAATGTGAAGTTCATGCTTTAGTGTTTCGTGAGCTAAGCATATGTTTTTTATTTTGATTTATTTAACAAAAGTATTGACACTTTAAACAGGACAGAATGTGATCTTTCCTTAGCAGTTGTAGAATGATCTGGAGCAGGGGTGTCAAACTCAAATCCACAGTGGGCCAAAATGTAAAACTTTAACAAAGTCGCGGGCCAGTATTGAATAAATGAAACTTTTAATATTGACCCAAACAAGATTTGCTTTAACATTGAATATGGAACAAGCAACACTTATTACTATACAATATATAATGGGATTTGTAGTAGTAACGATGAATGAATGCGCTGTATAATACCGGCGCGCCAAGCCCTAGTAGTCATTTGGTATAGCCTCTCGGGCCAAATATAATTACACTGCGGGCCAAATTTGGCCCACGGGCCAGAGTTTGACACCTATGATCTGGAGCTTTATCAGAACTAGTAGAAGACCACATGGTGTCACATTTTTACTATGTACTATGTACTATCAAAATCAGTGACGAAGTATCGAAAGTATAAATATTTTATACAACTAGGTAAATTTCTTTTCAAGATTCAAGATTTACCTTGTTCGTTATGTTTTCTCGATGAGGAAATGGTATTGTTTTGCTTGGATAGTTCCAAAATGAGTGACGATTCAAACATTTCAAACGGGATTTCGATACTAAAGAAAAGGCTCAATATTCAATACCACAGTGATCATTCATCTGTCATTTTCACCACAAAGTTTCTTCATAATTACCATGTAGTCTTATAACAGTTCTGATACGTAGAGCAAGATCATTAAAAAAAAAAAAAAAAAAAAAAAAAAAAAAAAAAGGTTCAAACTGTCTTAACTCTGTGGTTTTCAACAGTATTGATATTGAACTAGTATTGATTAGTGTCTGTGTAATGTCCAACCAATACTTTTGACAACCCTATGCACGATATGACATTAAACCTGTCTAGTTCCGGCTCAGATCTATGGAGCGGAGAGCTTCTTACCACACGTGGGCACATCCTCTTCTGCTGAGGACGTCTGCTCGTCTGTGGAGGGCTTCTTCTTCCCCAGTCCCATGATCTTGGTGATCTTCTTCCCTGCGCCCTTCCCCACGGTTCCACTCTTCTGCTCGGACTTGGAGCTCTTCTTTCCCTTTCCTGGAGACAGACGCAGGACATTTAGACAGTAACTCTTTCAATTGTTTGATCTCAAAAGAATGACCAGATGTTGCGTGTTAGATCAAGCTAATCAAGTAATGAAGGAGCGCGGTTGGAAGGAGGAAAACTACTGTAAACATGAGACGGACAAGTTACAGGGCTTAATAATAGTGAATAGGTTATGTGAGAATACTGTGGAAGGATTTGCCTTGTTGTTCTTTTCCCCTGGTTTATGGTTCATATCTCTGTAATTACTGGCCCAATCCACAGAAAGACTTCTCTGTCAGCAAATGAATTGAACTAAAGTCCAATTAATTTCTGACAATGACTGAAATGATTTTCTTTGCACTCTTCTATTTTATGTATTAAACTATTTGATGGATAGCCTGAAAATAGCACCTTTAATTTTCTTTAAATTAAAAGGTATTTCTTTAGAGAAATTCTTTACAATTCTAAAACTATTTAGACACAATTACATTTGAACATGTAAAAAAATTCCGCTCAACACAATAGCCCATTGTGCCGGTGTCCAAGTGCAGCCTCAATGCAGGTGCCTGGGGAGAGTGTTAGAACACACGCTGCTTAGATTGTCAGTCGGCACTAAAGCAACTGCAAATCAAGTTAGAAATCTGGGGGTAATAATGGACTCAGATTTGAATTTTAACAGCCACGTCAGATCAATCACATCAGCAGCTTTTTACCATCTAAAAAACATTGCCAAAATCAAAAGTATAGTGTCTAAACCAGAACCTGGAGAGACTTATCCATGCGTTTGTCTCTAGTAGATTAGACTACTGTAACGGCCTGCTCACTGGCCTCTCCAAACGAGCTGTAAAACAGCTGCAGTACATCCAGAACGCTGCTGCTCGGGTCCTGACCAGAACCAGGAAGTACGATCACATTAGTCCTGTGCTCAGGTCTCTGCACTGGCTCCCTGTGGCTCTGAGAATAGACTTCAAAGCAGCTCTGCTTGTATACAAGTCTCTCCATGGCCTAGCACCAAAGTAACATCTCGGACATGTTAGTGCCATATGAAACCATCTCGGACTCTGAGGACCTCAGGGACCGGCCTCCTGCTGGTGCCCAGAGTCAGGACTAAACATGGGGAATCTGCGTTTCAGTTTTATTGCAGCTAAAATCTGGAACAGTCTTCCAGAGGATGTGAGACAGGCCACTACTCTTGGCAATGTTCAAATCTAAACTAAAAACTGTTTTGGTTTGGCTGTGCATATGACTGAAATGCTTTTCTTTGCACTCTTCTCTTTTATGTCTTTGAACTATTTGACGGATAGCCTGAAAATGGCACTTTTAAATTAAGATTTTGTGATATTCTGCCATGTCTTTGTGATTTTAATGCATTTTTTCCTGTTGTGTGAAGCACTTTGAATTGCCTTGGTGTGCGAATTGTGCTCTACAAATAAACTTGCCTTGCCTTGCAAAGTCCAGGAAGAGCCTGGTGCACCTACCCACTGACCAAGAACGAGTTTTAACACTATAGGCTTTGGTCGAGTTTCTTCTGGGGCAATTAGTTTAGCAAAATCTAGGGAGGGGGGCAGACGAGACCGGCCCGTCTTTAAGGATACAAAAGCGCCACAACATAAGGTGAAGGCGTCGACGAGATAGTCGTTGTAAAAGATACATACGCTCTGTACAGACGTGTGCAGAGGCAGACAGCGCGCTGACATCTAGTGACGGTCAAACATGGGAAAGAATCAATCTAAAAAACGATGTGCCCATCCCGGAGACATCTGTTACGCTGGCAATGTCAAATAAATATGGGAAAGAGTGTCTGGAGTATTTAGCCAGGGTGGTCCAATAGATTTGGTTTTCCATCTGGCGGATAACTAAGCACGGACAAAATGTATGATCCATGTCAGCAAAAATAGAAATGAAGGTTTTGTGATTTCTGCCATGTCTTTGTGATTTTAATGCATTTTTTCCTGTTGTGTGAAGCACTTTGAATTGACTTGTGTACGAATTGTGCTCTACAAATAAAGTGGCCTTGCCTTGCCTTGAATTTCTTCTTGCTGGTGAGGCTGGGGCTGGTTTGAGACAGAGGAATGACATTGTGCACATTCTGAGGGGAGAAGCTAAGCCCAGTGTTATGAGTCTTCTGTCTGTCTCTTCTAAAGCAGGCACAGAACTGGCTCCAGGCAAACGCTCAAATGGTGCTCAGTGGTGTTGCAGAGTGGAGTGTGGTACAAGCAGTACTTTGGGGTTTTGAGGCAACCACACGAGGCTCTGAGGATGAGTCCAAAGGTCAACGGGTGCAAAAATATGTTGTCATTAAAATAAAGGGGAAATAAACAAACATTCTATTTTTATGTGTCGTTCAAATTCAATATATAAGTTATCTGACAGTGGTTTAGACGGTTTAAGGAATCACTTTGAACATTTGAAAATGCAAAACACATGGAACTTTTTGGGTGGAAAAATAATTAATTATGCTATGATCTAAATTGTATTTCTCGCGTTCCTAATGCATTACGAGCATCCTAATTATTCACCGCGATGAGTTTATTGTTGTCATGGTATTAGCATGGGAAAGGCACACTTCGTGCTTAGCAGAGGGGAAAATGCTCTATAATTATGCATACAGCTGTGTGTAAGACATATAACATATAACATAACATCATTTACAGCATATTTTACGTTATTACATGGAACAAAATTAATGTACAGCCCCTTTAATGCCGTGATGCTATTGATCCATTTATCAAAAAAAAAAAAAAATACAAATATGATTTATGATCAAGCAGGTATGTCCAAACTATGGCCAAATTATGATCTTGGCTCTAGAAAATTCAATATCACCCACCCCTGCTTCCCATTATCAACCTAATAGTATGTCCTTTTATTTTAAATCAGAGTGCCTCGGATCTCCTCTTCTTTTTTGCTTCTAAGTATTTCTATTCGTGGGTCCCAAGTGACATGACACTCGTTGCTACTGCCATCTTGAGGACCGAAGCTACTCGCTGCGATGTGGGCACTGCCAACAAAAAGTCTCAAAACAAAGTATTCCTCTTTTGTAACACCCCCAAAGACCCTGTTTGTCCAGAAATGTATTACTTTGGTCAGGAGGAACCAGTGGACTTACAGAAATCACTCTGATTGAGGCTGAGCTGTTTGTTTCAGGTAGTTAGCAGCTGGCTAATGCTAGTTTACACATTCAACTACCACTTTAATTTCGTGGCTATGCTAATAAAAATGTTTAGCTTACAGGCAGACTTAACTAATTAATACCTTCCCTTCTGTCCAGGTGTTATATTTTAGGACCAGACACAAAGCTCTTGATGGTTTGAGGGCTTGTCCGTACGGAGAGCGTCTGTGGAAGAAGTACATTTCCACAAACGTTAGTAGTGGCAAGTTTCGCAGCTTTTAAGTGTCAGCTACTCGCCTGCAGTGGATAAGGACCAACACCCCAAACTTCTTTCTTCTTGAAGTATGGCCTTTTTCATTTTCAGTGATAGAGCTATTTTCATGACCTCGTAACAGCGGAGATGACCCATGACCCGTTGTTTTGACCCCCTGTCTATAACCCTCGATCGGCCCTCTGCTTGGCCGGTGTCACATTATGCCCTTGATGAAAAAAGTGTGAACAACACTGGTCTAAAGCGATGGACTGTTGAATGATGATGTCATGACTCCACTTCTGAGTCCAATAGAATTCCCGCAATTTTTCGCTCCAGGGCTCAGAACAAAACGGTTTCTATTATTTCGACAATTCTTTAAGCCTAAACATAAAAGTCTGCACACTTAAATGTCTTAAATTCATTCTAAAGTTCTGACAGTGTGTTGTTGTTTTTTTGCAGTTGTACATATGATGTCACACTTACTGTAACTGCCCCATAGATTTGGAGTCTTTCACAAAAAAATAACAATTGAATCTAAGTATTTTCCCATATTTCTATTTTAGCCCAATGCAATGTGACAGTCACCATGGCGACCTCATAGATGACACCAAACACAATGGAAGGCCGGGGTGGAAAGCAGAGCCCCAGATGTGAAAGCGCTTTTGCACAGCCGAGGAAAGTGTGATCAGGTGAATTTGATTCCAGTAAATCAGCACGGCGGCCTCGTTACCAGCCGTGGAAAGAATGTGCCTGATTAAGCTAAAGAGCGGCTCAGTGAAGGACTGTAAGACGAGGCACGCTGGAGAAGGACCGCTCCAGGAATGCACCAAAACAGCTGACGTGTACTCAAACGGTTACGCAGCAAAACCACCACCAGCTTTCTAGAAACTACGGATCAGATCTTACATGTATGGCAGGTCAAATGTGCAAAACCTTCCTCAAAGAACCCTATACATTTCACACATGTGCTGCTGGTTGAGTCTTGGTTTGAGTTCTAGTCCTGCTTTAGTCCTGGTCTAGTTTGGATTGAGTTCTGGTGTATGTCCCAGTTAAATACCAATATGGATGCCATTTAAAGGACAAATATTATGCATTATTTATTAGAAAAAAATAAAATAAACACATGTTTTTACAAAAAACAATAGAATTTTGTGGCCTCTGGAGAAGCTGAATGTTGGCTCCATTTACAGGCTGCTAAGGGAATTACACAAGTTCAGAATAAACATTCCAAGCTTGCCTGTCGACTTCCTGGTCTAGCCACGCAGTTGTAATGAACGTGATTTGTGGGCAGAAATGCTCAGCACAAGTCTGGTGATGATTTATAGACTTAAAAAGGGCACACATCGAGAAAGCATCACACATCGGGAACATTTAGAACGGAGTGTTTTTACGCTTTTGACGATTTAGTCAAGTGTGAATGAAGCGAAATACAACTCCAGGGATGTTTTTGATGAGAGAATGATGTTATAACATGTTTAAAAGAGAAAAAAGACTGTCCTTTAGCACCTATGACAGGTTTGACTACTCATTTTACTAAAACACACAGTGTATTTATTATTTTTATTTTTTTTTAAAGATAATTATATTTAAGATTCAGCTAAAATGTCACAAATCTTATCCCAGTTTGGCAATTTTTTAGGTTTATAATTTTACTTCCCAATTATAAATCATGATCATACAATCTAATTTCATAACTACCTACCAATCATTACCTAGCAACCATGTTAAACACTGAGCCAAAACTCAAAAATGATGTGACACATAAATCATATATGAGAACACCTTTAATATCTTATGTACGTTATGGGAGGAAAGTCGCTAGTGATGCTTCTGAATGTTTCAATGTTTCTGTAAGTTTTCTGTACTTTTAAAATATTTTTTACATTTTCTTCACGAATTGCTTGAGTGATTGGTGCATAAATGTTATTTCTATTTACATTTACATCCAGAAAAAGTATAAAAATCTGTCTTAGGTAAGAGTTAACGGTTAAGAGTTGTAGTTGTAGAATTGTATAACTGCAGCCATACCGGGATCAGGGAAGACATACATTTGGAGTATTATAAATCCAGTGATATCTTAGAAAAACTTTACTAAACCATAAGGGAAATTACTTGGACAATTATCACTTGGAATACAAATCTGTACTTTATTTTCTCATAAAACATAATATTTGATCATAAAACTGAGCCATGTGAGTTATGTGACTGGTATTTAAATTATTATCATTCAATTATAAGACATTCTGGGTCAACAACAGCCACTTTGAAAGAGTCTACACAGATCCTGGACTCGATATCCCATCCAAATCCCATCCAGCACAATTTTCTGCATCACATCCAATAGACAAAACCCAGTGCATAATATTTCAACATACTATTTATGAAACCAAGCTTTTTATCTTTGGTTCTGAACAGTTACATGCACCCCTCTATATTTGATGAAAAGTCTATGTTGTTTTAGTGAAGTCATATGTCCACACTGTGCGATGTAATTTATGTCTTTTATCATTGAGCGGCCGTAACCTCTCTCCCTGAAAAGCGCAGCATGATAAGATGAAACCTGTCTGATGGCGCAGACAGAAATCAACACTCTTCTTTTACAGGGATTACATAAGGTTTTACACAAGCCCCGTCCATGAATCACTGCCTCAACTGTACCCAGTGGATTTCAGACAAACTGCTGCTCAAGAATCTGCAGTCAGGATGTAAGGAGGAGAAGGACTTTTAAAGTGGAACGGCAAAAAAAAGCTTCAATTTGGAGCATTGTCAGATGGACAAACTGGAAACATGCAAAGATAAAGTTGGCTGTTTTCTAGCAACATTTTCTCTTGGTTAACCAAAACCGTAAGGAATGGGGTCCTGCTTTTACATAAAACATTTCAATTAGTGTATTCATTTCTATGTATTTGTAATATTTTGTATTTTATAATATCTAGCACTCTATGATTCTTCTGGTGTAGGGTCGATCACCTGCTTGCTTTGCCTGGAAAAGGTGAATTAAATATTTCACAGTATGGCAATGGACATCTCCATGGAGACAAGACAGTTACAGGTCAGCGATGAATTAAAAAAATGAACCTTTTCTCCTTAAATAAGATGTTCCTAAGTCTGTTTGATGAGGAAATGAATTGTTGTGAAGTTGAAGTGTCCTTTATCCCCCCCTACTGTTACCAAGCAAGCTCGGAGCAACAACTAATAAACTACTTTCTTTTTACATTTTACAGTTAGCTCAAGTTAATTAAATTAATTAAAAATAGCTCCAAGAATAAAAATGAAGCAAAGAAACAATTTTTTTCAGTTGTGCTGCCCATACCCTCCACCAGAAAAGTGACAAAGTGCACCACAATATTTAAAGCTCGCAAACAACAAACCTCTTCCTGTCCTGGTTCTATTCATCAGTTGAGCATGTGAGACGTAAAGCATCTTGGCGATTAAACAAAAGCGAAGTGCTTGTTTCATAATTGGCATAAGGAATAGATTGCTTTGGTTGCATTTCATAACATTTACTCTGAAGTGGATTTTCCAATTTTGTGCAACAACTTTGAACAGCTTCCAGTCCTCTCCAGTACCCACCTTGCTCTTTGCATTCCCCGACTCCATTCTCATGAGGCGCTTCACCGTCCGAGCTCGGCCTGTCGCACGAGGCCTTCTGCAACGACAACGTAACAAAGCCTTACCAACACACTCTAAGCAACTCCACTACCCACAGTAAAAAGGCATTAAGAGGCATCTGCAACATGTTATGGTCGAATAATAGAGCCCGGGTTTGTTTACGCTGCCAAGAGGGGAGTGGTCCGCCATGTAAAAGTGCTCAGATGTAGCTCATTTTCCAGCCGACAGCACAAAATGTTAAAGTCCTGCTAGGCTCCAGTGTATTCTGCGTATAAAAGCCTATAATATACACTGTTCCCTCATGGGCCGTATGGAGTTATGGTTTATTTGGAAAATGTTTCACGAGCCCTGTGCATATGCTAAAAAATGTGCATGAAACTCAGGTATAATGTGGACAAATTATATTCACCTAAAATGTAATAGTGGGATTTAGAGAATGAATAATATTGTGTGAGAGTATGGACTGTATATCAGCCGTTACCTTTTCTAAGTCGGGTTTAAAAACAGGAGAAGCCGATCGTGTGGGGTCCACTTCCACATGACCATTTGCACAGACCTCTCTCATCACCTGGAAAAAGAAAGAAAGTCAATATAATTACATTTGTAAAAGATGAATAGTAGTATCCATTCAATATTTAAAGCTAGACTTTGTAGGTAGGATTCATGAAAAATAGGACAGCATGAGAGAGATTTCAAGTCAGTGGACCTGGTCTATCATTAAGCCGTTTTAGATCCATACTGTGTATTATTATGCTCCTTAAAGGTCAAAATGAACACTCAATCAATAATACAAATCCAAATATTATTTATCTAGAAGCCTTCACTCACCATAATACAACTTTTATTAAAAATCTCTACGTCCACTTTAACTTTTGTTTGATTAGTCAACAAATCGAAAAAGTAATCGCTAAACTAAAAGCAAACATTAAATCTTAAGAGAGTGTTTATGCAGCCAGCCAAAAGAACAAACATGTCATGTTAAAAATACATTTAAACACAACAACTCTAATTTACTATCACAACCACATCTTAGGTTTGAAAAGCTTCATGAATGAGTTGTGCTAAATTGCCCTTATGTCTGATCTTCATGTACCATACTTGAAGTAGACTGAATAGACCAGAATAATTACAGGTTTAAGTACCATATTTGAAGTACTTTACAAAATGAAACACAATATTAGCTGAGAAAACATCCCTGCTGTAATATTACAGTTCATCTTTCCAAGTAGATAAAGCGAGGATATATAGCCGAGATCGAATGCTTTAAACGCTAATAGTAACTGCAGACACAAGACCGCCTGCTCTTCACATCAGATCCCACAACTACAGCCAAGGAACCTTTACGCAACAGTGTCCGATGGCTCTGACTGCAGGGCCGTGGAACCGGGGCGCCGTCCTGCATTACCGTGACCCCGAAGGACTTGGAGACCTGGCACCGCCGACCACCGCCACCAGATCTGGCGACGTGAGGGTGTGCGCGGAGGGGAAAATAAGACGGCAGATTTCTTAAGCTAATGTACTCCCTGACACACAAGCGAAACTCCACAGCCCTCTCCACAAGCATGCTAAGGTCTGTGGTCTTGGCCCGGTCCAGGCATAATTGGGTTTTTGCGGGGGAAATGACAGGCTGTGGCTCCATGGGTTTGGCTGGGAGAGGGAGAGAGAGGCCTGGACAGACAGACAGACAGACAGCAGCTCTAGTACATGTCGATCATGCTAAATAAAAGGATCGGCAGGGCATGGGGGATTCACAGTCAATGGAATATCAGACTTTAGTGTAGCTTTACTGATCTATTCTACAAATTCAAAGTTCAAGATTAAGTGGTCTATTAGACAAGAAATATCCAAAGAAATTGATTTCAAAGTGAGAGTTTATACAAAT
Organism: Chaenogobius annularis; assembly: GCA_015082035.1. Lineage (NCBI taxonomy): Eukaryota > Metazoa > Chordata > Actinopteri > Gobiiformes > Gobiidae > Chaenogobius > Chaenogobius annularis. The sequence goes on from BJKM01000527.1 coordinate 44,491, forward strand.
CTATGCAGTGGTACTTATATTTGTACTTATATGTGCAATTTTTATTCATGTTTTATTACTCTTTATCAGAGATTTTAATATTGGTTTGTGTATTTTTGAAGGGCTGCAATGATTACTCGACTAGTTGTGACTGATCATAATTGTTATCTGGACAATACAGACTTTAAAACACACGAAAAGACCTTTTATAACCAAAATAGTAGAATTTTTAATATCAAAAAGAGTAAACCATTTCTAATTTTCATCAATAATAAACATATATTCATCAATAATAAACATATATTCTCTATCTAGAAGGCTTCAGTCACCCTAATTTACCTTTAATTGGTTTCTAATGTATTGTCGAATTGCTACTACTCATACTAAAATAAATGTTAGTTGCAGTCCTAGTATTTTGAGCAAATGTGTCCAAGTAATTTGATCAATGTCTAGAAAAAAAGTGACAAAGAACTGCGCAGCTTTAATATAAAACATGATTCCACTTAATAAGATGATTACGGATGGAGTTATTCAGACAGGAGTTAGGTTGAGCTCAACAGAACCAAAATACTTCCACATATTCAACCAAATCAGCTTTGCTAAGACTGAAGCACATCAACATGAGCATTTTAGTTTGCCTGTCAGTTTGAGGACGCCTAAAATATTCCCAGGCTTGGAACGCATTCTTCTAGCGGTGCCATAACCGTATGAAAGAGAACTAGATGGAAACGTATTCAGGTTTCACACATAGTTCAGAGTGTACTGGCATCTGCGTTGATAAAATCTCTTTATGAAGATGTGGCTTTGGGGTCTAAAGAACTCTCTCAGACGTTTAGCTCTTCTGCATGCATAGTTTAAATGCCCATGCAGACCACCACTGTATGTATCTATGGACCCTACTGTATCTTTGTGGTCTTATGCTAATGCAGATGAGCACAGTAACGTGCAGCATGTAGAGAGGTCTGCAGGGCCTACAGCTAAACAAGCCAACTGCCTTCTGGCCCTTTAGCTCAGCAGTGCTTGTGCGGGAAAAAAATATGACTTTTCAGTAGACGTGGGCAATATATCAATATTTTGATATCATCAAAAATTATGTTTTGAAAACATATATCTTTAAAAAACCTGTATTTGTGTATGGTTATTATTATTTATTTATGAATGTATCCCACAAGGCTTTGCCAACAGGAAGCGCCGAACTCCATTGTTTTGTTTTGTTTTTAAGCTAACAGTTAGCCACAGCTAACACAGTGTATTTACGGCCATTAAATTGTGAAACTGTTTGTTTACTTTAGCTTCCCTGTTGAAAACATGTAAGGGAGCTTTATGTGTGGCTATTTTGTTTTTTTATGTGTTTAATCCAAATCTCTAAATTTAATAAAACGCAATAAGAGATAAAGCTTAAGGTATGAAAAGGGTTTCCAGTATGAAAGGGGCACTGACAAGAAGAATATCACTTGACTAAACTAAATAAAGTGTATAATGGCATAGTTTTCAAAGCAATGTTAAAGCTTGAGAGGGCTGGGGTCAGAGGTCAACACGTTACATAAACACATGGTTTGCTAACAGTCTGTGAAAAGCATTACTGTAACCGCCTTCTCTAGAGATCACTGTCCAGGATGCTGCAGTTATGAAGTACCTGGACACAAGTGTATTACTTTCAATGTACTTGCACTACAGTGTATTGCAGACAGTTGCAACTTTTCAAATGAAGAACGTGTATTATTGCATCTAAATCTTGGAATATAAATGTAATGAATGATAAATGATTTAAGAAATAGATATAGATATTTTTTAAAGTTCTGCTGTTTGAATTCAAAACCTTGTTGCCGTTGAATATTGCTGATTGCACAAAGCAAAGTATATAAATGCATTAAAAAAAGTTTCAATAATGAACCACTTTCACAAGGTAATATATATATAGTTCAACTGTTTTGCAAGGTTTAGCTACTGAGAAATTGCTTGTGAATACCAATTATTTTCTTGTCCCAGCCAAAAGATAAACAACCACTGATTGTCTGAGGAGATTTGAATCAAGATGACTAAACAAAAAAAGATATTCTGTTTCCTGGTCAAAGGCTTCAAATGTTACAGTACACTATAGCGTTACGTTATTTTGGAAAATGTTATAAAGCGTATTGCAGTTTCAAAATGTTATTTGTAACACAAAGTTGCTCATATAAATATATATTTTTGAGGCGCCTACAAGTCCAAACTCATGTTAGTAAAACTGTGTCAGAGGGCCATTGGCAGAGGAAACCAGGAACAAATGATTTGGAAAATACCTTTGCCCAAACTCCAAACTTAATTCTAAAATAGCACACAATTATTTATCATGAGCCAAGAATTCCAAAGTGAGGTGAGCAGGAAGGAGGTAGGACTACTTTAGACTTATAAGGATAGGAGTCTTGAAGCAGTAACGTTGCACCATAAGAAATTGGCCTCAAAAGCAAACTTGTCTAGATTCTATTTGTCTAAAAGGTGGGATTGTTTGGAAGAGCTTTCGAGAGACTGGAAGAAGAGATCAGAGTGTAAAACAAGGTGCGGATGCGAGAGGAGAAGGATCAAAGGACAACTTGAACTAAAACATCCTAACATCAGACACAAACCAGCAGGAGCCTGTGTTATGCAACAGGAAGACGTCCATCACACGAACAAAAGCTATTCTTAGGCATGCAAATACCTCAAATCTTACATACAGCTCAATAATATCGGCCTTAAAACCTCCAGAGGAAACGCGTGAACTTAGCCCCAGACTGAAGGTATGTGTTCCGCAGATGTTGAGTTTGGTTGAGTTTTCTTGATCGAATCAGCTGCATGCAATAGTGGTTTGCTTTTACAATTATAGGAAGCCCAGACATAATGTGACCTTGCTAGAGTAGTTTTGTTGTGTGCATGTTCAAGATGCACGCCTGGATTCAGATTGGGCCAACGTTCTTAGTTGCTTTGTAGTTCAAAAACACAGTTGATGCCATGTTTTCTTAGAGTATCAAAACTAAACTCTTCAATAAGTTATAGATAGTGATGGACCCAAGATAGTACCCTGAGGGAGCCCCTACTCAAGTTTGTCGATGAGCATTGTAGGAATGATGAGTTACTCTTGTACCTTAAGCCATTCTTCTGCCTGTTCTTTACTGTGGACAGCCAGCACCAATGCATCTGCCCCCTGGTGGACAATCTTAAGTTCATGCTTCTTCTTTTTGCCATCTTTGGGAATGTGAGTAATGCTGCAGCCAGACAATGTCAACTCCATCTGGGGGGCGTGGTCCTTAGATGACTTGTAACACTGATAATAGAAAAAATTGCAAATCAATGAAAATTAAATGACTTGCATACCAGATGCATACATCTAGGTACAGTACTAACCAGCAGTTTATTATCTTTAATAACACAAAGGAGTTTGGTCCACTGTCCAAAGCGTTTCTTGCGTAACAGAAAGGCACATATTCTGGCATCTTTCACTAGATGCATGGACGCCTCCTCCGATGGCCACTGGTGACGCATTTTCTGACCCTTTCCGTCTTCCTCTTCTTCATCATAAGACTCATAAGAACTGCTCATGGCATCTGAGTCATAATCTATGAAGGCACACGAAGGACATGTTGTCATTTTATTGTTATGTTATTGTCAAATATTAAAAGCAAAGCAATTGATAATGCTAATTTGTGCTTACTGGATGTGATGTATTCCGGTGCTTTTCCAGGGCTCAGAGGGACAGCTTCTTCGTAGTAGCCTTCTGGTAGTGAGGTACTTGGAAGAGGTGGTGGACCATGATTTGGAGGCTGCAAAAACACAAATATCACATAAATGTTACACTTATCAAAGTTGAGCGGTAAGGCAAATTAAGAGAAACTCATGGCACCAAATCTGGATCACATTGGCTTCTGAAGCGTGTACCTACTGGCAGCAAATGTCGAAAAGCTGTCAGAAAGCACAGTTCAATGATTTTCCCATTATTTGTCAGCAAAGTAAACGGCACAAATGTGGTCGATGTGTGAAAAGGAGTTTGACCACACCAAATGGAAGTGAAAATGACAGTTAGCTAATGCTTTTACAGTCCAATACAGCATGGAACTCATTCTAATAAGTAGCAGGATATACGCCAGTACCAGCAAACTTCAAAGCGGGCAAAATGTTGTCAACCAATAAAAAATATATATAAGACCACACATTTAATAGAACCTATGATCAAACTGCAGGCATTTTTTCCTTTCCGCTTTTGAAATCCCTTTTGAGTTTTATTTTTAGAGGGCAGAGTCATTTTCCACAGATGAGCTACTTCCAAAAGAGGAGAACATCTTTATGCATTGCGGCTTATTGCAATGCCGCCATGTCAGCATCCATTGCCATAGCAACGTGATAAATTCAAAGAAGTTACTTGGTTTGCCAGCAAGATAACGCAACTAATAACCTCCATATTGTGATAACATTCTTGGAAATTGATTTTTTTGTTTGAGAAGAAAACATCCAGCCAGTAATTAATAAGGTTTCTTAACCTTTTTTTTGAAGCTGATGCTTCGCTGAGGCTTTTTAAATTCATGTGTCATATCTGTGATGCAGAATTCCGACTGACACCACAAGTAAAGTCATCCAACCAAACCATAGCATGTAAAATACACATCCATCCAATTGAAAATCATTTATTTTATGAAGATACCACAGAACAAAAATCCATGCAACTATTCAACAGCTATTCATAAGGCCATGGTTTGTTCCTCGTCTCGGATTATAGACCCACCCTGCTTTTTGTTAATGCTTTTCTTCATCCGTCTCATTTCTCTCTTTTCAAGTGGCAAGCCAGGCCTCTGTCCGAAACCTTATCACATCTCCTTAGGGGGAAGGAGCGGTACATGAACTCGTTTCTTGGCAAAAGTACACCAACCCGCTAAACACTCAGGTCGCCGCCAGCACTGAAGAATAAATGTTTAAAAGGAAGCAAAGAGAATGGGGAGCTTTTGGTTAAACAATAAAACATTCCAGGTTAGAGACGTGGGTGTGAAAATAGACAAATGGAGAGCGACTGTTGAAAGAAAGTGTACTTTGTATCACCTACAGTTAAAGCTTCCTTGTAACAATAACATCATAAAGAAACTAATAAGATTGTTTGTCTTCTTTCTGGAGCTAAGCAGACTGTATTGCCAAAGACCAGAGAATGTGATCCCACTGCTGTGCTATGTAGTGACTCAAAGTTTAGAGACTCTTGAGGTGAAGACGTCTGTTTGCTTACGCTGAGCACACACTTGAAACGAGTTGAAAGACACGCACACAAACACAAGTCTGCCCATTGCTTTGAATCTTTTCTCAAAGGATTGTGATGAAAAGTAATTCTAAGCGCAAAATCAAGTCCTTGTTGCAAACATTATAAACGTTGAATTTTTATAAGAGGCACACAACATTTTGAGCCATAACATGACCATCAGACCATCTTTCCAAAGTTCAACCTTAGAGTTTTAAGATACTAAGGCTGTAACTGATGATAATTTGCAAATAGATTAATCCGGCAATTTTTCTATCGATATATCAATGTTGTTTTGACAAACGATCATGAATATAAGATATTCCTCTACATCGGACAGGTGAAGCTAAAGTGAAACTGCTTGACACGTCCTAATGTATATTCACAGACAAAATAGGTTTTCTCATCATAAACCCTAAATGTACACAGTTCATGTTTTAAAGTCAGCGTATGGTCCAGATAACGACTGTTCGATTACAAAAATGTTATCTGAAAATGTAATAAGTTGCAATTAATTGTATCATGTTTAAGTTTGTATATTGTTGAGTTGATAATGTTTGCCAAAGCCTCAATTATACAGTACAAGTCAATTTTTACTTTCAATTAGACACTAGCGTCTTAACATTCCCACAATACTGGTGCCAGTAACCAACAGCAGCCCATGAAGCTTCGAAGAACACCCTTATTCTAACAATATACTGTAACATTAAAAGGTAGTTTAGCCCTGTCATGGTCAAATTCCTGTTGGCTTGGTCAAAAATACTGTCGAAACCCTCAACAGCTGCATGCCAGGCACATTCAAGTCGCATCAGAAAAAAAAATGAATTCCAAAGACATAATGTGTAATTAGAGTGCGGTAGAGGAGTCTTGACCTCGGCCTGAGTACTTGGAGTGGGAGGTTGGATGGACGCTTCGTTTCTGGCCTGAAAAGGACATCCAAACATTTGAGACAAGGATCCATTTCTGCAATGCGTAGGCAGACAGCTGTAAAAATGAATTTGCCCTAGGTCACTTGAGAGGATAAACTGAGTGGATTTAAGAAAAAACTCCTTACAGATTTTTTGATCGATAATAATGTTGTTCTTCCTATATTACATTTCAACAAAGCATGTGAGTAAGGGCAACACTAGTTTGAATCAAAGAACATTCATTGCGATTTTTTCTGGTATTATGACCTTTTGAACATGTCATTAGTCAAACAATAAAACTGTTATTGCAGTTTATTATTACCTGACTAATTGTAATTATTTGAGATTTGATTATTGGGACAATGTGGAATATAATTTGATACTGATTGTTTACCCTGCGCCCTAATGTGAGTATACAGTACAATCCTGAATCAATGCCGGGCCTTCCAAAAAGTATAACTGTGGTCAAATTGACAGTTAAATAACTCTTCCAACCTTCAACGTTGTCTCGAGGTCCTGAAAGGTCTTTGCAAGGTTTGTTTCAGAAGACGTCATACAAAGATAAATTACGTGAGAGAAGACTTTTCCAGCACCACCCTTTTCCCACTTCCACTCATTCGCACGGTCAAACAGTGAAACCGCAGCTTTCAGTTGGCCTTTGCTCAGCTTCCTGTGCAGGCTGAGGCTACATGTGCACCTCAGGGTCACAAAGCCGAGTTACCACACACTTTTCCGAGACACCAGCAGCTTCAGTTGTATGGAAGTATTCAAATGTGTACAAAGTCGTGATGTCCAAAGACGGATCCTTGTGGAACCCCTTTTTTCTAGAAGTGGGCAGTTCATCAAATTATGTTTTCTGAAGACACGAAAAATATTTGTATATAGTAAGAAATATTTATTCGAACAAAGATGTATTAGGTGATATTATAACATTTCAAGTAGATTGGAAACATTATTATTGTCCAGATAATCCCAAAAATATTGAGAGATGTTTTTGTCAGTATTGTTGTAAATGATGTTCACTGCTTGACGTAATTTTCCTTTTTTTATCTGACTTTTCTTACACGGAAGAGCTAGAAAAAGTGGAGGTCAACAATTGGACACTCCTCCCCTCTGCGCAATCTTCAAAGCTTTGAGAGGTCAAACAACGGTACAGAGCAAAAAATTGAAAGCAGAAGGTCGAGAGGAGATGAAATGCACAAAGCAGAGAGGTTGAGGCACTAACGACACATCTGCATTTGAGCACAGCCAATATGGCTGACCTTTTGTCCCCAGTTAACCTTGGCATAACAACCATCAATGTTGGCTGGCACTGGATGGGCAACTCTGGCTAAAATATGCTAAAGTATCTTGAGAATAAACCATTATTGACAACACATGTGAACCACACTTTCTAGCTTAAACTTTGATGTACTCAATTATTTTCCTCTTTGTATGAACTTTTATACATATGGAATTTCTGGGACATGTGCATTAGCGTGCAGTCGACGATAGAATAAGATTACTGCACTTTAGTTGAGTTGCAAAAACAACACGTAGACGCAATGTGGGCTGGGTGTTTCCTGTTTCTCTTGCTTCACAATGAGGTGAAAATATGGGAAAGAGCCGAGAGGAGATGGGACTGGGGTGAAAAATAATATTTGGCTTCCAAGGTTCTTACAGTACTAGCAAAATTCAGTTTATGCAATTCCATGGCATGCATTTAAAAGAAGACAATGTGCAGAAAATGTATGCCCAACAGTTGCTTCATGTATGCTTCGTAAAATAATGACGTTGCAATCACCGGCCGAATAAGATTTATAGCAGAAAAATCTAGAAAAACAAAAGAAAGCAAAACAAAACAAAACAGTTAAAATACATGCTTCCAATTCCCTCCACTTGTTCAATTATGGAGTACTCAATTTAAACCCTTTAAGGTATATTTTGGAATGAGGTTAGTGGATTGAACATTGGTGTGTTGTTTTTTAAATTGTAATCCAATACAACTTTCTGTCGAGCAAAAATGTGTTCATACTATAATAGTCATGAATTTAAGGTTCATAAAATGCAGGGTTGTTTTGTTTTCTACCATTTTCCAAACACGTTGAACGTGACATGACCTAGAGAGAGAAATCCCAGCAGGTTTACTTTAAGATTTACGGACCAGCTCTTCTGGCATGTGCACACAGTGGAGCCTAATCTTTTCATGTCACTTTGATACTTTCCACGCCCCTGGCCCCATAAATCTCTGCTCCAATCTAAGGCAGAGGATCATTGTATGAAAGTACTACACATTGAAGTACACAAAACTTCATTCGAATCCAAATCCAGGCCTGGTTCTAATAAGGTCCTAATGAGCTCAAAGTGTGACACAATCCGACTCAATCCCAGCCCAATTCTCCTAAACCTCCAAGAATCTCTCGCCTTTGCATGCTTTGTTTCATGTTTACAATTTTCTATGCAATATTTTTTATCTTGTCGTGAAATACGACCACACACATAAATCCATTTATTGGGCTGTTGGAAAAGTTGGATGAGTACATTTAGTCCGTCCTTTGAGGTGCTTTGAAGGCTGCACCCTGAGCAAAGCAAGGATGATTAATGGTTATGTTCTCCACTTTTTTATATAGCTCTGGATTGCCCCAAAAAATAATGTGAAAGCCAAAATTGTGAAGTTTCTGTAATATCTTGGCCTTGTCATGGGATTTGAGTCAAGCAATGATTTCTGCTTTTAAACTGCATGGTGAGGATTCAACATCATAACATTAGTTAAGCTTAAAAATGCTAATTCAATCATTTTTGTGTTTCTGTGTCTCTGCAGTGGTATATATCAGGACTCGTATATATAATAAATGAATCCAAAGTAACACCAAGGTCCTCCATCTGACAGAAAAGCACTATATTTAAAATTAAAATGGGCAGATTTTCTTCACGATTTTCCTTTTTCTGTCAAAATTAGCCTTGCTTTAGTCTTTGTTTTGTCTTTGTTAAGTTTTATTTTGACAGAAGTTGACTAATACATTAAAGCTGGAACATATTTGTTTTCATTTTATAATATTTAATACAGATGGGGGCAGCTAAAATTAATTTAGTTTAAATGCAGATTTTTGATGTAATAGTGAGCAATAAATCAAAATGATCAGGTTCAACATTTGTGAATTTACCTTTAGGATATTTCATGGCAGATTTCAATGCAATCAATAGGCAAATCCGGCTCTTGCCTCCATCTGGTAGAATAACAGCCAATACCAGCTGACATTACAAAAGTGCAACCCGAAGTTCTCCTGAATATGTTGAGCGATACTCTCCTGCACCACTTAATTGACTTTCCCCTTGAGGAGAATCAAAACTTCAAATTGCATTACGCTGTAGAATTATGTGAAGTGTTTTTAGCACCGGAGCATTGGAGCTGTGCACTGAGCCTTCTGAGCACGGCTTGAGGCTCTGAATGTGGGGCAGCTCTTCTCCACACAAATGACTTCCATCTGTGTTTGATGTTGGAATGCTGTGTCACCGGCCCCCTCCACCACCTCACTCCCCCATCTCATCCCCCTGTTCAGTCTCTCGACCAGACCCTCGTATTTAAACACACCATAGGGGTACTTATACAAACTAGAGTCCAGCTTGGTAAATCCTTTGCACTTAGGGTTTTTTCACATCTGCATAAACATAAAAAATGTGGCAAAACTGGAACTAAACACAGAATTTAACTTGGTAGTTCACGACCTTTTTCTCCGAGGGACACCTATTTTATCTGTGGATATGTTGGCGACACAGACATCCTTTAAAATAAAATTAAAATTAAAATTAAAATTAAAATTAAAATTAAAATTAAAATTAAAATTAAAATTAAAATTAAAATTAAAATTAAAATTAAAATTAAAATTAAAATTAAAATTAAAATTAAAATTACATAGAAGCAATAAAAATGCCATCCTTTCATTAAAATTCAAAACTCCTGAGATTCGGTTCTGACCCCCAGTTCGGGAATGACTGGACTAGACCAAGGAAGGTAAGTATACCAAATTTTTCTTCCAATAACGTTTATCAGGTGATAATTTTGCCACCCATCAGAAATGTGCTGAATTGTGCTGAATTGTGCCTGTCTTGGTGGAGGTTACAATGCAGCTATACTTAACCACTTCATGACAGTTTTCTGACCACACAATAAGGATATAATAATTAATCGACTAATTGTGACTTGTTGACTGTGAAAAATAATCGTAGTCGTATTTTGATCATTGTAATCGTTATCTGGACTGTACAGAATCTAAAACACAGACAAAAAGACCTTTTATAACAAAGACAGCAGCAACAATCATATTGTCATTAATAATACACTTTATTTGTAAATAGACATTATCTAGAGGCTTTTTACACCATTGTTTTGTTAAAATTGTATTTAAAAAGTTTCAAGTGAATAAAAGTAAATAGAAATAACTAATCAAAACATGAATCACTGACTAGTGACCACTGACTACTAAAATAATCGTTAGTTGCAGCTTTACTTTGCATACAACTGCAATTCTGAAACGATACAAGCCCCATACTTGCGACATACAATAATTAAAGCATCTCTTTTGTCTGGGATGCATTTGGGATCCATTACCTCCCTCTTTCCTATGTTAAATCCTCCCACATAAAACGTTTGAAGATGAATGTACATCTTTTCCAGACGTTTACTCACAGTACTGTCCACACGAACGCAATGAATACACGGTATTGCAAGTGGGTTGGCGTGATGGACTGGATGTGTTGGTGGCCTTCAACCAGTAGCACTGTCTTTACGTAAACTTGGGCTTCCAGTGTTTTGCAATTGGAGCCATGGAGGGGAAATGTTTGGTGTGGGAGTTTAAAGTCTGGTGCCGACTGGGGAACTCTAGCCCACTATTCCAGAGAACCACTGCAATACAATTACCGGTAGGCTGTCTAACCAATACAGTTCCCAAGATTTCAACACCCTCATTAATCTTCTTGGAGATAGATGATACAATTTTTAAAAAAATAGTCTACTAAACTGACATTTTTTCCCGTTAAACGTTTATGTTTTTATTCATGGTATGTTTAATTCGTGGATGTTCCAGTAATTCTGACCAGCAAAACATAACATAATGATCCTCCTCCTCCTTTAAGATCCTCACTCCTCAGTTAAAATCTTTGTCTATAGCTGTATAGCTGTTAGTGTCTATAGTACTACTGCAATTCAAATGCACACGCAGACGCAGGGCTAGCGCCTCCTGTCGGTCCGTACTTGTAGGTTTCTAGTGCAAACCGTCATGTCTTTAGGCAAGACACTTCACCTACTTTGCCTATTATGTAGCTTACCACTCGCTCAGGAGTGAATGAATAATGCATTTTAAAGTGTTTTTGAGTGTCCAAAAAAGCGCTATATAAATCCAGAGCATTATTATAATTTTCAAGACACATATATTCATTATTTAATTGTTATAGTAGATGGAATAGCCACGGTCAAGTGCTCAAAATAGTTACAAATATATATATAACTAAGGCATAATATTGAACTTTTAAAGGCACTATGTTGACTTGAGACAGACCAAACCTGCATCAGTCTTTCAGTGCTGCATTAAGTCAGAACAATCACCTCATGTGTCAGAAGACGCTTGGCCTCATAAAACCGAGGAAAAAGTCGAAGAATAAAGCCGACGAAATAGCTTTTCCATCACCATCATTACTCCAGTTTCTTTTTCCAAACACTTTTCTCCGGTCAAGGATTAGCCTGTGTGCTCTTAATGGCAGCCCAGGCTAAGTCTCACACGACGTCGATGGTTGTTTGGTTACCATGGAAGCCTGGAATAGCCTTTCTTGTCCATGTAGGACCTGTCAGGACCTGTCAGGACAGACCAGTGTTCCCTGTCTGGAGCCTGTGATGCAGCAGTACTGTGATGTCACTGAATGTTTTACCAGTGGTGCACCAGACCACACACAGAGTAGGGGAAGCCCACTCAAGCACAATGAAAACAGACTCATCATAAAAACATAGCAGGAAAGTGGACTTTTAAATCAATGACATCTCTGGCTTTAAACAGGAACTTAGTTTAAAGTGACGTGTTAGGTAACAAAAATATATAGTTTTCCCCAGTATGACAATTGGTGATGTTTATAAGTCTACTTCCTGGTTGGACATATGCAGCCGATGTGACATAGGGAGAGGAATCATACTACACTACCTGTGTCCTTGTGCAGAGAGCCAAGGGTCTCTACCTGTGTCCTTGTGCAGAGAGCCGAGGGTCTCTACTGTGTCCTTGTGCAGAGAGCCGAGGGTACTACCTGTGTCCTTGTGCAGAGAGAGCCGAGGGTCTCTACCTGTGTCCTTGTGCAGAGAGCCGAGGGTCACTACCTGTGTGCTTGTGCAGAGAGCCGAGGGTACTACTACTACCTGTGTCCTTGTGCAGAGAGCCGAGGGTCACTACCTGTGTCCTTGTGCAGAGAGCCAAGGGTCACTACTGTGTCCTTGTGCAGAGAGCGAGGGTCACTACCTGTGTCTTGTGCAGAGAGCCGAGGGTACTATTGTGTCTTGTGCAGAGAGCGAGGGTCCTACCTGTGTCTTGTGCAGAGAGCCGAGGGTCACTACCTGTGTGCTTGGCAGAGAGCCGAGGGTCACTACCTGTGTCCTTGTGCAGAGAGCCGAGGTTACCTGTGTCCTTGTGCAGAGAGCCAAGGGTCACTACCTGTGTCCTTGTGCAGAGAGCGAGGGTCACTACCTGTGTGCCCTTTGCACTCACAGATGTTTACTTAGTCTGTCTCCCGGGTTCGGACTGATTGGGGAAAGCAAGCATTTAGCTATGCTGCTCCCACAGCTTGGAACTCTCTCCAGGTTGTGTGAGCTGGTGTCACCGAGAGGCTTTTGCTCCAAAAATGTCAGCGCTTCTAAACTAAAGATTTTTAATCTTTATACTATGGCTCATGTTTAGTGTAGATGTGTAAATGTTTCTATGATATGTGTGCTGAAAATGTTGAAAAATAGGTTCGACCTCAATGGGTTCTTATATGGTTAAATAAAGATTAATAAATAAATAAAACAAACAGGAAAAACATGAAATACAAGATTAAAAGTTATGGGTTGGGTAATTAAGGTCAAAACATAGGTAATTAAAATTAGGTAAATACTTTTGCTACAATTTATAATACGATTCAACCACATTTTGCAGTGGGGTTCTCAACTTGTCTGCATGATTATTTATTTTTAAACTGCAGCACATTTTACCTGCACACATCTTCCTATACAACACATATTTTCAGGCATTAACAATATTTTAGATTTTTTGGGGTAAATGGCCACAAATGTAATACTATCCACTACACTCTGGCGTATCCATTCACTGCCAATTCAACAGCAAATGGTAGGATTTCACTGAGTCCAGAAAGAATAAAGAACTGTGTCTGTACCAAGATTCGTACAGCGATGTTCTCTTCTTTTTAGTCTTTATCAGTCTCACTCTCACTCTTTTGTCCCTGTCAGCAAAAATTTACACAACTGTTGAAACCAGATGAGGAGAGTTTGGGCTGAAAATGAAAGACTTTTCCATACACTACAATATTTATGAGGTTTAAGCTGTTGCACTTGTCTAAGGAGGACGAATACGTAAGAGTTTTATATGGAAACTGGTACATTTTGTTCAGGTACATAGAAAAAAAATGCCTGCATCCAAGCTGTAACTCCTTCTTTAGCATGAGACCTAAAAGAAACACAATGTGGAAGCAAAGCAATGATTAAATGACAAGTTAGTTTGGTTGTGAGCCTAAGTGATACTAAACAATGCATCTGAATATACTAATTGTACAACTAATATACAACTAATTGTTTAGACTTGTTTTTATGGAGAAAGTACTTGAAGAAGAAAAAAGGCACAGTGAAACTAGAAATAAATGAAAACAACTGACATATTCTCGAGCTTGGGACCAACTACATGTAAACTGATTTAAGCTACTCAAATCAGGATAAATATTTTTAAAAATACTAACATTCCTTTCTGTGAGGTAAATTCGATTCCAGTGGAGCAAAACACAGAGGAGCCATGACAGGGCCCCCGCTGTTTTACAAGAGGCTGTAAAACACACAACACATGTCACACGGGCCCCGCGTTACACGTGCCGCACGGGCCCCGCGTTACACGTGCCGCACGGGCCCCGCGTTACACGTGCCGCACGGCCCCAGTAAGTTCTGCAGGTAAGAATTAGCATTTTAGGTAGCAGTTTTGAGCATATATCTGACTGTCCGACTTTGCACATAGTAATATAGTAGTATTTAGTATTAGTATTAGTATTAGTAGGCCCGTCAATAGTACTTTGGGGGCTCGAGGCAACATGCGCCCCCTATAGGGGAAAATAATATGGGGGTGCTCAGCACAAAATACTACTTGGAGATGGAGAAGGTAACGATACTATTGCCAATGTGCGAGATTTCATGTGAAATGTAAAGCCAGGGATGTCATTGATGTCATTTAATGTCATGTTTTTTTTCTGAAAAAGCTATGTAATTAAAAGGGAAAACATGTTCTAACAAAATGAAATGTTTATATTCTAGAAGTTGAAAGTCACCAATGACATAAGCCACATTTCAACTGGTCCTGGTCCAGTTCACTTTAGAGCACTTTGGAATGCTTCTTCAAACGGAGTGCGTCTCAAGGCTCAAGGCCTGGCTCTGGCTCAGAGGCAGAGCTCTGCTACATGAGCAGGAAACTACCTCTAGTGCATCATCGTTTTTTTCTGCATTTATTTCACTTTTCTGCACCTCACCGCACATTTTTAGCAACTCTTTAAGTGATGCATTGGGTTTGGATAATGTTTAATAATGCTTTACAGACTGGAAATATCATATTTTCTGTCTTGACGTGAGTGCTGTGCATCGATAAACAGGAAACAGCTGATGCTACAGTAGGCTAGCTTTGGCGGCTCAACACATAAAGTTATATTACCATCATACCAAACAGCAGTTTATCAAGTCAGCATTTGGTGGGAAATTATGCTCTTTACCATCTTGTTTTCACCTGAGAATGTGTTCTCTCGTGTCCAATCATCTCGCGATAAAGCGCGCTGGACACTTTTGGACGCTAGTACTTCTTAGGGTCTGCCTCGGACCCCTTAAACAGGCTGGTACGGTTTACTTAAGACAATTTCAGACTGTACTAATCTGCTCCAAAGTGAACCAGTAGAAACATGGCTACACAGAACATTTACTTATCCAAAAGAAAAAGCTCATTTCACCCTGAAAATGATTCATGACCAATAAATTGCAGCGCACAGAGGATTACGTAAAAATCTGTGCAAAATTAACTGATTAATTACTACTGTAACTTTGAAATATGAACTTAACTAATGAAAACCTTTACAACAATTACTTTGGTGTATGTTTGTTCTCTTACCCTTCACAAATGTAGTGTACTCAAATGTCGTCACAATGGTAACGTGCAGATATCACATCAGAGAGCTTTGTTATGGTTAGCCAAAAGAACAGATATGCCGCGCATCACCATGGCGACCGGTAAAGTTTGCGCTGTTCACCTGGCCTCTGACAGAGTTTTGGCTGCAGAGAGAGGGGCCTAGAGCCAAGAGTGAACCAAAGACGAAAGGCAGCTACGGCTTTGATTAAAGGACTATGTGGAGAAATGAGACAGTAAGAATGTAGCAGCAGGAATATCATCATCAAGCCCTTGTGGAGTTGTGTTTGTCTGTGGGGTTGTGTTCGCTTCAGAAAAGGAGTAGGTCTAGACCAGGTCTGGACCAGGGTCTGGACCAGGTCTGGAGTAGGTCTTACCAGCCAGGGGTGAGGGATCTCGGGTAGAGGCATCTGCGGGGGAGCAGGGAGGCCGTTGTGGATCTCTGACTTGAAACAGGGCTCTGGCAGGACAAACAGAAGATCCATTTAAAGATCCATCCTTAACATGATAAATCAAATGGCCCGCCATCCGTTTTGACATGGGTGGGGGAAATAAACCATCCCTAAAACTCAACTTCACCCCATATTTTAGGCAGCGCCATCATTAAAATACTACTTCAAATAAACAAGTCTTAGTCTTAAACTTCAAAACGCTGTGTGTTTTATTACAATCAGACTCATATTCACGGAGGAATTAGTTTGAGGAAGTGAATGTGGACGCGGCAGAATACAAAGACACACGGAGCGCGCACGTGCGCTGTACGGTGATCTGCTGCGTTTGAAATGAAACTTTCTTGGCCAGACCTGACTCACGGGTCAAAAGACAACATGTGTATCACTACACAGATACACAGAGTCTACAATTGTTATTTTGTCCGCTTTCTCAGTGAGTTTCGGAAGGAGCACACCACAGTGTGAGCCGACAACACGTCTCAAGCCCCTCCTCCCAGCGTTACCATGGAGCTTGTCTTATTATAATAACTAATATTATAGTTATAAAGAGGTGAGGTGATTATGAGCTCAACCTTCTAATATTTAGTCTAGTTATAATTTTATTTTCAAAATATTCATCTGTATGAATGGGTCTAGTCAAGTTAATTTTTCTCTTCCCTGTTTTATATTGCACGTCTATACATAATAAAATATTATTAGGCACCATATAGGCCTACTATATAGGCCTATTATATAGGTATGTTTAGGGTCAATGTACCTTTGGAAATAATGACGGTACATTAAACCGTCCTTGGAGGAAAATGCAAATGCATATTTGCCATCCCTTTAAAGATTCTGGGGAGAGAACTGACACAATAAAGAAGAATCGGTTAAGTTCTTGTCACCTTTATCAGCCAAGACTCTGTTGAGGATGTTGGACAGGTGAGTCTTCTTCTCCCTGATCCCAGCGCTCAGGTACTCGCGGTCCAGAAGATCCAGGAAGAGGCGGAGCTCCCCCACCAGCTCCTCCATCGCTGCACACAAATGTCACAAATGTCACAAATGATTGTTATGTTTTTCAAATATTTATATAGAATAAACCACATCAGTATTGGAAAATAAACACTGGAAACATTTATATCAGCACAAAATAAAAAACTGAATTCAGAATGTTAACTATTGATTAGATTTGAGACATTAAATGACTTGATATCTGATTAGTCATTTTGATGTCTGGAGAGAGTTCCAAGCTGTGGGAGCAGCATAGCTAAATGCTTGCTTTCCCCAATCAGTCCGAACCCGGGAGACAGACTAGTAAACATCTGGTGAGTGCAAAGGGCACACAGGTAGTGACCCTCGGCTCTCTGCACAAGGACACAGGTAGTGACCCTCGGCTCTCTGCACAAGGACAACAGGTAGAGATCCCTCGGCCTCTCTGCACAAGGACACAGGTAGAGACCCTCGGCTCTCTGCACAAGGACACAGGTAGAAGACCCTCGGCTCTCTGCACAAAGGACACAGGTAGTGACCCTCGGCCTCTGCAACAAGGACCCACAGGTAGAGACCACTCGGCTCTTGCACAAGGACACAGGTAGTGACCCTCGGCTCTCTGCACAAGGACACAGGTAGAGACCCTCGGCTCTCTGCACAAGGACACAGGTAGTGACCCTCGGCTCTCTGCACAAGGACACAGGTAGAGACCCTCGGCTCTCTGCACAAGGACACAGGTAGTGGTTGTATGATTCCCTCTCCCTATGTCACATCGGCTGCATATGTCCAACCAGGAAGTAGACTTATAAACATCACCAATTGTCATACTGGGGAAAACTATATTTTTTGTTACCTAAACACCTCACTTTAAACTAAGTTCCTGTTTAAAGCCAGAGATGTCATTGATTTAAAAGTCCACTTTCCTGCTATGTTTTTATGATGAGTCTGTTTTCATTGTGCTTGAGTGGGCTTCCCCTACTCTGTGGTGTGGTCTGGTGCACCACTGGTAAAACATTCAGTGACATCACAGTACTGCTGCATCACAGGCTCCAGACAGGGAACACTGGTCTGTCCTGACAGGTCCTGACAGGTCCTACATGGACAAGAAAGGCTATTCCAGGCTTCCATGGTAACCAAACAACCATCGACGTCGTGTGAGACTTAGCCTCGGCTGCCATTAAGAGCACACAGGCTAATCCTTGACCGGAGAAAAGTGTTTGGAAAAAGAAATCTTGGTAGCAGACACAGTTCTTTATTCTTTCTGGACTCAGTGAAATCCTACCATTTGCTGTTGAATTGGCAGTGAATGGAAAACGCCAGAGTGTAGTGGATAGTAATTACATTTGTGGCCATTTACCCCAAAAAATCTAAAATAATTGTTAATGCCTGAAAATATGTGTTGTATAGGAAGATGTGTGCAGGTAAAACTAAATAATCATGCAGACAAGTTGAGAACCCCACTGCAAAATGTGGTTGAATCGTATTATAAATTGTAAGCAAAAGTATTTACCTAATTTTAATTACCTATGTTTTGAACCTTAATTACCCAACCCAATAACTTTTAATCTTGTATTTTCATGTTTTTCCTGTTTGTTTTATTTATTTAATTAATCTTTATTTAACCATATAAGAACCCATTGAGGTCGAAGAACCTATTTTTCAACATTTTCAGCACACAATATCATAGAAACATTTACACATCTACACTAAACATGAGGCCATAGTATAAAAGATTAAAAATACTTTAGTTTAGAAGCGCTGACATTTTTGGAGCAAAAGCCTCTCGGTGACACCAGCTCACACAACCTGGAGAGAGTTCCAAGCTGTGGGAGCAGCATAGCTAATATTGATAATGTATGTACAATATTTTAGCCTAGTTGTATAATGTCGGTGTAATCCCTCATTCGTCCAGGAGTGTTCCATTGTAGAAAAAGATTCAGTTGTAGTCATCTGGACTCTGTTTTAGAAAAAAACAAAAACGTTTCAACTCTCATCCAAGAGTCATTCTCAATCAGAGAAACAAGTCTGAGAACTCTTGTTTATATCCTACTCTGTGAGAGCCCTGCCCACAGGGCGGGACCTCCTGCTAATGGCCCATGGAAACTGGGATGGGCCTATTGTTCTATTGTTCCCTGCCTCACCTTGAGTGCCTATTTAGCATCCGAATGCCCAAGGCGTCTCCAGGGTTTCAGCAGACCATTATAAAACAACGGGAAGGTTGAATCTTAAACCTCCATTACGATTTAATGAAGGATTCTCTTTTTTAACAAAGATTGCCTCCTTAACTCCTCTTTCAAACCATCTTTTTTCCCTGCTCAGAATCTCCACCTCACTGTCTTCAATAGAGTGGTTTGTGGCTTTAAGATGAAGATGCACAGCGCTCTGGGGTCCTGAACTTGCGTGTCTTCTGTGTCTAGTGTATAATGTAAAATGCCCAACTAAACCAAACTTGTATTTATTCATATTCCAGTTAGTTGGTCAACATTTTCAAAACATGTTTTCCAGAAGAAGAAAAAGCATGAAAATTGTAGTCCAAAAAGTCCAAAAATGTTAAATATTAAAATATTAACTACTGCAAATAAAGGCATGCATAAATAAGGTATTAAAAGAAACAAAAGATTTAAACCAGGAACAAGTCAGAACATTTTACTATGAGTCTAGTCAAAACCTCTCAAACTACCCATTGATTTTAACTTTTATTTTCAAATATATGAAATGATTTAAAATGCATAATCAATCACAATGTAACATGGACAATAATTAACACAGTAATACACTTCAGTCTCTTCAAAATGGAGTAGGAGGGTCCTATCCTAACAAATTAGGATAAATATTTTGAACTCAATATACATTTTGTAGATAGATATATCTTGTCTTTGCAGTAAAAAAACAGAGGCTGATCCTTCAAAACCTTTGACAATAACATTCCAGATTGCCAGTGGAGATGTTGGACCTGGAAACCCTCCTGAAGAACCTCTCTGAAAGATTTACAACAGTGAGAAATACTTGTGCCAAAAGCCAAGTCAAACATATGTGGGTTTGTTTATCAGCGTTGACGAGCTCCTATCTCATAACATGGTGCGATATCACGGCCCAGTGCAGCTCCAGATAACGACAACACTATGAGGAGCCAGTGGAGCGTAGTGTCAACGTGTGAAGCCATCCAGGGGAGGAGTGGCACCAAGCAACAGTAGGCAGCAGGGTTTATGGCAGAAAGGAGAGGAGGGCTCACTGGATCTTGAAAAAGAATCAGGGAACGAGATTGTGGGCAATAAACGAGAGCTAAGTAACATTTTCCCCTTATTGTACGTCTTTGTAAGTCCCTGTGATGGTTAAATATGTATTTTTTGGGGGGTCTGAAGTGTCGTTGCCCCCTGCTGTCTCTGGGTGGACAAGTTCACAAGCTCTAATCTTTGGCCTGACCGCCTTTAGCTTTGATTACAGCACACATTCGCTGTGGCATAGTTTCAATAAACTTCTAAAATATTAAAGACTTATCTTTAAATAAATAAATAATGTATATATTATAGCTTTTTGAAGAAAAAATTACAAAATGGGTGGACACAGCGAGTCTTTATTAGGGCCGTGCAGTAAATAAGTTTAAATCGAAAGAGCGAGTAGGCCTGTCACAATAACAGTTTCTGAATATGCAGCCGCAGTATCCTGAATAATTCTATTGAATATACGATAATTGGAAAACATTAAGTTAAATGTGTTATTGTTCTTTTAAAAGCTGATTTGAGGGATACAATTGAGAATTTTGCACAAACTCAGAACATAACACACATGACTCAGTGGATTGAGTTGTTTTAAATCCATTCTGTCTCTACCTCTCCTCTGTATTAGGGGTGTGCAAGAATATCAAGATATCAGCACTGATATTGTGGGCTGCTTTATGAAGTATTCCCTGACTCCCAAAGGGCATTTGATTGACTGAAGCTGGCTGGTGAACAGGCCCACTTTAATGATGTCTGGACCAGTGTGAGCAGTGTTCATGAATGGGACGTCCCGCAGAAGAGGGACAGAGGAAGCAGTGAGGACAGGGTCAAAGACTGTCCAACACACTCACAACTGGTCAGGTGGAGAAAAACTGAATTTAGGACCAAGGAGTAGAGAATACAGTTACTTCTCTGGCCTCCTGGTTTTGGTATTTTATTATTCTGAGTCATGTATCGTATTGAAAGACGAGTGAGCCTGTGATTCCAGCCCTACTCTGCATCTCGCTCCAGCCAAAACCATGTGATTGACTGACTGCCGTTAAATGCCACAAACCCTTTCCAACTTCACACAATATACACACGTCAATACACACACATACACACAAGTCCTCTCTCATGTCACGGGTCAAAAGCGAGCGGCGCGGGCCACAGCGACGATGTGCCGGTTCACCTCACTTCCCTCGTGACTCAAAGTGAGTGGAAAATGTCTCTGTTGCAAAGCGAACTGTGCGCCGCATCTTTATTTTCCTGTCAGATAATCAGACATCCGTGTCACGAGGTTTGGACAGGACCGCGCTCTGGACCTAGGTTATGAATGATAATAAATAAGGCAACTTTATGATGATAGTCACAAAAAAGCTGTTGTTAATGGTGGGAATATATGGGTGTGTCATGAACTGATGCGTCAACGATGGAACAGATCAGATTTATATAGAGGCAGTCTGGGGCTTTTCTCTTTACATGGTGAACTGGCAATTTCACAAGTTTAGTTTGTGCATTGCGTTTCTGTGACAGAATGTAGCTTTGTGTTAGCGCTTCATCCTACCTGTTCAGCAGCAGACTTTTAAGAAATACTACTACCACAGCCTACACACTTCTATTTTTCAGCAGGGACACAACGTGGAGTAAGTTTGCAACAGTTTTTCTGCACTAAATCTGCTTTTAAAGTGCGTAACACAAGGCTGTCTCCATCGGACGTGAAATAAACGTGTACGCGATAAGTTGAAAGAAGAACTAAATAAAGCCTTGGACAAATGCTGTGCACATAGATGTTCCCGTGGGTGACTGTGTGACACTGGACAGCTCTGAAGTGTGACTGCTGCTGCTGCTCTGGGCGAGAGGAGGTGGAGGCAGGACACAGAGGGAGACACAGGGGAATCAAACAGGAACCACAACTGAAAAGTCACATTATGGACTTAACTTCATTCAGAATCGTTTTAGTAGAATCGACGATGCAGTTAATGTGTTGTATATGTTGTTTTTATGTTTGTTTGTACTTCTACATCTCACAACTTGGAGATTGCCTGTAAAGATAAAACACAAAACATCTTTATCTATAAGTAAAAATAATGTAATTGTGATGAATATATGCTTGATTTTCGTTTATACATAAGGTCCTGATCAATTTCTTGTGATTCTAATGTATTGAAAAGTAAATACTGTACAAAAAGCAAATATACTGAACTCCTGCCATGGACTCGGTGGATGGATACTTTTGGACTATAGTTTTGGCTTGGGGGAAGAAGAGCCATAATAGAGAAATTGATTACACAAACTGTACCAACAATTAAAGACTAGACTGACATTGTGATTGGCATTGATAAAAGGGCAAAAATTACATTTGGACTAAATTTTAAAATGTATTATTTAGCAGATTTGGACAAAAATGGGACTTAAATGTTGTGGGGGTTTTTTATTACCAGTTTAGTTTCTCTCTGTGTGCCAAGTTCTTTGTTTAATGTTCTGAACTGAAAAACAAAACAAAAAACTTAATTGTTAGACAAACAGTAAATTGTAAGCCGTTGATTGTTTGTTTTCTTGTGGCTCTTAACTGTTTTTGCAAATTACCTATTCACATATATTATTTAAAAAAAACCTGAATCATTTGGATTCATTCTTGTTTACAAACTGCAAATACCAATGAGAGTTTGATGAATGTCTCTAATCTAATAGTCCAAGTCACTTCAACAAATCCTGCTTGTGGCTTTTCACTCATTTCAACATTTTGACTAAAAACACTGGTGGTACTTTTGTAAATCTACTCTCAATGTATAGCCTGGCCATAAGTGTCAAATAAGCGTAATAAAAAATTATAAACTGCAAGTAGGTGAGCCAACTTACCATGAATGCATATTTTTCATCTGAATATGACTTCTACATTCTTGCAGCTGATTTATTTATGTTTCTAATAACACTTGTAACTGTCAAAGGGAGAGGACGAGTGGTTATGGGTCAGAGCAGGATCCACAGCTGCTTTCACACATTCCTCTCGTGATCTGATTATGCTAAAACGCACACAGAGACAGGAGTGGGGCCAGGCCAAACGCACATGACAGCCAAGGTGAGCGAGACGGGCAGCAGAGGCCAAAAGTCAACATGGGGATTTAACGCTATTTGGGAAACAGAAAATAAAAGGTGAGAAGCCAGGTTGAGTGAGGAGGCGCAGGTTAGAGAATGGCCTCTATGTTTTATGTGATTTTTAACATGTTGAAAGTGAATTAGGTTTGGAAAGCAAATGAGTAAGACAAAGTAAAGTTTTTCACTCACCTTATAGAAAAGTTATGGAGCCCACCGCTTGGTTCCAAAAGTAAAATTAGTAAAACATTTTTTTTCCCCCCATTAATATATTTTTTTTCTATGCAGTACATAATATATATATATTAAAAAGTTTGAAAGCTATTAGCTACGTGTAGGCCTGCCACGATAATGACCATATCAGCTTATTGTTCAAGAAATATGAGTTAGACCAATATTTTTAGGAGCTCAATATATATCGTGTGTATGTTTTCTTCCCACTAAAGAAAAATGTTCTCTTACTTTCTTACTACAACTCATTAATGATACTAACTTATGCTTCATTTAGCTATTTATAATATAATTCCAATGACATTGTTCATTAAAAGGAAAGTTTTAAAAACATGTAAATGACAATCTGCTGCTTCTAATGGTGAAATGTCACTATGAAGAGGCGGGGCTTATCAGTTCTGCAGTTTTGAACAGGAAGTCAATGAACTTGTGTCAATTACTAAGCCATTTTAGATCAATATTTATCAGATCAATATGTATACTTATGTTACAGTTAAAAGTAACTGAAAAAAGCACTACATGTCTCCTTTAAAATAATATATCATATGTTGTGAATGAGGAAAAAGTCCCGAAAATCTTGCAGATATAACAGGAAGCTTAAATCCATGAATAGCAGTATAAACAGGCCAAAAATATACTTTCGATTACAAAGGTGTTTTAACAGAAGCAGGGCGGTCAGCTCGGCAGCTAACCTGATTGTGCCTGTTGTTAAGGAGCTGGAGAGAGCGCTCCATACGCAAACACACAGTGAGGTGGCAGAGTGCGAGGTGGACCACCCTGAAACAGGACCTGAGGGCAGCAGCAGCACACGCACACATGGCTCTGCTGCTGCTAGAATACAACAGTCATCACCCACCGCCTGTCATACAGGGCCACGCCACACTCAAGTATCTGTCTGTCTCTGCGCTGCTCAAATGTCACTCAAGTTGTACTCAAAAAGCAAAACAAAAAGGGGCACTGGTTGTAACACGAGTTGAAACGCATCTAAGGAACAATGAACTATTTGTACAGTAAGTGGTTTGAGATGGAATAATGATTAGTTAAATATTTTTGGACCTCAAGTGGTTGTGTGCAAAGAGATGGGGAACTGAGTTAGGGAAAGTGCTAAAGGCAAGAGCTCTTTATATGTCATCAATTAAAGAGCATTAAATAAACTTCATCATGGCTGTATTATGTTTGACTTTCACGAAGACAGCGTAATTACAGTATTAAAGGAGCACTATGGAATCTCCACCACCTGCTGGTCTCCTGGAATGTTCCACAGTATAGCATTAAACATCTATTCTTATTAAACTGTAATTGAATGAATGCAAACTGAAGAGTTGAAAAAGCTATTGGATGAGTGTCGAAACGTACTCACTCAAAAACATCAAGTTTTTTTTGGCCAAGCTGCTAAAATCAAATGAATTCCTTATCGTGGAAAGTTACATAGCAGAACTTTCAAGTCAATTTGAGTTTTCGTGTACCATTTTTTGCTATTCTCTATAACAGTTTATTCAAAGGAGAAGTATCACGTAAAAACCAACTTAAATGAGCAGTTTTCACCTCATCATAAATGTTCAAAGTTCTAATGTGATTATCCTGTATCGTCCTGCAACTGAAGCTCGAGTGCTAAGATAACTCCTGTTTTCACCTACCCCCTATACCCATCTACATGTACTTAGGTTGTACAATTAAGCTTCCGAGTGTACCGTGTTGGGTTTTAAAATGCCATAAAAACGTGTAAATGACAACCTGCTGCTCGTTACGGTGAAATGCAGTTCTGCAGTTTTGAACAGGAAGTCAATGGACCTTTTTCTTTTAAGTCATTTCAGATCAGTATTCTACAATGACCACAATGTAAAATGATAATCTATTTATGTTATAGTTTAATACTAAGTACCTGAAATAGTATAAGATGACTCCATTCATTTCATTCCTTGTCTTCACTTAGTATTAACATTTGCGGTTTCAAATACTGCAGCCTCTTTCGCCCTTTTCTTTCAGCAAACAAACTTGCAACTTCCCCCTGCAGTCTAGCACTAGCACAGAATAAGTATTGCACACGTTTTACCATCGCATGTACGTATAGCCCTGACATGCTGTAATTTGCCACTTACCGCATCAATTTGCTCCGTCAACATATCTGAGCACGCACAATAATAGCAAAGCACCCATGATCTCCAGCACCACTTCACACCTCCACACTCACAGCAGAGGGGTTTCCCTGGGCTCGTTTATGGGGAGGTTTGGGGTCATGTTAGGGTCAGTAAAAATAAGCTAAAGCGGTGTTCCTACTGGCGCAGACGTGTAAGTGCAGGAGTAAAGAAAAAAGAAAAAAAATCCTCCAAAAAAAAAAACACTTTTAGGTTGAGCTCTTCCCAGAATACAGCTGTGGTGATTGACGGGAAGGGCTACCTGCGTGTGTCTGGTTCATGTTACGGTAACAGGCTTTTTTTTATAGTCTTATAGTGTGGCGGTTTGACAAGCTTTGGAATTAGGATGTGCTTGAACATTGCATCGTTGAGTGTTAAAAAGTATTATATTGCACATTAAAGAGGAGGTATAATGTCAATTTCTTCATCACATTTTAAACTTGTTCTTTCATGAAAAACATACCAGGAGTTGTATTTGGTTTCATTTTAGTCATGTAAGTTTAAGTAATTGTTTCATCTCTGGCGCTTTTTTTCGGTGAGCTGAAAACGCGTTGTCTTTGCTTACTTTTCCTATCCCCGCCTACTCCCTAAGCTACCAACCAATCAGGAAGACCTCTACCTCACATTGCTAAAATAGCAGTTAAGTTTAATTGTAAGCTAGAAGCTTTTCAGTCCTTCTCACGTTCAGCAGAATTAAAAATTATAGGCTCAATATTTGACAGTTGCAAGACATGCCTACACACCAGCAACACATTATTAAGGTGAAAGTCTTGAGAAAAGTTCAAACTGTGGCTTTCCCTTGAGAAACTTGTCTGACTCAGTGTAATTATGGAGCATCAGTGTCGTAAAGCATTGCCACTGCTGTAAATCACTGTGTAGTTCCAGCTGCCATCACTAACATCGTGAGGGTTTACACTTGGCTCCAGACACACTTTTGAAATACCAGAAAGTGGGGGGATCTAGGTCAGTATTTAGAAAACTCAACACAGTCCATCTGACTACATGTGTGCTTTAAAAGAAATCATTCAGTGTTTCATACAATTTGTTTAAGTCGCAAGCCCCATCATAACAACGGTTGCCGTTCCCAACGGCCAAACACAAAAAATAGGCTACCTGCAAGGTATTCATGATTCAGTCTTAGTTGTTTTTTTCAGATAATACTATATCTGATGTTTGTCTTTCTGCTGTGGCAGATCCAGAATACACACTTCTTCAATTCTTTATGAAGAGTGAGTCTGGTCTCCACTTTCTCAGTCGCACCTGGAGTCAAACTCAAACACAACTGTGCTATCAGTTTTGTTTATTTCAGTGATGCATGTGAAACTAATTTGTTCTTTGGTCTCTCATTTAGAGCTAAATCAAACTTCTCTCACTTCAGAGTTTGGTACTTTGCTCAATAATTCTGCATGAATCTTCAGTGTTTTTCAGTCCCTGTGATATTTTTTCTTTTCTTTTTTCCTCACAAGTAGCCATATTTATTTTGATACAGACAAACCATGCCTGATTGGTTAATCCATCTGTCAATCACGGCCATCTGAACTCGCACAGATTACAGTGACTTTCCGGGCAAGTGGCTGATAACCAATAACCATATTTGTCAATATTGATATAAATATTATAAAATCTTCAGCAAGACACAAATGTTTATATTTGATATAAAATAATTGTTGCATAATTGTTTGATTGACATACAGCCATCAATCATTAGCCTGTTAAAAAATGTCAAATTGGGCCAATACGAAAATCCACAAACTTTGGTTCTTTTTAAAGACAATAAAATAGGTTATGTAACTACCTTGAAGTTTGTGACTATAGACTATAGTTGAGTCTAGTTATGAACAACCACCAAATCACTACTAGACAAGAAATATTTTTACACTATTACATAAAAATGCATAAAATAACTATAACGGTTACATAGCAAAACAAGAATGCTAACAGATCACATCATCATGATTCTGTTCTGTGTGGTCTTGAGAAGCCTAATTGCTTTGTGGGTAGAGTGTTACGGTAAGGATTTCGGTTCGAGACTATTGAGGTTAGTTATTGCCATGGCTACAGCCGCCGCAGGGTCACCGAAATTACAGCAGCGTCACACAGACTGTTCATTAGCGTCACTTCCACAGAAAACGACATACAGCAACCAGTCCTTGGGAGGAAGTCGTAAACATTTCTGACATGGATGGGACAAATTTCCATCTGAAAAGGAGAGGAGGAGTCCAAATACTCAATATGCTAAAATGACTATGGGGAAACAGAGCCTCAGGTAGAAGAGCGGCCATCTTGTAACTGTAAGGCTGGTTTTTATAGTACAGGTTGTGTCTCACCTACATTTCCATGAATAAGTAGTAACGTGAATAATTGAATGTAGTGGGAGAGGTTGTTGGTGCAGATTGGGAGCCATGTTTTCATCAGTTAGCCTCAGGGCAGCTATGATTAAAGCTTACGATACAGGGCTGTACTCAAAATATGAACACAGCAACCGATCGTGAAAGACTTCGTGCCGTTACACGCATGGATACTTACTTAAAACATCTTTATCGCATTGTTCTTGGCAATACCCAGTAGAGATCGACCGATATGGGTGTTTTCGTGGCCGATGCTGATATTTTAGAACCCAGGGCAGAAAAATACTACCAATAGAGACCATTTTTAGACATCCACAGCCCTGTTTTACTACTAACTCAAAATGGTGTGCACTAAAGGGTTAAAATAAAGCTTTATATCTTACATTTCAGCAGTTAGTTGGCCCAAATCAAGTACAAGGGTAGGCTTATTCTGGAGATTTAAGGCCATAAAGCCAATATCCCAAAAAGGTTGAGTTGATATCAATAAAAGCAAAGAAGTATCTAAAGAGCCAAACTTTTTTATGTTCAATAAAATATGTATTGCATCTTACACTGTATATTTGTCTGTGCCCGTCTCCTCTTGGTTGAAATAATAGCTGGAAGCAGTTAGCATCAATTCTGGTACAGTCTATCTTACAAATCCCCACAAATACATACAGTAAATATGAACACAAACATTGTTTACGCATTGGTCTTAAGTTTTTCCAAGCAAACTTATATTGATGGCATTGAGCAGTGTCTTGGTAACTTTTTACTATACTGAAGCATAAAATAAGTAGATATATTTGCAAGGAAAGTGGCAGCCAGTTCCAAAAGGACAAAGGAGGAAGATAACCTTCACATACAGTAAATCCTGACGAAAATATGCACGGCATGACAGAGGGCCTCAGTCAACAGCCAGTCCTCGCAAAACCACCCAGCCAATTATCTTCACCTCGTGTGTTACAATATGCTTCTCTTGATCTGTACTTCTGGAGAAAATCAAGCAGCAATCCCACCTCGCTCACTCCCCCCACCTCACTGCAAACCCACCGGAGGCAGGATTTGGACGCAACCTCAGGAGAGTCGAGTCCCGGTCTGATCCCAGCATTAGTTTATGATGAAAGACAAGCTGTGAGGAGCTGCACGCGGCCGCTCTGTCATTACGAGGTTTGGCGAGTTTGCTTTCGTTCCGTCGGACTTCACAGGGACGGGGCTGATTGCTATCGAAGTGTACAGGTGGTTTAGCGTAGCAGCAGATGTTCCTCCCGACCACAAATACATCTGACGGGGGCAGAAGAAAGGGGTAAAGAGATGGAAAGATGGGGCTTTAGGGGAGTTATTACAGAGTGGGAGAAATATTGTGGGCGCGGAAGGAGGACGTTCAAGAGTGAAAGATTGATGCTCCGTTTTCGTATCTTTCTTAAAGACGTAATTAGAGGCTGCTGGGTTGGAAACCACAGGATAAGGAGAGGTTGGAGGGATGTGGCGGAGTTGATTGGGAAGACATGGGGGAGGACCGGGTGTGAGAAATTATTATCATGACTTTTTGATAAACTTGAAGGTTGAGGGATTCAGTTCGGTTTGCCAAAGGGTTAGGTGTTAGTTTATGACTCTTTTGCAACGCTACTTTGTCTAAATTGCAATAGTTAGTTTTGTTTAACTTTCACCTACATGCAAGCAACAACTGGATCGCACCTACGCAAACCCTACAGTATGGTTTATATTGATGACATTTGTTCCAGATTAAGAGTCAATAATTTCCTCTGCAAACAACAAAATATACAATATAGCATTGTTCAGAATGCATGTTAATTTGAGAGTAATGTTTAGCAGTTCTTTTTTAGTCTTTTCTCAAATATCAGTGCCCCTGGATGTGTCAGATATCTGGCCCAAATCGTTCTGTCCTATTGCAAACACTATTAGATAGAAACTGAATTAAGAGCCCAACCCTATCTGAGGTACAGTGCATAGTTTCTTCAACTTTAGACCTGGCAGGAGCCGATAGGTAAGATATGGAGAGACTGAGGAGGCTGATGATTCTGCTACAGTGGATTTCTGGCTTGCCAATGAATAATAATAACCAGAACAAAACAAAACTTGTCTTGCTATTGCGTGACTGAGTTCTACAAACAAGCAGAATGTCATGTATCTTAACAAAACCCAGTCGGCAAGTTTCATTTTCGACTTATCTTTTGTGTCTGCTGATTCACCCCTTTCTCAAAGCCACCTCCTCTTGCCTCCTCTATCCCACACCATAATGGCATTCCACCCATGCCACTTTGCTCTCCTAATCCCTAAAATCTCGTCCAGGACAGACAGAGCGGGCTAACTCACTAACAAGCTCATCCTACTACAACAATAAGCTTGTTAAAAATGTCTGCACAAAGTCAAATTCCAGTCAACCTTTTATAATGGACCACAATTATAATTAATAGAATTACTAGTCCAATATGGAGATTTTTAGTTGATACAATCTTCTATTAATATTTCATTGTTATCCATATTTCAATATCTATATAGCAAGGCCAACAAATTCGCATTACGTTGTAATGGAGTTGAGCCGCTTCAAAAACATATATTTGTTCTGTAAATTGGCGTTTTTCCAAAACCAAATATTTTTTATTATTTATTTTTCTTGCACAAATCAATCTCAATTTTGTATTACATTTCTGTCATATTAAAATTGAATGAACGTTCAATCTTAATTTCATGAACTAAAGATATTAAATAGCAGTCATATTTATTCTTCCAAAGTGAGAACTCGAAAACAAATGGTTTTGCTGATGCCGTCGACCTCTTGATCAAAAAGACCCTAGATTTTCATAAAGACTTTGAAACAATTAACTAGCTCCCAAGCTCCTGTGTTGTGGAATCAGCTCCTGTCCATGTTAAAGAGGCCGACTCAGTCTCTTCATTTAAGACCAGGCTTAAAACGTTCCTCTTTGAAATGGCTTATGGTCAGGCCAGTTAGGAACAGAAATAAAACCTACAGTTCCCAGCTATGCTGCCCTGGGAGCAACTATACTGGGGGAAGTATGGAAGCTTGAGCACTATCCTCTGCTTCTTACTACTTTTCATTCTCTATCATAACAATATTTAATATTTAATTTCACTTGCAATCTGTTCATCGCTTTTTCTTCTTCTCTCCCACTTCCAGGCACATCGATAACCTCTGGATCCAGATGCTCCTCAACTGCCTGGAGAAAACGGTCTCTACTCCATATGTATAACGGTGCTTCATCTGCCTCGAGTGCCAGTCCAGCTACACTGAAAATTGTAGCGCGCCCTCCTGAAGGAGTCGAATCTCTCCTTCACTGTGGAACTCCTCGAGGTTTCTCCTTTTTCCCAAAGTGCTTTGGTAGTTTTTCCTTGCCGAGAAGGAGGGTCTAAGGACAGGGGAGCTTGGGACATCTGTCTAAGGAGACAGGATGCTGGGACATTACCAAGTCCCCTGTTTTCCACTGTTGCCCTTCGAGGCAACCGTTGTTGTGATTTGACAAAAATAAATTGAATTGAAATTGAATTGAACTAACTATACATAGGCGATATCGATATTGGCCCTAAAAATATGTCCATCCCAACTTTCTACATAGCCAAGTTTGCAGTAAAAGTAGATTATAGTAGCTCACGAAATGTACTATTTCATGACGGGTCTCCCAAACAGAACCAAGCTGGCTGTTTTTCCAGATGGATATTGACAGAGAGAAGGCCGGGAGCTGTGATTAGTGGGCCTGAAATGAAAGTGTGTGCATGCCAGCGTACTGACAGCAGGCTTTGGAGCGAGGGAGCAGGAGATTACAAACTCATTTCTCTGCAGGGCTCACTCCCTGAAACTGGGATTTGTCTGCCCCCCGAAACGGAGAAGGAGGGAGGACGAGGGTGCGGTGGAGTTCAAATGAAAGTCCAGAATATGTCCAGGAGAAAAAGCAATAGACAGGAAGGTATAGGGTCAAATTTAGGGTAAGCTAATTGTGTTTTATAAATGTCATGTTTTTGTAGCTTATGGTCTACAGGGGGCACAAAGGCGTGTATATGCTTTTTTTCTGATGTTTAGTATTAGACTACAACATATGCACATCTTCATTTTTTTGTCATTATACACAATATTGATCTAAAGCAGTTCATTAATAGAAGCAGGTCCATTGACTTCCTATTCAAACCTGCAGAACTAAGAAGCCCCGCCTCTTCATAATGACATTTTATTGTAGCAAGCAGCAGATTTTTTATATTTACGTTGTTTTTATTGTTCAAAGATCCCATTTTTTTTAGCCCTACATGTATGACCTGAGTATAAATTTTGGGGAAAATCACAAGTAAATACGAGGAAGTGTGCGGGAATAGGTGAAAACATGCATGAGTCAATCGAAATAAAATTGTGAGTGAGCTAATGGTGTTGGAACTTTTATGACATGATTACTAAAAACTCAAGTCAATTTTACATATGTTCCGTTTAAAAATGTTTGCCTTCTAATTGGGGGCAAACATTTTTGCGCCCTGATGACATTAACTGATTATGTTTTATAGCAGATGAACCCTTTTGAAACGGTGTATGTGCGTATGTGAGTCCTGGCCACGTTTTGGGATCATGCTCATACTTCATAACAAATGTGATGGGATTTGGTTTGAATCTGCTTTCCAGAGTAAGAACCTAACCCCTAAAAAACTATTGAACTAGAATGCAATGTTTTTCCCTTGATTGGCTATTTTACAATTTTTTTCAGAGCAACAGGAATTCCAGCAACAAAGTTCACAAGCTGTAGATTTGCCACTTTAGCTGTCATTTATCAGGTCTTTTTGGAACATGTCTCGCATCTGCAGACTTAAGGCTAATGTATTTGATGATATTTTTGATGAAATAATCTCCAATAGGCTGACATTTGAGCATCAAAACACGTGGACGCCAAACCAACTCGTTTCAGGTCTCCAGGCTGCACACACGTTTGCGACGGTCAATAATCAACCTTTCTCACTATTTAAATGGTTCAAATGCACCTACAGTTCCTTGTTAAAGCCTAGTAACCCAGGCCCAAAGCATGTTGTGGACTTTCTGCAGCGTGGTGTGACTTGTACACAAGGGCTGTCTGTCAGAACACGAGCAAATGCTGCAGCAGAGACGTGCCACCTGATCCTCTGCAGCTGCCAGTGATTGGACCACTGCACCGATCATGTGTGCGGCGAAAATCAGGATCATGGTGCAAAGTAAACCCGAGTCAGAAACTGATACGATTGGGGCCATTTAAGGACAATAATAACAAAGGCCTGACAGTGTTTACAGAGAAAAAGCCCTGTACTTTGCTTTATTTTTCAAGACAAGTTTAATTTGTTGTTGGGTGTGTGGGGATCTGTTGTCTATGGCAACAGTGGAGTAATGAACAACAGACTCTGGAAACCACGGCACGTAAAAGCTACAATGACTTACATATTGTATTTGCAGAGAGGCTGAAATAATAGGCAAAAGGCTTGTTTTGGCACAAACTGCAGGTTTGACATACGCAAGTCATTCCTTTTCTGAAAGGTGTTGCATCATGATGACAGACATCAGGAGGTCACTGAAGGTAAGGGTCTGAAGAGCAGTTTAGTTTGACTTGACTTGTTGACTGGTTGCATGGTGGACCTGACCTGTTCAAAGTCAAATCTATAATGAATAAATGATTTGACTGATCAGAATGGCATGGCACAGCATGTATTTAACCTTGTTACTCTACAAGGAGATTCGTTCCATAGACAGACGACATCAGACAAAGTGCCATTCAAAACAAAGCAATACAACAGCCTGCTCAGCACTACTCCCTCTGGTCCTCCAGCTCATGTTTAGTACATGCATTGTACATGTGGCACTTGACACGCCATTAGTCGCTGACTCTATTTGCTTTAACACGCGAGAAAATCAAAGCACGCGCTGCCAGCGTCACTGGACAGGCGTGCGTGTGCGCGCGTCACACACACACACACACACACACAAAACACACACACACGTCCATGCAAAACATACAACTTCATTGCTGTTCACTTAGAAAGACATGTTTCGTACCTTGCACATTCTTAAATGTAGGGCGACGACCTTATTCCAAACCTAAAAGCTCCCTCCCGGGGCCCTTCGCACGTTTTTTCGCTGGCGTGGAGAAAAAATAAGACGCAGTAGGAACTCATTCAACACCTTTCCTCACGGAAACTTTTTAACCGTTTTTTACAGTTCTATCAGCCGTCTTGCGTTGTGATTCAATGAGAAGACATTCCTGTCACTTTTCTAATCCAGACACTCTTCCTTGCTCTGTGACATACCCCGGTCTGCAAACGTGAAGAGACCAGCTAGATCCCACCGCTTCCTACTTCGCTGACCCAGCTCGCAACTCCCTCTCACGCCGCCTCTCACCCTGGTTCGCACACGGAGCCGTTTGCAGTTGGCCCTGCAGATGTGTGGCTACCCTACTTTATCTCACTCAAACGTCAACCACCTTCAGTGCCGACCTCCCGATTTGTCTATTTCTCACATTATTCCGTCCTCGTAACGAGCCCCCGGGCGAACTTGTGGAAAGAACCTGTTCTTTCAAGTCACGGTCCTCCTCTCTCCGCAGTTGTTTCTCCTCCTCCTGCTTCCCTTTCCCCTCCTCCTTTGCGGTCCCCTTTCCCCTCCCTCCCTCTCTTCTTCTATCCTCTCTCTCGTTTCTCTCTCACTCTCCACCGCCCCCCTCCTTCTCACTCCTCTCTCCCCCTCTCTTCTCTGTCTCTCTCCCTCTCTCTCCCTCCTCGCTCTTTTCATGCTCCCTTTCCCTTTGTTTGTCTCTCCCCTTCTCTGGTCTCCTCTCCTCTCTCCTCCCCTCTCTGTTCTCTCCCGCTCCTCATGTCTCCTTCTCTCTCTCTTCCCCTCTTCTCTCTCTCTCTCTTCTCTACTCCCCTCTCTACCTCTCTCTCCTCTCTCTCTCTCCTCATCCACTCCCTCTCTCTCTCACTCCTCTCTTCCTCTCTTCCTCCACTCCCCCCTCCTCGCTCTCAACTCAAGCAGAAGCCTCTCCATTCTTGCTCCAATTTCCCTCTCGTCTCTCTCTATCTTCTTCTCTCTCTCACTCACCCCTTCTCTCTCACTCCCCCCTGTCGCTCTCCTCCCACGCTCTCTCTCACTCCCCCCTCATCTCTCTCCCCCCCTCTTCTGTCTCTCTCTCTCACCTCCCTCCCCCATCTCTCTCGTCTTTCTCCAGCCCCCCTCTCTCCTCTCCCCTCCTGTCTGTCCTCTCTCTCATCCCACCATTCTCCCTCTCCATTCTCTCTCTCTGCCACTCCCCCTCCTCTCCGTTATCTTCACCTTCCCCTCTCTGTCTTCTCCCTCTCCTCTCACTTAGCCACCTACATCTTTCTACTCCCCTCTCTCTGCTCTTCTTCCCCCTCTCTCTCATTCTCCCCCCCTTGTCTCTTCTCTCCTTCTACCCCTTCCTTCTCTGTCTCTTACTCGTCTCTCTCCCTCCTTCTAATCCTTCTTCTCCCCTCCCCTTCTCTCCTCTCTCTTCCTCTTCTCTCTTCTCTCTTCTCTCTCTCTCTCCCCTTTCCCTCTCTTCTCCCCTCCTCTCTCCACCCTCTCTGTCTCTCTCTCTTCTCCCCCCCCCCTTGTCCCCCGCATGGGTCCAGATCAGAAGCACAATTCTCCCTGGTGTGTTCGCGGACCCACGGATGGGGCACACGGGATCAGGCCTAGGTCAACATTCATTTGGACTCCCGTTCCGTTTAGTACCCCACGAAAAAAAAATAAAGATTTTAAAAATAGGCCTATTGTAATGTAAATTCAAATAATGCACGTGTGTAAGGTATGAAGCTGCCCAGTTAGTTGTAGGCATTGAAAGGAAAGGCAATATTAAACAAATAGGCCGATACAACACCAGGAATGTCTACCAAAGAATTGTAGATTTCATAATTCAAAATTAATCTAATTGTTATTATTATGCATCATACTTGGCTTCTAATTTAGCACTGTTTTAGCTGTTTTGTCTTGGTTTAGGATCCATACTGAACCTCCGCGATCTTTACATCTGTTTGTACTTTCATTGATCCAGCTCTGGGGTGAAAAGGCAGTGCTTTAGAGAACACAAAACAAAAGGCTCAGGTACAGCCCCAGCCCATTTTAAATCCCTCTGTTGCTCGGCGGCAGATGGAGTATTGAACGGAGACTGGCCCAGGCCCCCAGGGACCCGCCGAGGCCTAGAGTCAATGTGGCTTATGCTAATGTGTGCCATTAGGGCTCGTCTGGCTCTGGCTACATGTCACATACAGTAGACTAAAGAGTAAAATATACGTAAATGATACATGATATGCATTATTTGTATTGTTATTCATGTTTAAACATGCTCTTGAGTACCTTTACTTTGGCATGTCATGTTCTAGAACAAAATAATAAATCTAGTGAAAGTAATGAATGCGATTTGACGGCAGAAATGCTCAGAACGAGTCTGGCCATGATCTATGGACTTTAAAACAGCACAGCTCTACCTATGACATCACAAATCTTGGACATTTTGAACCGAACATTTTCTGAGGCTCAGTGGGAGCGGACTTACTAAACCGGACTCATCATTTAAGTGTGAATGAAGCTAAATGTAACTCAGGTATTTTTTTGATGAGGGAACAATGTAATGATGTGGTTAAAAGCTGAACTTACATGTACGTTAAAGGGCCTATTTCATGCAAAATACACTTTTCAGAGCTTTTAACCTTCTTACAGCGCTATTGGTACCTCGTGTATGTGCCCAGAGGGGTTTTTGATTGATTCCTGTGGTCTTTAGCTAGAGAACAGTCTCTATCCTTTCCCTCGGATGAGCAGACGAACAGGGCCTCCTCACCAGGATGAGTCATCCTGCGGGTCCAAGATATGGGTGATATTTTATAACTATTATGTTATGGGTGTTGCACAACACTTATTATCATCAACCCTTAGGGTCGACTATGAAACGGCAAAAATAGCATAATATAGGATCTTTAATATCCTTGGAATATTTTTGCAAACATCACCATAGCAACTAACCCAGGCCAGATGACCCCGAGGAGGTTAAGAACAGTTGAGAAATCCAATGGGAGGACTCGTGCTGGGGTCTCTTATCGGGGAGACTTATTGTGATGAAAAGGGAGTGTGATGAGTGACGACAGAATAGACAGGTCATGTTGAAAAAATATATGGTGTAACCCGCACCATATTTTTCATTTAAGTGTGTGAGCATTTTGTAATACAAGGCAGAGATCCATGGTGGATTGATGCCTGCTTGGCTGTACAGTTAGAACGTCAACAGTGACATCAGTGTTTTGGCCCCTGCATAACCGAGGCTAAATCTAATAGAGATACAATAATAAGTGGGGTCTTTCCATTCTCTCGATGGCCATTAAACTGTCATATAAGACGCCCCTGTCACTATGTATAGTCCAGGACTGAGGCAATGATAGAAATGACTGCAACAATAAAGCCTGATGTCAGCAGAACAGTTGGACATTTGGCCCAATTGCAGGTCCAAAAGTAGTGTGTAAGCTTTCGATGTATGCAAGAAGTACCTCACTACAGTAACAAAAATATATTTTTGTACTAATATTTAATACAACAAAAATATGGAAAGAATTTTGAACAATGCTTCTTTTTTATTTTGAGATAGAATGTAGGCCATGCCAGGTTGTCAACGCCTGATCTGAGCAAAGCAGGGATGGTCCTGGTTAGTACTTGGATGGGAGACCCTTGGAAGTGTTCCACAGATTTCTTTTACTTTCAAATAGTTTTTCACCTTTGGATTATCTTTTCAAGTTAATTTGTAATATTATTTTAAATTGAAGTTTTTTTTTCAGTTTCAAAGATTATGGACCACATTTGGCTACATAATATACTGGTATGATGGTACCAACCTGTTGGTACAAGTGAACACACACTAGTGTCTTGTAATGATCAGCCATTATGAAAGCCAATTGTCTACTGGCCTTCTTTTATTACTCCATATCTGGTAAGTAGTCGCAGTGGCAGTAGTAACAGACCAAGTTGTATAAAGAGGATACACATAATCCATCAAAGAATCAGAAATCATAGTCACAGAACAATGAAATGTTGTCAGATCTCCATCATTTGACATTGCCCTGGATTGACTGACTGCCGAGCCAATCCGTCCTACTTTCTGTTCAAATGCAGCAGGAGGGTTTGTAACCAGACCTAATCATCTAATTTAAGGATGTTCCAGACACAGCAGCTAGTTTGTATCGCGTGAACTCTTTAATTGAATATTCTCATAATTCAGAACAAACTCCTTTTACCTCAGATTTATAGTTTTGTGATTACCTCTTTGATTTTATTCATGTTTTTTTTTACTTGTAAGGTCGCCAAGTTTGTTTTGACATGAACAAACCATGCGTTTCTCTGATTGGTTAATTTGCCTGCCAATCATCGGTTCTGGACCATAACGTCTTCGTAAAATATTGTAAAAACATGAAGTCTTAGCTAGATGAAGTTTAGCCTAGATTGCTGAGAATTAAGAGTAAACTCCAGTTGAATGTTTACATGAGAGACCCATGACCAGACAAGATTGACTTATTGAATTAAAACATAGTTACGGTTTGGGACAAGGCCAGCTTTGTAATGGGTTTATGGAGTGTGCCACTGTCCCCATGGGAAAGCACAGGCAGATCACGCCCATGGCTTGGACAAATACTGCCACTGAATGACCTGTTGTGATGGGACGTGTTTCTCCTCACATGTTTGACAAGAGGGTCCCTTTAACTCCCAAGGTTTTTACAAGACCACTTCAAATATCTTTTCATGAACGCACAAACTCCTACTGCTACTAATGATGCCAGAATCGTCGCATGAATACAAAAGCTGGCATGTTTAGTAGAAGAGAGAAAGGAGGAAAAACCATATATAGTTAACCAAAATATAGGTGGGCAATATATTGTCTGCACAAGATAATATAAAAATTCTTAAAAATACTTCCGGTCCAGCGGAAACTCCTTTGGTCTAAATGGAGAACGAGGGAAAAGTCTTGCCGCTCAAACATGCTCTAAAGTAGACTGATTTGTGTAAAATATCCAATGTTCATGTGATCAACAAGTCAACAATGCACCGATTCCCTGGGCAGCCCAAAAACGGCCTTTTAGTCTGTGTAGAACTTATTTTCTCTCGAGGTCGGGAGCCCCATGTTAACTAATAGAAGAAGGATTACGACGTATGGTGGTGCCCAGACGGGCTTCCGGAATAAGGTGAATAAGATAATATGTCTGCACTACTGTGTTTAAAGTAGACATATTATGCAATCTTGTGTTGTGGCTTTAATTGGCTTTTAAGCATGCTTTTGGTCACCTTGGGATAAGTTTTTCACATTTTGTAATTTCAAACTATTTCTACATCTGGAAAACACACTTTACAAACCACATTTCCGTTAGAAATAAGGTTTTTAGGCATTGGAGCTTTCTCTGCTGTAAGCATTGGGAATACTTTTTTTTGTTTTTATTGAAGCCCTTCGTCAACATGAATGATGCTTATAGAGCCATGTATTTGTTGTGAACACAGTTCAATTGCAGAGTCCAGTGATGGTTTATGGACTTTAAAACTGCACAGGAGAAAATCTTTAAAAAATTGAAAAGGACCATTTCTAAGGCACATAGAAGATGACCTCATGAACAAGATTTCTTGTTATTGTACATATAGTATGGAGGTCATGAAAACCATAGACAATGTCAGCACAATAATTGAAGCTGTTGAAAAAAAGGGCTTAAGTTATTCTATTTTGCAAGAAATCCCAAAAGTCGTATGGAATCACTTGCCGTCTTTATTGATGTTTCTTTGCGTCACAAAAAGAACTGACTCCATCTGACCCATGCATTTGCGTGAGTCAATGTAGGCACAGAAAGGAGCAGGTCTGAAAAGAGTGCAAGTGGTGTCCATGTCCAGCCTGTTTTGATTGTGCGTTTCCCCTTCCCAGAAACACGCTGGTATTTGAGGCACGCCTGTCAAAACAGCAGCCAACCTGTGCACCTCTGTGGACCCACACGGGCGCAGACACGTACCCCAGGCTCTGGGTGGACCACAGCTGGGTGGAGGGATATCTGCTGCTCTACATAACTCTAACAGAGACATTTAGAGGTGGGGCAACATCTTGAAAGTATTGACATCAGGTTGTTTTTCCTCTGATGATACACAGTTGAATCAGCGATACAGCAAGAAATGGTTTCAACTGTGTTCATGGTGCAAAAAAGACATGTATGCAGAGCTATTGATATTGTATGCACCTACACCAATGAATAATATGAGAAAGACTTTTTACAGGTCATTGTTGGCACATCTCATTAAGCTTGAAGAATAAAGAAATGTTTTTGAGTGAGTTGTTTGTTTAAAAAAAAAAATGTTTTCACTCTCCTGCCCTGGTATGGGTTGAAATCGATAAAGTCGTAAATCCAAAGGGTCCATGTCGGTATTGGAGCTGGATCTGTAAATAATAGTAACAAAGACCTGAAAAAGTAGTCATCTGTGGTTCTCAAAAAATTCCAATTCCAGAAAAGAGTATCACCTGCACTTTATCAGGTCTAAATTTGGGCTGAAAATGTACTCAAATTAGACCAAATCAGGTCGCAATATGACTCAACATTAGTTGTTCAGTATTCTTTCATTCCCCTGTGTCTTCGAAGAAAAATCTGATTCCAGACCTCAGACCTGTTTGGGTTACATTATAGCACATGCATTATGTATAATAACCAAATGCAACATATGTTTCCTATTTAGCTGCATCCTGACATTTAAAATCCAGAGACACAAAACTTTAAAATCCCTACTATACTTTTGGTCAAATTTCATGCTTTTCCCACTGTAGAGTATAACACTGACGTCAGGCCGGTCCAAACTATAGTAAATCTCAGGTGTCCGGGTCTGGAAGCGCCATCATCATTACCTTCATTATACAGACTACAGCCTCTGTCTCTCTGCGTCCATATGGAATCTCACTGTATACGCGCGCATATACAACTGCTGAGTCCATATGTGTATCTTGGAACTAAAGCCGCTATACATTCCAACTTTTTCTTGGTTCAAGCGTATATTACAAGCTATCCAGTCTCCAATTACCCTTTCAGGCTCATTTGAAACATGCATATCTAGAGTGATCTCTAAAACAGCACCATATTCTTTTGGTAAGGCGAGGGGGAGTTGCATAATTTGATATGTCGGTCCATGTCAGCAGCATATGGAGCCGTGGCCCTGGTCCAAACTGTACAAACATTTGGCAGGGCAGAGAGGAAAAGTGGGTCAAGAGTGAGCAGGTCCTTATACAGGCACTGACTTTCTCCAAAACACCCAAGACTTTGACCTATTTATGATCACAAACCGAAAAGTATCTTTATGTATTTGTTATAACAACTAATGGTGGTTGTGTAGCTTTGAGCTACACTAAGTATGCCACCTCCAATCCAATCCAGCTTAGACAACTTTAAAAACAACAGTCAATCAATGTGCTGTACATAAAAACATTAAAACATCAGATAAAACCGCACCGAACAGAAAAGGAAAAGGAAAGTTTAACATAGGTTAACTGAAAACCTCTGATTGCAATGACACAAAGCCGGAGCTTGATCCAAGGGGGTTAGAAGGAGGAAAAATGACTACCGTTGCCAAAGCACTGCACTGAGCATCAAACGCTGTGTTATGTGCATAAAACGCAATGTCTACTAATTATATAGCTATGTTTTGAATGGCGAAAAGTCCTCACAATGCTGCCTAAAACAGGAGGCTGAAAACGGATTCAGTCACAGTTTTCCTGTTTGTGAGCTTCATTTTTGAGGACTTTTCACCATCCAAAAGATTGCAATGGCAACAGTTCAGATTTTTCATTCCTTTAAACCCATGAACAAATACAAATTCTACCTTATACTTAAATTGCTGACTCTGGGGAGTGGTAACTGGTCATTAAAAAGAACAAATATGGAAAAACATGCTTGCTAAGCCTCAGCAGCAGTCATTGTGGACTCGTTTTATCATAACAATATCGATTAGCGATAGCGGCTAACTATGACAAACTTTACATGTTTGTTTTGGGGCGGGCAAGATTTTCTTCAGTGGCGTTGCAGGGGTGTCCCGGGGCCACAAGTGAAACACCACAAGGGGCTTTTCAGACAGACTCCATCCCTTCTTCTTCTTTGAACTTTAAAAAATGATAAGCCGCCAACATTAGTGTGGTTCTTCTGCGTTGCAACAATAATACCGCAGTTAGTTATTGCTGTTGCTGAACCCATGGACTGAAGACAATGTGTCAAAGAAATTGGCCACACAGATGTCATCCAAGGGCCCCAAGCAATTGCTTGTCTTGCCTGTTGGATAACTACGCCTCTGTCTACAATGTACGTACCAGTAAAACCAGCTAGCTTGTTTTACCGGTACTTATCCTTAGCATACCAACAACACGTCAAGAACTGTGCTCAAATCTGTAGACTTTGTTAACTCGGAGCAGTGTCAATTCAAACTGTCTGGTGAGATTTAAACGAAAAATACCTCAAGCTTTTAAAACAATTTAGTGCAGCCAGCCAGTCTCCACAAAAGAACAACGGCTGACCATGATTGACTTTCAGCGCTAACCTCAGTAAAGGGCCTTTCTCTTCTGTCGGGTGCTGAAAGCTAAATATTTTGAGGGAGCCTGAGGTCGGAGGTCAGCTGGAGTGAGTAGGTAGAGGTTTAGGGTGACTCGAGGGGAATCGGCAGCGTTTTAGAGACGTTTAGACACAGTTGTTTTTGGATGGTGAAAGTTGAGGGTAATTTGAAGGAGTGGACGGTTCGTGTTTCATGTAGAGTTTTTTAGGTGGTGGAGGAGGAAATAATGTGAGGATCGCACTGCATTGAAAAGGATGACATTTTTGAAGTGTTTAGCCCCTCGAGGCAACTACTGTTGTGATTTTGGGCGTTACAAAAATAAATTGAATTGAATTGAATTGAATATGAAGCAACTT
Organism: Chaenogobius annularis; assembly: GCA_015082035.1. Classification (NCBI taxonomy): domain Eukaryota; kingdom Metazoa; phylum Chordata; class Actinopteri; order Gobiiformes; family Gobiidae; genus Chaenogobius; species Chaenogobius annularis. Next base: position 87,335 of record BJKM01000527.1, read on the forward strand.
TTTTCAAATCTAAACTTAAAACTTAAAATGGAAAAATAGCCCATTTCATATGCAGATTGGCTTCTGTTTGCATTACACAGAACCACATTCAGTCAGTAAGGATTTACGAGTGAGTTGTACAGTAAAAGGTTATATCACGATTTTCTTTGATCATTTAGGTCACAATTTCAATGTTGAAATGACTTTTTTATGTAAATTAGTGAATTTACTTTTTCCTAGTATGTATATTGTAAAAGTAGTACAGTGATCAAATTGGACCACTTCGTGCTGTCGGCATCAAATCAAGTATTATATTGATCACAAATAATGCGTGTCCGCAGTTCACCCTGCATCACCTCACCACGTGCGCTTGAAACTTATTCGATGTAGCAATGTAGTAAAGGCTTTGAGCTAAGAACTACCGATAGTTAGATTTTAGTCTATACTTTATTACTATTTTCTTTCTTTCTTTTTCTTTTGAAGGTTTTTTTTGTTGTATGTTGTATTAGATAGGACGGCATAGCGCAAAACAGGGAAGGACATTTTAGCTATTGGCAAGAGCTGGATTTGAACTCACAATGCTGCAGGTTGCTCACATGGAGTGCACGTGTGCTATCCACTCTACCACCGAGCAGCACTCATTCTCGATTCTCTATTCTTATAATATGATTGATTATTTTACTTGTAAGTCTAGCCTCACTCTAGCTGACATCTTCTAGATGTTATTATACTTCCTTGGTTCACTCATTGACAGTTGGTTAGATCTGCCACTCATTCACTCATAGCAGGACAGTGGCTGACCAATAGGATGGGTGGGTGGTGAAAAGTCTGTTTGTCCAGGTTAAAAGATTGGAATAGGAGAAGAAAAGAAGAGCATGTTTCTATAAGTTTGTCCTAACTCTATGATGAATTCACATCGATTGTAATTTTATCTGTTGAGAAACTGAATGGGTCCAGAATTGGGTCAAACTTGGCTTGATTGTGGAGAAGGTGCAGTTACTTGTGATTGGACATACAATTTTAACAATTCCCCTTCTGAGATGGAAAAAATATATATATATTTTTTAAAAACAACAGTTGTATAAAATTGGTTTTGACCCCAAATGTGTACATTTCCGACATGCACGCTTGACCTAGGTCCGTGCACCTCAACCCTGCCTCCTGAGCGGTCCTGTGGGTCACTTAAACCCCAAAACCAAAACGTATCGAGAAGGAAATGACCTACAGCAACTCCGCAGGTTGGCTTTTACATAAATCATTCGGTTTTCTGTCCTGATCAGGTAAGTGTTTATGTAGGGGCCTCTAACTCTGGTAATTATGACACAGGGACTTGTCATGTTGGGGCCGGCGAGGCTTAAGACCACATACTTTCAGTTGTTTAGTGCCTACCTGACAGCGAAAGAGAAGCTGTAAGAAAGTAGGCTGCAGGCTGTCATCATCATCTGAAAGGATTTTTTTTTTATCTGAGTTCTTGCTAGAGCAAAATCTAGGGTTAATATGGTTACAGTGGGGCATCCATCCAACCATTTCCTTCCGCTTTATCCGGGGCCGGGTCATGGGGGCAGCAGTCTGAGCAGAGGCCTGGACTTCCCTTTCCACACACACTTCCTCCAGCTCCTCTGGAGGATCTCGAGGCAGGGTCTTCCCCAGGGCCTCCTCCCAGTGGGACATGCCCAGAACACAGAGAGGATTGTCGTGGAAAAGAGACGGCTCTACGCCGAGCTCCTCCCGTGTGACTGAGCTCCTCACCCTATGTCTGGGAGCGCCCAGCCACCCTGCGGAGGAAACTCATTTCGACCGCTTGTATCCGCAATCTTGTCCTTTCGGTCATTACCTAAAGCTCATGACCATAGGTGAGGGTAGGAACGTAAATCTACCGACTCAGCTCCTTCTTCACCACAACAGTCCGCATCACAGCAGACCACTTTTTGAAAATTTAGCTTTTTATAATTGTATTAAATGTAAATAAAAATGTAAATGTCGTACATTTTTGAAAAGCCTGTCTACTTTTTCGTCACGTCAGATTTTTATTTTTTCATGTCAGGTAATGTTGATGCATTTTTTTCTTCTGAAAACAATAAGATAAAAGCCACAACTGTTTTTGGTTACAGATTACAAATTAAATGTATCAATTGAATGAAAAAGAGCAGTGTTAAATACATTTGTAACATTTCACAAAATAATTAAATTTTCCCAAAGCGTATTATTTTTAATCATACACATATCAATGATTAGTATAAGGTGAATTGTAAGTTATACAAAGACATGAATTTTGATGTAAGGAACCAGGGATTGAACTGACACCCTGTATTCAACTGACAGCAAAGTGAAAATGTAAACGTTAAAAAGTTAGAAATGTAGTTAGTTCTGATCAGATGGAAGCTAAAGACATTTGAAAACAATGTATTATTGCTGGCATACCTGTTGTGGATGCCGTAGTTTTATCTAGAAGCTTTCCGAGTGTATTCCTTGCTGCGTCTGCAAAGACAAAAAATAATCAAAATATGTTTTTTTGCACTAGAGCAAGAAACCTTAAAATATTTTGTCCGAATAAAGGCAACACCTAAAGTCGGCATTTCCATCTGGACATGAAACTCATTGATTCCATCTGTGAAGTGATCCTCCCAAATCAAACCACCTGATATGGCTTTGGATCGTGTGAATGCAAATATATCGGAAAACAAATGTTAGCAAAAATATTTGCTTTTTATGATCGATTTAAGATTTATGTTAATGTTGTAAATAAAACGTCCATACATGATGTGAAAGAAAGGACTGTGTCATCTTTTGACTGTGATTTGTTGTCAGTTGGCCTGATGTACCAGCTGCACCAGGTTCTTTCCTCAGAGCCTCCCAGAGCGCCAGAAACGTGTCAAATGAAAACAATTAGCAGTCCTCAGCATACGCAGCTGTCCATTTAACACATCCATAAGGCCTTGTTCAGTCATGGTGGTCTGTCTGGTGCAGAGTTTGCACAAAATGCAGATTTCTTTTTTGTAATCCCAAGTGTGTCACACATTTGAAAGATAGTAGATTTACTGTTTATCTGGGGTTACAGGTTTAAGCTACAGCTCAAAATATTTTCCTAACAGATATTCTTATTTTTGTAAAATTCTACTTTCAAAACAAGTTTCATGTCCAGTAATGTGACAGAAATTCTTCTAATTGTTAAAAAAAATAGCGGTAACACTTTATAATAGCTACACTTATTCCCTCTTTAGTAAAGCATGAACAAAGTCTACATTTATGTCCTGAGGGTCATTAAGTGTTTTATTTTTTTGTATTATCTTATCAAATTAAAGCTAATTAAAGCGTAGTTATTATAAAGTCGTACAAAATTATCCTTTTGTTGGGAAGATTACACAATTATTAATCTAACATTGGGACATAGTGTGACATAGTGACTTGTATACAATTACACCCACAATTATGTAAAGCTTAGTGAAAAGCCTTCCTTGTTGTAGAAGTGATTTGTTTTTCAAATGATTTTTCAAATACAAAACAAAAACATTATTTTTATATTTTTCTACAAAGACGCAGGACAGAATAAAGGCGTTCCACCCTCAAACGTCAGGTACCTTTACAGGTCTCCTGATATGGTGTGTGTAATAAGAGTAGACTACAATAGGCCTATTTTTCATTCACTCCACATCAAACAATAATGTTAAGGTCCTTCTGGGGCCACAGAGACAAACAATCTCACATGCATACCCTGTAGGCAAGAGCGGGTCAAGTGTATTTTTCACTATATAGCAAACAAATTTTCAATAAATGCTTAGTTGAACTAGTTGTAACTTCTTCAACAATCCCTGTTGCACCGGCCTAATATAAAAGCCATATGCTGGTGCAGTGTGGTGGGTGATCCCGCGCATGGAAGAGATGAGATGACATCACTTATTTCCACTGGACTGAAGGGGGAAACCAGAGGGCGGGGACAGAGCTTTTTCAGTTTATGTCACGTACGATCCATCCATCGCAGGTCCTTCGTCGGCTGTAGAATATCACAACACCTCTGTTGCCTTCTATGCACAGATTCAGATTTAGGAGTTTGCATGCAGGTAGGAAACTAGACTTGGTTCACTCTGCTTGGTTCACTTGGTTCACTCAGCAGGCAAAAAGTAGCTTTAAATAATTGGAGACAAATGCACTTTTTGTGTATTTAAAGGTGCAATATGTAGCTTTTCGGGCATAAATTGGGACAGTGCGGCTGCCTGTTTTTCTCCATGAAGGTAGAAATATTGAAAGCCATACAACATCGACCTATCGCCTATTCTGCAGTCAATACAACAGGCTTTCCCCTTGATTTCAAATCATTGAACTGAAATGACGTAATTTATTTAAACACACTTATTTTCATCAACTAAATGCTTGTAATAACAATCAAAGTGCTGTTATTAAATTGTTACGACAGTGTGTCTTGGACTTGGAGTTATGCAGTTATGATTTCTAACCATTGAGAGCAGTTCTTGTTTTGAACTTTCCGAGTTGCTCAGAGATTCCGTGGAAACATCCCTCCCAGAAATATTAAATCTTACAAATTTATGAAAAAATAAATAGCCAAGTTAATGCTCAGTAAATCATTAGCACTGGTGCCTAAAGCCTTGGAAACATTTATTGAAAGATTAGCATATTCCCCCCCATGTTTATATTTGAGGTGTGTCGCTGTCATTATCAGGCTAAATTCAGCAGCCACGACTGCCCAGAATAGCTGACATTTGCGTCAAGAAACTGTGGATAAAGTGGGTTAGAATAACTTACTACCTGATGGACAGTCTGCATGAAATTGACTTGTGGCCTCTTGGATAAATAGTGAGGGAGCAACATCCATTCCTCACACTGACCTACAGCACAGGAAACACAAGTATAGAGTCTAACATCCACTACGCCCCCTGCTGATCACAGCTCAAGTGCCAATAAGTTCAGTTATGCACCTGTAACAAAACAAAATAAATTCATCTATATGAAGCCTATAGTTTAAAATGGAAAAGGTGGCTAAGAAAAATTGTTTTAACAAAAATGTAAACGGTATAAATGTCTGACTTGGTATTTTAGGGTTAGTATCGCTGCATTTACTGAACCTATCAGCGTGAAACAAAAACTGGCACAAAGTTCAACACTTTTGGACAACATAACATTAAAAAAGAGCTGTATTATTTATGTTATTTACATAGACGTATAAATTAGTAGACGCGGTGTTCTTTGCTCATGCTATCGATCATTTAGCATCTCGGCTAGTCCAGTTGGATTTGAGGGACTCCGGAGCCAGTCACCTGTATTTTTCTTGAAGCCGTTAGCGTTAGCTTGCCAAAAAGTAATGAGTATGTCAGAAGGCTTGGGCTGGTAACAATACATCAACCATATTTAGGGCAAATTCTCATTAACAAGCATTGTAGAGTGTGTAAACTTTTAGGTGTTCTTATTTTTTATATTAATGAGCATGAAAAACTGGTATCTGAGTTAAAGGCTAACTAATGTTAAGTGTATATTTCTGAGGTTGTGTGCTTCTGGTAATAATCTAGTGACCACTGAACATCCTGTTTTACATGTTACTGGTGAGGAGATGACATAGTAACTCCGGTTAGCATCGGCAGAGTGATTAGGTTTGACGACTGGGCGGAGATAGAGAATTTTTTATCCGCCTATGATTGGAGTATACAAGTGCAGACTTAATTCTTAACAAAAAATGAATGAAGATCTGTAGATTTTCTGTAAGGATATTTCCTAAACACTAAGTATTACCCAAATAGATTGTATCATATATTTTAAAAGAGGCTGTAGTCATGGTGTGCAACAAGGATCTTAACTAGGGCCTTTGCTTTTCACTGCAAACATGTAAACAGCTGTTACCACTGCGCTGTCCAGTGTAGTAGTAAATCCCATGTGCCTTGAGTCTGGACATGTTGTGGCCAAATGTGTACCTCACAAAACTAAAAAACAACAGCTGTTTCTTGCTACTGACAATACTCTTGAACTGCACCCAAAACGAATTATGCACTTTTAACTGCAAACTGAAGCAGGTTGGACCGCCACAGTCAATCCTGCGTATAAATTGATCCAAAGTTTTACAATTGCAGTAGATTCAGACAGCAGATTTTCTGTTGCTTCAGGCGTCCGCCTGTCCGTCCGAGAGAGTCGGATCTCTCCTTCACTGTGGAAGAGGTTTGGTAGTTTTTCCTGGCCGAGAAGGAGGGTCTAAGGACAGGGGAGCTTGGGACATCTGTTTAAGGACGCAGGATGCTGGGACATTTCCAAGTCCCTATGAACATTGTTTATTTTGTTTTCCACTGTAGCCCCTCGAGGCAACTACTGTTGTGATTTTGGGCGTTACAAAAATAAATTGAGGGTGCTGCCTTCAGTTATAACCCTCCTTCGGTTGTGTTATCATACATAAGGCTGCCGATCTCAGGAGCAAAGTTCTACACCAACACAAAGCCGTTTCAGGCCGCCCAGGGAATCGGTGAATTGTTGACATGTTGGCACACATGAACATTGAACATTTTACACAAATCAATCTACTTCATATCCTATTTTAGAGGCAAGATTTTCCCTCGTTCTCCACATAGTGGATTCCCGCTCAACGGGAAGCGCTAACACAATAGAGTGCTGATGCGTAGCAGAAAGAGGCAAAAGTGCGCAATAAGGTGAATAGGGAAGTTGGACACTGCAATTTTAATTTCTAAACTTTGCATCAATTTATTGGCCATACCATTTCTTAACCTTTATTTATAAGGGGGAACAATCTAGGGAGAACAATCTTTCATTAAAAAGAGCGCCCTGTTAACATAATACATGAAAACATTTACACAATTAAACAAAACATGTACAATTTAACCTAAAAGGTGCTGGTGTCCTGGAGCCTGTTCCACTTGTCCGAAGCATAAAAATGGAAGGCCATCTTTCCAACCTCAGGGTTACCATAGATTTTATAATATTAATATCAACATTGTCAATTACTGGCCACAACAACAAGACCAATATTGAATAATAATATAGACTAATAAGTATAATAAAAGTTAAAAACTCAATTTTGAAACCAAGGATAAGGCTTGATTAGCAATACAGATTTCAATACCACAATGACAATAAAAACTTTCTTTCTTTAGACGAGTTAATGTTATTTTTGACACATATTAATAGTACTTTTATACATAGTCATATTACTATCTGATTTATTGCTAGCTCTGATATAGATCCAGATCTTCAAAAGCTATTCAAGAATTGTCCAGTTTTGTCTTGTTTTCAGCATTGACTCTTCGATACTAGTTTTAGTATCAATTAGTATCTACATATTGACCCTAATTAACCCTAATCCCTATCACATTTCCTGTGCCAGAGCTTCTGCAGTTTTATGAAAGCTGAAGTTCATTAAACACTTGAGGACAACAGTGCCCCATAGAAACACATGAGTATACTTCTATTAACATCCAGCGTATCAGCGCGTGCACCCCTACAGTACTGCCCGTGCATTCCTTCACACTCCTGTGCCAGGGCTCAGACAGACCCAGCCTGTCTACAGTCTGATTGGATGGAATGTGATGAGACCGCCGCCCGCCTGCAAGCAAGCCCCACAGTCTTCTTACTGGCTCTGTTAAAGGGAAAGACATGCCTGACATTCTCCCATGGACATAGACTTCATTTAGAGAAAATGGCCTGCAGGCTTCAAGAATTTACCAGCAACAGAGTGGATTTAAGTGTTTGAGTGTGGGCGGTGCAGGTGTGGAGCGAGAGAAGTATTCAATGCCTGAGGCGTAGTGTAGTTTTGCTCATTTGGTACTTATATAACACTTTGCTTGTACTACTTATTTATTTAAGGTGTGTCACCTGCCTGCACCATTAGAAAACAAATTGTTATTTTGCTGTTTTATAACAAAACAAAAAAGACAATTATGTTGAAGCCAGATTAACACTGATCACTTTCTGCAAACGTGGCATACATAGCAGCTGTTCTCGTGTTTGGGGGTTCCACAGGGCTCTTAACTAGGGCCTATTGAGTTTGACGGAAAACCAGGTGTTAACAGCAGGACTGTGGCAAAATATGAAAGTAGAATATTCAGAAGAAAGACAGCTTTTATGTGCGAGCAAGTTAACATGTTATTCTAGTTCTACTTTATATTGTTGTCTCTTTAAGGCACAAAGTATGATAATTAGTTGACATATGAAATATACAGAGGATTGATTTTTACAAAACAGGTTGCAATCGCATTCAAGAATTTATTTCTTAAAGCTGGGGTACCTAACTTTATTCTTGTAAATGAGTATTATTATAATTTTTTTCCCCAGGAGAGCAGAACTTTATGACAAACCCAGACTGCTGTGCTCTGTTAGCATCTAATACTTAAGTATTATATCAATCACAAACACAAAAGAAAGCCAAAAGCTGAGAGTGAACTGGCTGAGTGAACACAAGCTGTTTTAAAGCTGTGCTGATGCCCATAAGCATCTAAATACTAACAATGTGTTTTTGAGCGCTAGGGACTAGTGTTAAATACCTATTCCTCCTTTGGCAGTTTGGAAATCAAGTAATGTAGCTTTGATCTCAAACACACCAAAAGCAGTTTCTCAATATTCAACCTTGAACATCTAAGACGTTTTAGCAGAATTGGCTTTAACTTCATCAGGGTAACGGTACTTGAATAGAGACTTTTATATTGTGCCAAACCAGGCCACACCATGTCTGTATTCACTTTCCCTTGGATGTGGCTGATGGTCTCATCCTAAATGTCAATGGCTCCCATGTGCTGAGAGACACTCGAGGTAAAGGTTTGTGGTCATTACCGCACACAGTTATATTTAGCCCTCGGGCTGATTTCTGCACTTGTGCAGCTGAAGACAGATGGAACACTGGGATATAAAAACATACATTGGCATGACTTTTATAAGCTGTCAATGAGTTGTCATTATTAGACATTAGCACAGTAAAGCTGTAAAAACTATTTGTGTTTAGACCATTGGAGGCAGTATATGAGTACATACAGCCCAAAGCTACAATAAACAACCAAGCTTGCTAATCAGACATGGACTTTAGCTGAGTACTTGGTGAGAAGTGCAACACTTTTCACCCTAAAACACTTTGTGGATGCAATTTCTGAGAATACAATAAAGCTAAATTATACAAATAAAGACCCACTATCTGCAACCTTTAACAACGAAAGGCCCATTTAAAAAGACTGAAAAGTCAGACAGTGGAATTATTTCAATACAAATGAGACACACTGGTGGTTAAAATACATTTAAAATCATTTGTATTGACCTTAATTTAACCAGGAAAGTCCCACCGAGATGTAGCATCTATTTTTCAGGGGAGTGCTGGCCCCAGAGGGGAGGAGTCTATTATACATGTTTACATTAATTGCCCCAGGTCACCCTTGAAAAAAGGTCTCTTACCTGGTTAAATAAAGGTTAATAAATCATCTTTTAAAAAAGTAAAAAAGATATAGATTGTGTCAACTGTTTGTTTGATAGTATTAATCAATCGCAAATGAATGTAACATTTTGTATTGATCAACTCTTTAGATTTATTGCAGCTCTCCCCCCAAGGTAACTTTTGAACAAATGTTAACGTCCTTTCCTGCCTTTTTGTGCATTTTCTATGTCATATTTATAACTCAGCAACTAACAATTTGGTATTTATTCTTACAATTGTAGCATCTTTGAAACATGAGCAGGGGATTTGCACAGACTAGATCACCAATAAAAAAAAGACATTGGCTTGTGACTATTGGACATTTTGTTGTTGTTAGGAGGACCTTTAGTTTCCTACAAACAAACAATTAATAACACACAGATTATTTTTTGCCAATTAATTATCATTATTATCATTATTATTATTATTATTATTATTATTATTATTATTATTATTATTATTATTATTATTATTATTATTATTATCAAAGTGCAGATTTAATGTGGCTCTTGAGACAGTGGGTGCAGACACCTGTACAAGAATATGTGGGATCAGTGTACAAAGGAAGAGCTACAAAGCCTTGATGATGTGTTCAGGATCAGGCTTATATTTTTAATCCACTGAAAACCAAAACAAGCACACATCGTCTGAAAACTAAACTTCACCTCATTTCCACCCGCGCAGCATGTCACGCCATTTATCACTCTTCTTCAAAAACATTTCTATCAGCTTTGCCTGTCTGCTATTATTTGAGAAAGCAGTCTAAAGAAAACACATCGGTGCAGACACAAAGGCTTTTCTGTGGACTGTCCTCGGCTCAGACAGCTGCTCTGAAAACACCATGAGTCAGAACGGGTTTCATCTGCTGCATTCCCTCACATCCTCACCTCTCTCTCTGACACACACACACACACATGCACACACACCCACGCATGCACACACACACACACACACACGCACATATGCACACACACATGCATGCACACACGAGCGCGCACACACACACATCTCCTGGAGACGCATGCTGCCCTCAACCATAAAAACTATTTAACCTTAACTATGGATGGGTTATCGGTTTTCTGTGATACCAGTATCGGCCAAACATTGTCGATATATATAATATTTATAGTATAATATTTTGTCTTTTTAAACAGACATTGAATTTAAGAGCCATTAGACTAAATAACACATACACATTAAACTTTGGTTCATGCTATGCTTAATATCGGTATTGCCCAGTATTGGTTATCGAACACAGCCACAAGACAAATGTCAGTGTTGGAGCCATGCACCTTGTGCGTGTGTCACCTGTGGGAGGGGCTGGGAGGTGGCTTTATTTGGGAGGATCCCTGCTGGGCCCCTCAGGTGTTTGTGATCCAGGTAAAGCACACAGTTTGGTGACCGCCACAACTGGCGTCTTTGTATGTTTTTAACCTTTTGATAGATGAACTTTGTTGGAAAAAAAGACAATATTTTTAAGGAAAACCATCATCTCCCTTGGATGTGTCTACTTAGATGCCAGAAATAAGAGAAACTTGTCACTTACTACACCCCAGCTCTACATCAGCGGTCTAAACATTTTAGCCGCAACAGTTATCGCCGCATCAGTATCGGCTCAAAAAATCCACATCGGACCATCTCAAACCCTTACCTTAACTGTATTTTTAACATAATCAACAATAAAGAACAAAAAAGATTTATCAATCAAAAGTGCTCAAACTAGACTTTGAACAAGTGAAAAAATGCACAAATAAGAAGAAATAGAAAATTATCATAATATTTTTTAGAAAGATCTTGCTCTAAATTAGAACTAGCATAAGCACTATCTTCTGAAGAACATTTACAGTATTGTGACGTCATGAGGACTTCATTTTAGTCCCCACAATGTGATTGAGATTGAAATGACTTTACTTTATCAACCCAGGGGCAATTAGATTGAGCAGGAAAAAAACCACAAAAACCAACCAAACATTCAAAACAGGAGCAATTTTGGAAAAAAAGAGGGAACGCTGAGGTCAATAAAGGTGAATATGCAGTGTGCCTGTATGCTAACTAATTTCCAAGTGCAATATATATGCTACAGAAAAATATCACGATAAACGATAATATTGACACTACTACTACTACTACTACTACTACTACTACTACTTTGTCTCAAAAAATCCCCATAAACCATTTTCTAAACGTATAATATTGTTTTAAAAAAATGTGAACCGCAATAAAAACATAAATTAATTCATAAATAGCTAAATACAACACTTAGTACTTAATTATTATCTGCAGTTAGTTATAGAAGTGACTTAATTGACCCTCAACAGCTCAGATTTGATCATATACTACTACTACAGAAAAAAATAAAAGTCCCACAGATACCATATCTGACACTAATCTATTTCAAGTTTCAAGTTCAAGTTAATTTCACAAATTAACTTTTCACTTATACACTAATAAACAACAAATAATAAAAAATATTAACAGAATGTATTTATAAGTATCTTTTATTTCCATTTATTTTAAATTTTTTTAAATATAGCTCAAAAATAGCACTAAATGTAAAGAACTTTATTTTATCTGACTGTTTTTGTCATATTTAACTTTATTTTGTCTTTCAGAAAGTTTCATAAAGCACATAAGACCACCGGAATGAAAGAAAATGAAAGATTTCACTGTTTGGCGAGTAATCATAAATGGTGATGTTTTTTCTCACAATATTCGTAACACGTAACTCGTAATCAAAAGCTGATATGGTGACATCCCTAACTGGAACTGATATCTCGCCCAGCCCTAATTATAGCACCAGGCCTAGGCGAATGGCAGCAAAAGGCAATAACATAGTGAAGGCCTGAGGGCAGTAAAGTAACTCACTTTTTAAAGTATGATAAATACCCGCCCCCTTCACACACGCACTCCACTCCTCCTTAATGTTTTTGTCTTCATGTCCTGTAGCTACTGCCAAGCTGACTCAACACTCCAGATGAATATGACAAAGACGAGGCCCTGGTTTCAGATATAATCATACTGTAATGTGATGCTGAGCAGGTAAGAGTGAAGGGCTTTGAAGTGAAAAGTGTCTGAAACGTGCTCCACTCACACATCACAACCTCGACTGCAAAACTCCACTCACATTGTATTTTATCTATGTACTGAATGTAAAAACTAAATAAAGTGTGATACTGTGAGAGTTTTTAGATTTTATACCGAAAATATGATGTCACTGTTGTCAATGCAATAGGAGGGGCAGGATTAAATACTTCTGTACTCCTTTCCAACGTGTGTAATTTATTTTATTAACTTTTTTTTGGTCTACATTTTTATAACTGGATTTATGAGTAATTGTGCATGTATCTACATGTTTAAAATAAATAAGTAGAGTAACTAGGTAGGAGAGAAGACAACACCGGCTAACTGACGTCAAATATGCAGCGACATCAAGAATAAAACAATCAAAGAGCTCAAGTTATAAAAGACACTTCATGTTTAAAATTACATGAAAATTACTCAGCCCAATAATATATATTTAAATATATTATAAATATTATTTGAAATCAACAACCTTCAGACTAAAAAAAGCAACTTACATATTACATATATCATCTAAAAATAATTAAAATGTACAATTCTGAATAATACCAATCACCCCACAGTTTATCTCATATTAATATATTTTGTATTCATTTGTTTATCTTCTTTAATGTTGTCATTCTACCGATAAATGCTGTTGAGCCTTAATAATACAGTGGCATCGTCGCAGGCTACAGAGACATAGACATTTACAACCATTCACTCTCAAACCATTCACTGCCAATTACAGTGCACAATCACCTAAAACATGCATGCTTTGGACGGTGGGAGGAAGGGAGAACCCGGAAGAACATGCAGACTCCACACTGGAAATCAGTGATGTAATGTTCGGGGCAGGAATCGAACCATATTTCATCTAACCGCTCTGCCACTATTGAGCCTCACAGTAATGAAACTACTAAATGTATTTCTGCATTCATTTTGATGGAGACACTTTTAGATGATATTATGAAGGTTGAAAGTGAATCCGATTTTGCAGATTTTAGGGCACAACATCTACTCGATCTAAACTCTTTAAAAGCCAATCCCGCTCCCGAATCAGGTGAGCATCGCTAATGTTTAAATTTTTAGATGTTTTTAAGATGTTTTGTTATTTACAGCTTCATTTATTGCACCAAAAGCCAAATTTCAGACTTGTTGCTGTTCATTACCACAGTTTCTTCCCTGCCGTAATGGTGTCCTCTACACATTTAGCCACATGGTGCAGGAGCTCTTTTTTTTCCGCATTATTCAGTAATGTAAATGTGTACTTTTAATATATTTTACAATTTATATATACAAAAAAGGTTGTTGCTGTACTGTTATAAAACTAAACTGATCAACCTTAAGGAATATTGAAGAACTTTACTGGTAATAGAGGTGTAGTTGCAATAAAAAAACACAAATTCATTCAAATTTGGGCCTATAACCGACACTTTAGAGGTCGATACTAAGGGATTTGGAAATGTAGATACGATTGTCTGATTTTTATGATTTCATGATGTGCCTATGAAGTTGAGGCACTTGTACCGGCACAAGCTAATGTAAAACATAACTTATAATGTCTTGTTCTGGACTTGGTAAAAGATGTGCCCAGAGGTGAGAGGAGGTGATGGTTGGCTGGCACTGAACGAACAGACTGATCCTGTATCTTTGAGCTCAAGCCACGCATCAGCTCGCACATGCACCAACAGGCTCCGGGAAAGCAGAGAGAGAGCAAGACAATACATGTTTTACTCCTAAGCACTTGATTTACTGTATTAGACTGACAAAGGTGCTGAGTGCAGCCCAAATGACATCCAGTCTCAGCACAAAGTGTGTGTTTACACGTGTATTCTGATGTTTACATGCGCTCTGAGAGAAGAATACTCATATCTATGTCCATGGGTCCGAAGTGACGGCCCACACTCGTGCTACTGCCATCTGGGCGGACAAAAAGTCTCAAAACAAAGGATTCCTCTTCTGTAACATCCCCAAAAACCCTGTTTGTCCATAAATGTGTTACTGTGGTCAGAAGGGACCAGTGGACTTACAGAAATCACTCTGACTGAGGCTGAGCTGTTTGTTTCAGGTAGTTAGCAGCTGGCTAATGCTAGTTTACATGTTTATTGCGTGACTGTGTTAACAAACATTAGCCTACGTGCAGACAGTTTTAACAAGCCTCATTTCCAGCTGTTTGGGTGTTATATTTTAGGATCATACACAAAGGCCGTGCTCTTGGAAGCTTTGAGGGCTTGTCTGGTGAAGAGCGCTTGTGGACGAGGAAGAGCAGACGGAAATCGCCACAAACGTTTGGTGTGGCCAGTTGTCTCTGCCTTTAAGTGTCATGAGGACAAAGGATCAAAGCCCAGAACTTCTGTCTTCTTCGAGTATCAACCTGTTTCATTTTCTTTTCTTAATGATTTTTTGGCCCTAGGCTTTATTAGACAGGACAGCTGAGCGGGAAATGGGGGCTGCACATGGAGCCTGGCATAAGTGCCGCCGCGTTAATCACTCGGCCACTGAGCATCACCCTTCTCATTTTCCATTTTGTGTACAGTTTATTGTGACTATCTGACAGTGGAGAGAGGCAACGTCTTCAAAATGGCTGCGACAACAAATAAGTCACGAGACCGAAACCTATGAAAACAAGCGGAATCTGAATATTCTGGATAATTAGAGTGGCAAGGCAAGGCAAGTTTATTTGTAGAGCACAATTCGTACACAAAGGTAATTCAAAGTGCTTCACACACAACAGGAAAAAATGCATTAAAATCACAAAGACATGGCAGAAATCACAAAATCTTAATTTAAAAGTGCCATTTTCAAGCTCCGTCAAATAGTTCAAGACATAAAAGAGAAGAGTGCAAAGAAAAAGCGTTTCAGTCATATGCACAGCCAAACAAAACAGTTTTTAGCTTAGATTTGAACATTGCCAGAGTAGAGGCCTGTCTCACACCGGGTAACTAGGGCGACTATGGCACTGATATGGGAAGGAGCTGGACAAAAGGACAAGATACAATCAAATAAGAGTGTAAGAATAAAGAGCGCAGTCACAGCTTCAGGAAAAGTCATTTTTAACAGTGGAAAAACACACAGCCGCAGACATTAGCTTATGTGAAAGTTGGCTGTATTGTTCAGTAGACGGTTTTAATGTTTTATGATGACAAAATAATACAAATAAAAAAGCCCTGGTTGAAGTTTGAGTCATTTTTGGAAATGAGCTGCTCCTGTCTGGATACTATCAGAGTATATCCCAATGAGAATATTAGATATATATATATATATATATATATATATATATATATATATATATATATATATATATATATATAGATAGATATAATAGATATTGAAATCAGGATACTGCATTTACCGGTACATGGACACAGATAACACCATGATACTTAAAAAAAATGGCTATTCCAGCACACTAAACAAGTCAGTTTGTGTATTTCAAACTGACTGACAGAGCAGTTTGAAATACACAATCTTGGAGGCCCAACTCAACTTCTAAATAGGGTCGGACAGAATGCATTTCGCGAGAACTGCTTCTACGGTTTTATCTTTTCCTTGTGTTGTTTTGTGCTGGTGAGCCAAAGATGAATTTCTACAAGACAATAAAGATTTTCTATTCTAGATCCAAATAGCCCAAAGTTCAAACATGCGACGGATGACACATTACAGATCAATCTAACTGCCATGCATAAAACAGCATTTTCATTTGACAAAAAGCTTCTCATTAAAGATGACCTCAAGTTTACTCATGCTTTTCTCTCTCACACTGGAAAGTCCATCACTGAGGCCATGGTTCACGTTGGTTCTGTTTTCAGTTTGTAACATTTCAAAACTACAAAGCGCATTAGATCCTTTGACTCATACACAACTTGGATGGCCTGGACTCTTCTTCATCACCTCAGGCACGTTTTACTATTTGCAACTAAACTTCTGAAGCTGTGGAATTTAACACGCAGTTGAATACTGATTTTACAGATTCTGTTACACTGTCCTCTTGTATCTTTTTTGCTTCTTTCTTACTTTTGCTTTGACACAAACGGACCATGTGTTTCTCTGCCCATCAGAAATCTTCGTAAAGGACGGTAAAGTATATGCAGTCTTAGCTGGCCTGGCAAAAGAAAAGCACCATAACAATGAAATAATAATGACTTAATTTGCACGTTTGTAAATGCTATACAACTCTTTTGTCAAATTAAAACGTACCAAAACCCTAACATTAAAACACAGATTCATTCATTTTTGTCAATAAGAGTGGATTTCTATAAGGATTCTACACTGTGGACAGGTGGTTTGATTTAATAGCCTGGACTTTCCCGTTTCACTGACGTCTGCCACGTTATGTTTGTGAATAATTTTAAATAACAGTCAAAATCCATATGCAACCGTTCAGCGCCAGAGTTATTGAACTGCTAAGCCGTGTAAAGCGTTGAAGTCTGACGAGCCAATTAGCCCGTCTGACAGTGTGGAGTACTCATAATAACGGGCTGTTGTTACTTCATTAGATATGGCAAAGTGAGTACACAATAGAAGCGGTGGATTTGTTGTTCGTGAGTCAAGTGTGTAGTTGTTGTGAGAGAGTGAGTGAGTGAGTGAGTGAGTGAGCGACCTGCAGGCAAACATCTGGAGCAGAGACAGGAGAGGTTCAGACAAAGAGACCAGGCGAGGAGGGGTGAGGAGGGATGAGGCTGGAGACGGCGCTGTGGGACGAGGCCTGGAGCTCAACCAACGCAGCGCAGAAGGAATACAATAGAAGTGACATTAAGATACGATGGCGGCTTGAACGTTTTGGTTGCGTCATGGTCTGAAACGCACACATTTTGTAAGGAGGAAACGTTGTGTAGGGCTGGCAGATGTTGTGGTTTTAAAGACATAAAGAAGCTATTGATCCGATGAAGAGGCCGTCTTGGTCCGAGCAATGTGGATGCAGCGTTTCTGACTGTGAGTGGTCAGGCAAAACAATTCAGCTGCATGGCAAGAAAGGTAGCTGTGTGCAGAAACGATCATGTAAATCGCTACATTTTCAATAATTACACTGAAAGAGTATCATTTTTGCACACCTTTAAAACTAAAACAGCGATAAGCTTCTAAGCAACTTTCTATGGCCAAAGCAGAGTTTCTAACATCAACAAAAACTAGCCTAAGTGGTAACAACAAAATTCCTAGTTCG
Source organism: Chaenogobius annularis (assembly GCA_015082035.1). Classification (NCBI taxonomy): domain Eukaryota; kingdom Metazoa; phylum Chordata; class Actinopteri; order Gobiiformes; family Gobiidae; genus Chaenogobius; species Chaenogobius annularis. The sequence goes on from BJKM01000527.1 coordinate 104,941, forward strand.
CAGAGGATAAAAGCGCTGTAAAACAGTATGCAGACAGCGCACAGCAGTCTGACTTTAACCCTACAATCTGTTTTTACTTCAGATCTGAACTGGGTGTTGACAATATTAACTCAGCTATATGGAGAAAGAAAAGGGTTGCCTCTGGTTGTTGGAGAAACTGAGCTTGCCAAGTGGCCAATCATTATCCTGTGATTTGGTAAGGCAAGGCAAGCAAGGCAAGGCAAGGCAAGTTTATTTGTAGAGCACAATTCGTACACAAGGCAATTCAAAGTGCTTCACACAACAGGAAAAAATGCATTAAAATCACAAAGACATGGCAGAAATCACAATCTTAGTTCAAGACATAAAAGAGAAGAGTGCAAAGAAAAGCATTTCAGTCATATGCACAGCCAAACAAAACAGTTTTTAGTTTAGATTTGAACATTGCCAGAGTAGAACCTGTCTCACATCCTCAGGAAGACCGTTCCAGATTTTAGCTGCATAAAACTGAAACGCACATTCCCCATGTTTAGTCCTGACTCTGGGCACCAGCAGGAGGCCGGTCCCTGAGGTCCTCAGAGTCCGAGATGGTTCATATGGCACTAACATGTCCGAGATGTACTTTGGTGCTAGGCCATGGAGAGACTTGTATACAAGCAGAGCTGCTTTGAAGTCTATTCTCTGAGCCACAGGGAGCCAGTGCAGAGACCTGAGCACAGGACTAATGTGATCATACTTCCTGGTTCTAGTCAGGACCCGAGCAGCGGCGTTCTGGATGTACTGCAGCTGTTTTACAGCTCGTTTGGAGAGGCCAGTGAGCAGGCCGTTACAGTAGTCTAATCTACTAGAGACAAACGCATGAATAAGTCTCTCCAGGTCTGGTTTAGACACTATACTTTTGATTTTTGGCAATGTTTTTTAGATGGTAAAAGGCTGCTGCTAATGTGATTGATCTGACGCTGGCTGTTAAAATTCAAATCTGAGTCCATTATTACCCCCAGATTTCTAACTTAATGTGTAGGTTTTAGAGCGAGACTCTGGAGGTGACAGTTAACAATTTCTCTTTGTTTCTGTGGGCCAAAGACGATGATTTCAGTCTTGTCTGAGTTCAGCTGGAGAAAGTTGTTTTGCATCCACACACTGATCTGTTGGATGCAGTGACAGAGTGAATCCACTGGTCCATATTCACCTGCCGTCAGTGAAACATAGATCTGAGTGTCGTCTGCGTAATTGTGATAGGACACATTCTCGCTGCGTATCAACTGACCTAACGGCAGCATGTAGAGGTTGAACAGAAGGGTCCCAGGATTGACCCTTGGGGCACCCCACAGGTCAGGGGCATCTGGTCTGAGACACAGTTACCAATTTCGATAAAGAATTTCCTGTCTTCCAGATAGGACTTTAACCAGTTTAGAGCAGTGCCCAGTGATGCCCACCCAGTCCTCTAGTCTCTGTAAGAGGATCCCATGATCGACAGTGTCAAAAGCAGCACTCAGATCTAACAGAATTAAGACTGAAGGCTTTGCCCGCGCCAGTGTTCAGGTGGATGTCATTTGTCACCTTGACAAGAGCAGTCTCAGTGCTGTGATGAGGTCTAAAACCTGACTGGAAAACATCAAATGAGTTGTTTATTAAGAGGAAATCAGTGAGCTGTTGGTAAACAACCTTTTCAAGGACTTTGCCCCAAAATGGCAGATTAGAGATGGGCCGGTAATTACTCAGTACTGCGGCATCAAGACTGCTCTTCTTTAGGAGAGGCTTTATGACCGCAGTTTTCAAAGACATTGGGAATGTTCCAGATTGAAGCGACATGTTAACTATTTGAGTGAGTGGTGATAACAAACTGTTCAGCACAGACTTTAGAAATCTGGTGGGTAACACATCGAGGCAGCATGTAGATGAACTCAGGCTGGTGATGATCTCCCTGGACAGTTTTGTCAGTTACAGGTGCAAAGTGAGTCAGCTCTAAGTGTGTAGGTGGTTTGAGGGTTATTTTTTGCATTGTAGAATTGATAGCATTTTTAATGCCCTGAACTTTGTCATTAAAGAATAATGCAAACTCATTACACTTGGATGTGGAAATGAGTTCTCTAACGGCAGCTGAGCTGGAGGGTTTGTTAATCTGTTTACTGTTGGCAAACAGGACACGCGAGTTGTTACTGCAGCTTCCAATTATTTCAGAAAAATATCCTTCCCTAGTTCTACATAAAATGAGGTTGTACATGTACAACTTCTCTCTGTAAATCTCTTTCTGAACCTGGAGCTTCGACTTGCGCCATTTTCATTCGGCCCGACGGAACTCCCTTTTCTGTGCCCTGACCGAATCATCATTTCTCCATGGCGCCTTCTGCTTATTTTAACAATTTTAGCCTTCATAGGGGCAATGGTGTCGAGAACATTCAAAACACTAGATGTAACAGAGTTCAACAAATCATTTACATTAGAACATGAGACATTTTCAAAGTTTATCATTTCCATCAACAGTTTTCCCGTGCTGTCATTTATGTGTCTCCTCCGGACAATTGCAGGACCAGCTGGTGGTTTGGGAAAAACAGACAGGTCAAAGAAAGACACAGAAATGATCAGACAGAGCAACATCGACCACATTGACGTTTGAAATATTAACCCCTTTTGTAATTAGAAGATCTAGAGTGTGCCCTCTGCTGTGGGTGGGGCCACTCACGCGCTGCGCTGAGTAAGACCGAAAGTTTCAAGGACAGCATGAAGCTCTTTAGCGTTTCTGTCACAAATATTATCAACATGAACATTGAAATCACCTGTTATAACCAAACCATCAAAGTCTGTGCATACGACTGAAAGCATCTCAGTAAAATCATCAATAAAACTTTTGCAATGCTGAGGAGGCTTGTATAAAACAATGAAGAGAATGGATGGAGACTGTTTTAGCTCAATTTTAAAGGCTACATACTCAAATGTTAATGGTAATGGTTAATGGTAATGTCCTACCGTTCAGAAATACTGGACTAAGATTAACAAAGCACTACAAAGTGTTTTCAGCATTGGCATCCAACTGGACTTCAGAACTATGTTTTATTTGGGTTGAAAAACTCCTGCAATGGACACAATAAATCGATACTCTTGGAGCTTACTTGTGGTAGCAGGGAAAAGGCCATAACAAAGAAATGGATGACACAAACTGACACAACAATCAAAGACTGGACACAAATAATAAATACCAATAGAATAGAAAAATGTATCAATGTAGACAAATCAGTCCGTCATGAAAAAATAAGACAACAACCAATCAGACAACAATCCTAACAATAACATTGCAAAAGCTGCAAATTCTCCTGTGCAACACATCCTAACCCTGTTTAGACTAAGGCTGGGCCAAACGGTGATAAAAACTGATTTGTGATCTCATTCGTGGTCAAACCGACATTTCACAACTCACAAATTTTCCCTTGAATGCCGCTCTATTCTCCATCAAAGACACTTTTCCCCACCCACTTCTCCTATTGGTCAGACTCAGTAAAACTCAGAGTGAGTGACAGTTGATCTAACCAAATGCAATAAATTGTGAACTTTCTCAAGAAGCAGATGGCTTTAGTTAACTCTTCAAGGCAATATAATGATACAAAATGTACAGGAATCGTTGTAGAATAGAAATCATGATAAGGCTCTAAGAAAATGTTGATAGTTTCGATAATAGTGTTAGTTTTGAACTCTGCTACAGTACGAGGTCAGACATCCAGCCATGTGATGACTCCTCCTCGTGTGCATTCTTCCTCTCTGACTGAGCCTTCTCTCATATGAAATATCCTCCTCTGCTTCACTGCCACTAATGGTGTATCACATAACAAATCTGTGCGTTACCACGGTTACCCGTATACATAATACACTCCCTGGTCTGGACCCATATGTCCAAAAGTGACGTAATGAGCATGACCGATATTATTGACAATGAGTAATAATGGGGCCAGCTGTCCATTCCTTTTTTCACTTTAAACTGCAAAAACGTGTGTGAAAGTCAAAACTGTCATTTTTAGATTCTCGACGCTAACAGGATGTAGCTGTAAATGGCGTTGTTAGAAAAGCAGGATGTTCTTGTTCTTGTTCATGTTTACAGAGAAACAGTCGTATGTCCGGGTCAACAGGATGAGTTCACATTGTTGCCTAAAAGTGGCTGTGGTCAGACCGAGAGCGGACAAGGGAAATAACACGCCCCAGGCACAAATGCTTCGACAGAGGTGAAAGGGGCAGAGCAGAAACAATAGAAAGAACTCCATGTCCAGGAGTGAAGCAGCATTGTTATTGCTTTGCAAGTTATGTTATTGGATATTGGATTTGCTGTTTGTTATAAAGAACTATGCTTTCCCTTGTGGATCAATAATGTTTACGATGGCAATAAGTAAAATAATTGAGCCCAGCAAACTGATCCACCCTCGCTGTGTGAAGGAGGGGCTTGGTAGGTCTTTCCTTCTGCTGCTGTCAAGACTCAACCAAACAACATTGTTAGCCCTGAACATCTTCATGTGCAGTACTCTAATATTCTTATCTCTGGTGCAATCCTTACTGAAGTCACTTTACCTGTCATTTATTCTGTCCATAACCATAGCCATTTATCATATTAAGTCACTTTAACTTCTCTTTATATGGTATTTATTCTGTCCGTATGCTGCACTGTGCACAACATGGCCATAACCACTTACTGTACATAAGAGTTTTTACTTTTGGCTAAACCTGCAGAGTGTGTAGTTATTTATCTTGTTTTTCATTGCATGTTTCTCCTTCTGTTCTTGAACTGTGTGTTGCAACAGTGGAATTTCTCCACTGTTGGGCCCTAACGTTAAATATCCATCCAAAATATTGTAAATAAAATATATATAATATATAATAACATATTAGCTCGGAGGTGTGGGGAAAAGAAAAACATATAAACTCCCCGTTGTATGTTCTTTACAAATATAATTTCACCGTGCTCACCGGTGGTGCAGTGGTTTAAGTGGTGTTGGGTTTGCAAAATGTATCCTCCCCCCTCCCCCATTACATAGTTCAGCTGTCCTGTCCAAGAAAGCCTTCGGGCAAATTCGGGAAAATAGAAGAAAGAAAAAAAGGAATACAATTTCACAAGCAAGTAGTTCAAGTTGACCTTTATCTTAAAACAAAGAACAGTTAAATTGTAACGGTTCATATATTGCTTTGATGTTCTAATGAATGATTGTTTGACTTTGGGTGCATACATTAAGACTGCCAATTATTTTCAACGTTAACATTCCATTTGACTTTAAAACTATGTATCTGGGACATAAAACTCCTGCTAGAGATGGATACCTTTGGAATGTACTCTTGACAGCAGGAAAAAGCTGTCACAAAGAAATGGATGATACAGAATAGGTCAACTGTATGAAATGGAACAGATCACATTCACAATTAGAAAATGGGACACAATTGTCGGTCATTGGTTTAGGCGGGACAGATATATGCCAGACTATACTGTCATCATTTAACTGTATTTTTATTTTCCATTCAATCTTTGTGCCACGTTTTTTGTTAGTTCTATTTCCTTAAAAAAACACTCACAAAAAGAAAAAGCCTGACACATTTTTACAGACACAATGAACTGGTAAAGTACAGAGCTATGTTAAAAGCCTATAAGTGGTGAGCCATTATCACGGTATTCAGTCAGTACCAATGTGAATGCTACTTCCTCTTGGCACTTCCTGTCCCGTCATTAATATTTAATCTAAACTAGAGAGTAATCTGTTTGCCTTTTGTGGCAGAGTAATTGGATTTGGCTCACATGAGAGACCCCCTCCGTCCATAGTCTGTTGTGTTAGAATAAAGAGAGGAGGAGGGGCTATAGGATCTGCTGATGCCCTCACAACTGTCACTCGAGAATGTCAATATCACACGTTTGTCTTATGGTGAAAATGATTTGAATTATTCAGTCAATCAATCCATCCATTTTGTACCTTAGTAAAGAAACCTTTTAGCAACATATTTAACCTTTTATCATAGTATCTTGTACAACACAGCCTCTCGAATAATTGTTTTCCTAAATACTGAGGGCAAAAATATATAAAAATGGGAAATAAATAGACTGAAGAAATTATTATATTTTTTTATTTATTCCTAACTCTAAAATGTAAAAAAGCTAACATTATTACATCATTATTGAACAGCTATAGATTGAAATTTAGCGCACATGGCTGACATGAGAAAACAAAACTATACTATAGTTACAATAGGCTATGAGACTCCGGGGGCAAAAGTTGGCATTCTATTACTTTTCAAACATTGTATTAGCAAATAAAACCGATAAGCCCCGCCTCTTCATAGTGACATCTCACCATAACAAGCAGCAGAGGGTCATTTCCATGCTTTTATTTTTGAAAAGTGGCTACATGACATTTTTGAGTCTGACTTTTTCGAAGCCTTCATTTTTTTTAAGCGTTCGCGTTTCAGTTTCCAGGTAAAGATGACTCAAACACGCATTAATCGATCAAGATACAACTTTACATCAACTAATGATGAGGAAACACTGTTGTTGAATTTGCATGATATATCCCGTTTAAAACTAGGCTAAATACACGTCCTTCTCACAAAATGGCTGATGGTGTAAAATGTAAACACGGGGTTATTATCAGACAGCTTAAATCCGTTCTGCAGGTCATCAGGCTGAATACTGACAGAGCTCCGGACTCCCAGCTGTCTCTCCTGCCCCCTCCTCCCACTGCTTGATGCTGATGCTGGGGGCCCGTGGCAGTCTGTGTCCGCCTGGAGCCCAGCAGCAGCCCGGAGCCCCGCACACTGCCCCACCCTCCGGAACACAATTTATCAGTACTCCCCCCGTCCCATCTCCGTCTCCTCCATCTCCCCCAGGCTCCAGCCCAGCGGCACATGGCTCTTTGTATCCCACTGACAACAGCCAAGCACCCAAATAAGGCTGTTTTAAGTAGCTTCAAAAGTAGATTATGCAGTTTGAGTTCTGACATTTTATAAAGTAATGTTAGGGAAATGGGCAAAACAAACGGCATAAAAATTAAATGCAATCAACGGTATAAACTACTGTGAAATAGCGCAATGCAATATACAAGGCAAAAAATAGAACAAAATTGCAATACAGTGGAATATTGGGCAAAAAAAAAAGGTGAATTTTGGGCAAGTGCTGCCATGCTTCAGAGAGCACGTGTTATGTGTGAATGGCTTGATAGAGATGCGCCTTTTCTCAATTAAATGATACAAAGAATTCATAAAATACAAACTTGAAAATGTCATAAATGAAAGTTGCCCGGAAAAACATATCAGACTTTAAAATTGGAGACTTACCTTTGTCGCTAACGTCCTTTTCCATGATAAAAAGTGTGGTTTTGAGGAAGAAAGGCGACAATAGAGAGGCGAGGTGTGCGTCACGGTCACAGCAGCGCTACGTGAAGGACAGCTATGAGGGCCAATCAGAAGCTACGATCAGGAAGGCGGGGCTTAGGTGCTAACCGATGGTACAGGAGAAGCAGGGATTGGAGAACAAGGTTTGGGAGAAAAAATAAATAAATAAATAACATTTTTAACACATTACACTAGGTGTTAATTATGATGAAATAATAAATAAAAGAAAAACCAACCTGCATAAAAAAAATAAACAAAAAAATTGACTTGAATAAACTGGCAAAGAGACACTTCAAACCTTTTTCTCCCACTAGGAAAAAAAATATCAGCATTTTCTTCTCCAGAGAATTGATTAGACAGGACAGCTGAGCGTGAAATGGGGATGAGAGAGAAGGGAGGACATGCAGTAAATGTTCCGAGTCGGGATTCAAACCCACAACACTGTGATCAGTTGCAGGTGGAGCCTGGCATGTGTGCTGCCACCTTAACCACTTAACCACCAGGCAGCAAAAAAAAAAAATCACCATTTTCAAAGCATTTCTTTTTGTTTAAGATTTTGTGCCCGTAGTCTTTATTGACAAGAAAGTGGTGTGAAATTGGGGATGAGAGAGAAAAGCGAGTCGGGAATCAAACTCACGACACTGCTGTCAGCTGCACTGGAGCCTGGCATATGTGTGCTGTGCCTTAACCACTCAACCACCGGGCAGCTCTTTCAAAGCATTTTCATCTGTTTTGATTTGGCAATCCGAGCTGGTATGGCCTGAAAAAGTCCATCAGTCAATCAGACAAGAAAGTTTGACATTTTGCCTTCTAATATTTTAACAATAAATTCCTTCCCTCACATGTCATTAGCCTCATAGCAAAAAAGTCATGTTTATGCCATGAGGCCGTAGATTTGCATCATGCTGTCTTCATATGATGATACCACATTCTTTGGGGCCCATCACATCCACCAACCTGAAGATCAGAGGTTCAATTCCTCAGACACAAGTTCTTTCGTGTCCTTGGGCAAGGACACTTGACCCACCTTGCCTATATTAATCAGCGTGCATGAGTGAGTGAGTGAGTGGGTGATTAGTGGTGGTTGGAGGGGCTTATAACATAGATTGGCAGCCTAACTCACAGACCTCAGTCTGCCCCCGTGCAGATATGGCTACTGTAGCTGTAGTAGTAGAGTGGACTGTATGAATAATGACCACAGTGAAGTGCTCTTAGAGGCTTTGTTGGGCATTACAATGTAAGGCATTATTATCATCATCATTATATATATATATATATATATATATATATATATATGTGTACATTAATAGTTCACAATAATTGTCAAAACAAATCAAGTAAAATTATGTTTTGAATAAAGCACTTTATTAGCAGATGGATATTAGAAAGAAGACAACAGTTAGTGTTACTTACAGGTGCAAAAATCCCATTGGACACAACTCAAAATCAATCCCTCATCACTCTTTTGACACTACATGTTCAAGGCTTAAAAAACTTCCTTCCTTGAAATTGCATTTAAATAAATATCTAAAAACAAGCTAGCTGGCCTGTGCTGCCACCCTGTATGTCAACTAAAGCAAACACATTGATGATAAAATGCTTCATACAATTCTTAATACGAGGTGATTGGAAACCTCTTTTTACCATCTTCATGCACGTCCGAAGAGTTATTGGCTTGTATACAGACAAATACATATGTCCATGTTCACATATACGTTATATGTTAATTTGATCATCGAGGAAAATCCAAGCAGCTTTTTCAACCAACACAGACGATTTGATATATTTTCAAGTCAAGCAACATGTTAAGTGCTGTTTGCAGGTCTGGAAAGCTTAACAAAATCCATAAATGAGCCATATCTTAAAGTCAAAAATAGCTTACAAAAATAATTTCTTGATGTTTGTTTGGTTTTTTGACATCTGCGCTGATAATGCAGGGTTAAACTGCCATGTTCTGACCCCTGTTCAAGCCTGCTGAAGATACGAGAGGCGTTAAAATAGCTTTATAAAACTAGTAACAAAAAATAAAACTAAATGTGGAGACAGAAATTGATACTGCCTTTGGCAAATACATGCTTACACAGCAAAAAGAAACGTCTAAATGAGTAAAAATGACTTGAATTATTATTAATCATCCTGAAGGCCCTGTAGCTGATGTTGAACCATGATAGAACATGGCTCATTTTGGACGCTTAGCTCCTCCCACTTGAACCATAACAGAGGAACAACTTTCAGAGTGTCACATGCTCTTGTTTCTATATGGTTCTCATAAATAGCTTCCAATTTGAAGCACCTCTCTAAAAAGTCAAGTAAAGGGTATTTTTGAACAGATTTATGATATGGATGTAGCTAGATTATTTGGATTATTTCAAGCGTTTCAAATTACTTTCAATATATGCTTATTTCAATCAATTTGGGATAACAAGATTCAAAAATGTCATAAAACAACTTAAAGTGGACATATTATGCATTCTTGTGGCTTTATTTGACTTTTAAAACCCTTACGCAACATGAAAGCTATGCTATTAGAGCCATGCGCTGGTTATGAACCCAATGAGTGCAGAAAAAGTCTGGCGATGGTTTATGACCTTAAAAACACAAAAGTCCGGATAATACCCGTGACACAGCACTGTCAACAGAAACGGAGTAATTTGTGAGCTCTCAGAGAAGACAACCTTGTAAACAGGATGAAGTAAGCGTGTGTGACGCTAAAAACTCCAGGTATTTTTTTGATAAGGGACAACAATATAACATTGTTAAAAGCTCAAAAAAGTCAATTTTGCATAATATGTGTCCTTTAAATAATTAATGTCAGACGAGCAGTTAAATCTATATCTAGAATAATATTTTGAATTCATGTCATTTTAACCACCTTTTTTGCAGTGTAGTGAACATAGAGTGAAAGGGTCACACACATAATAAAAAGACAACCAAACTTGGACAGTGGATAGAAACAAGAAGTAAGGTAAAGTTGAAGTCCAAAAACAGTTTACAGCGGACTGGAAGAGTTAGAAAAAGCATTTTTGCTGAAATATCCAGTGGAAGAAAATGCAGATTGTAGAGAGGAGAGGAGCAGAGCGGAGACACAGGCCATGCAAGCAGAGCTCCTCCTCTTGATCCAGAGTAACAGCACTGGCAGTAAAGAGGAGAGGACTTTCAGAAACATGTGATTAGAAATTGACACATAGATTGAATTGACATTGGATTGTACATAGATACAGGCTTAAGAGCGTATGGCACAAATAGACAACATACAAAAACATTTACAATTCTAAATAACAATGATTTGCCATTAACTTGAAAGAACTTGCTTCAGTCTTTGTCTTCAGTGACAATAAAAACAACGGTTTTGCAAACGCATTTTATGGAGTTGAACAGATCCCAATTTTGGCACGCTAATAGGTTTAAATTCCGCAACAAACAAACAAATAAAAAATAAATTAATAAAACAAAATGCAGAAATAGTTGTTGCAGGCCTACTATTTGGTGTATGGCCTCTATGATTTGAAAAGGCACAAAACATGATCATGTATTGCAATCTCAGCTGTACAGGACAGTAAGGTTAGGCTATAGTCAAATCTATTAAGCTATAAACATGCATAGGCTGTTTGATTCCAGGCAAACTCACAGTATATTCTACTGTATGTTGCTTATTGCATGCTTTGAAGATGATAGGAGTCCCATTCTCAAATTTGAGTCAATTTGCCGAATTTGAATCAATCATGTTAGCCGTTAGATTGATTGTATTTTCATTATTTTAAAAGCCAAAAACTGTTGAAGCCTTAGTTTGCACGTAATTTAAGTTAAAGAAAGTTTCGTGACATTTATTTTTGACAAAGACATTGTCAAAGTCACCAAACACACAACCCAGAGGGAGTTTTGCCATCCTGGGTAAAGCAAACAAATATTAGCATGCTAATAGCACACTTCCTGCTTCGCGGAGATTAAAACGCTATCTAATTAAATGCAGAGAAAGTGCTGTGATCTCATTTTAACTCAAATATATGCTTTTACAATATATATGTACTGGGGCAAGACATTTTAACATGCAAACAAATCAGGTACAGGCCCTTTAAATTTTGTGTTTCCATGAACGTTGAGCTCATATTTAACTTAAAATATACATGTTTAAGGATATGAGATGCTTAGTACTGTATATTAGATGTAGTTTCTCCACCTACATGTTGTAGTAATAGAACGTTTGTACACTTGCGCAGAAGCATTTTAGCAGATTGAATTTTTACGCAAATTCTGCACTGACTCAAATTGGGGAATGACTTGGAACTACAACATAGCGCTACATAAATGCAAGGATAACAGACAGACTTCAATAAATGACAAACACTGAAACAAACTGAAACCAGCTATGCCATTTGTCACTTTTGTCACCGCAAACTGAGTCCTCTCCTCTTCACGGCCAGCGATTTGACAGTCAAACATTTAGAGACGACACTGCATACAAAAAGGTCGGATTGTGGGGTGAGGTCCGGATGTAGAGCGCCTCCCAGTGGGCGCCCAGGCAGACAGCGGGTGGATCGCAGGGCTTACATGGCGGTGCATATAGAGAGACGTTTAATAGTCCAGGCTGATACTAGTTGAGATGTAGTTTGGCTTTATTTGCTGTTGTCCTGTTGCCTAGAAAAGACGAGCCTTCTTCTTCATGTCGTTCTTCTTCCAGAGGGCCAGGCGGTCGAACTGCTCCAGCGTCATGCCAAACACCTGCATGAAGTCCTCTGGAGATAGATGTCTCTGTGGGGGCAATAATGTAAAGATTTATTATGGATGAACTGCTTTTGAGGTCAAAGTGTCCATTCATCAGGGGCGGGTCCGGACTTTTTTCACTGGGGTGGCTCAAGGGTGGCACCAACTATCGCATTCAGATTTAGTTTACCCTGAGGCTCATAGTTTAGTGCAGAAAAGAATGAATATAATGATAAAAATGGCCTAAAACAAACATTCCAGGCATTAAAGGACGTACCTCTACTTTGGCATCTTATATTTAAAAAAAATATATATGTTTAAAAAAAAATACCGGTATATAAAACTTCCAAGGAGGAGCTGACCAGAGGTATCCATCTACTGGCAGCAGAGGAAATTACATATTTCAGAGAAAAACGAAGGGCACATGCATTTGCAAAGATTGTGATTTGACGGCAGAAATGCTCAGGACGAATCTGGTGAGGATTAATGGATTTAAAGACAGCACAGAAGATTCTCAGAGCCACGTTACAGATTGAGAAAACGTCACACATCAAGGAATCAGAATGGAGTGTTTTTGATGCTCGGAGGGGAGAAGATTTTCTATCCAGGATTCCTCAAACTAGCGTGAATGAAATTAAATGCTACTCCAGGTGTGTTTTTGATGAGTGAACCATGTTAGTACATGGCTAAAAGCTAAAAAAAAAAAAGCCAATTCAGAACAAAGTGTCCTTTAATATATACAATCATGTAAAAAAAAGATTTTAAGATGAAAAACTGTTTTCATAATTTTTGATATGATATTTATATATGCAAATATAACTTCCCACAATTTTAAACAGGCGAGTTTTGATTGATTTTCAGTATGAATGCTGAAGAATGTTGACCAACTTGGACTGAGCAGAACCTGATGAAATTGTGGAAAATCCTCACCCCTGGAGCTAAACCATCCTTTTTTTCTTCTTCAACTGCCTCTGTTGACAGGGGAACGGCGCAGGAACACTTAAGTATTTTTAGAATGCCATAACCATCTTGGCTTCCTTTCAGTCTGGTTTTGGCCTGGACACAGGGCTAATAGTTTGGTCAATGTAGTTTTGATACCACTTCATTTGACTAATAATTTGTTTGGGTAAACCAGTATCAACGACTGGAATCCCACGGGGGGTTCGGTAGAGGGGTCCAAACCACAAAGCAGCCTACATACGTCAGTAGCACCTCCGTATCCCGATGGACCAATCCCCCCCGGACACCGAGCCCAAAACCGCAGCCTGATGGGGGTCAAATCAGGGCTATGGAGGTGTGCTTGGAAGAAAAGGCTTGTCTGGAGTATTAGGAAAGCATCAATGTGGCACCACGAGTCCAACCGCAGGATATGAACACTGGAGCTGAAGTAGAAGTTTTGCAACGGGTCCGTAATCTCAAGGGTGAATGACACAATATTAACTATTAGGAAAGGCATGGCAATATTAGTTTTGTGGTGAGCGTAAGAGTAATGGTGCAAAGGCATTGAGGAGCATTGGGTAAAAGAGGTTTTGTTGTTTTAGCTAAAGAATGGATGGGAACAGTGCGGTAGCTCATGTGAGGAAGTTAAAAAAAACTAGCTGCTTTATTTATTTATTTTGATAGTCTGTCTGTACTTCATTTCTATTGGATAAAAGCCATGAAATATTGTTCATTTTCTATAACCATTCATAAACATATATTGAACTCCCTATTGTATACTACCATTATGAAATGTACTGTTTCGTGGGGGGGAGTTTTTTTTATTGACTTCAACCAAGAATCTGTAATCTTCACAACAATTTCTCAATCTAAAAAAAATCTTCATCTTGAGTTTTGTCATTTTATCTTTTAAACCATGGTCATCGTACACAGAGTTGGACCACACAGTTGTACACTGCTGTAGTCTAGGCAATGTTATTTTTTATTTCAATATGAAAACTGTTCATGCATTAAACATTTAACATTTATACAGTAAGTACAGCTCACCTCCAGTCTGGTGCGATCTACATCTCTGGGAAGCTTTACTTTGACTCGATGTGTCACGGCCAGCACTTCATATGGATAGATCTAGTACACAAAGTGATATGGTTTAATGTCAGAATAGACAGAATCAAATTAAGATTAATATGGCATTTAAAATGATTCTTACCTTATACTCTGAAAAAGAAAGAAAAGAAATGCATTAGCTTAGAAAATAAACAATAAGATCTTTTTGAAGTATCTAAATGGACCTACATTTCCTTAACAGCCCAAGATTTCAAAGGCGTCAAATGCATAATAAAGGCTTGTTTTGCTTGGACCACACCAGAATCATTATGAGCTTGGCCTCCGGACAACACGACTCCTGGCCTGAGATACAGTGGGCTGGGACAATACACTGGTGAACACACACACGCACATACACACGCACGTGCACGCACACACACGCACGCACGCACACACTCAGTAATTTAACTGTGCAGCTGTAGAAATGACGTGAGACCGGTACTGCCGCCCACTCATGGGGAGCCAGGGCTGTAAAATGACCTCAGATTAGAGTTGCTTTGTTAAAGTTTATAGCTGAAAGCCCCCAAGGAGGGTTTTTTGGATTCATGAAGTACACCATGACCCCAATACTCCATTAATTATTTTATACTAAGTAGTGATAGCATTGTAAACTGTTTACTGGTAGAATCAATGGGTTCTGTTTGTTTTGATGAGATCTTAAAAACTGGTAATTTCTGTATTTATTTATGATTAAGAAGATAGTCTGGCAACCAATTTTATTACAGACAAAAGCAAGGGTTTGAAACTCATGGTGGCACAGGGATATGCTTTGAAAATATGTATAACTTAAATAAAACTTTGTGCCACATGTTAAAAAACAAGAAAACTAAAGTGTGTAGTGTCAAAATACATATGTTTGTATGGTTCTCGTATTTGTTTTTCCAACCCACATGGTTCAAAAGCTGATTCGGTCATGCCAGCCTGATTAATAGATAGAGATACCACATGACACACAGGGCTTACGAGTTATCTTGAGTAAACGCTGTTACCTCTCATGCCTCCCCAGCTGTGGGAGTCTGGGTCCACCTCGTCCTCCACCATGTCAGCAGCCTGCACAAACACATTTATACAGTTTTACAGCATAAATCAACACTCTAGGTGACAGCATGTTCTTACGGTTTTGCAAATGCATTTATAAAAAGTGTTCAATTTTGTAATTCCTTAATGAAGTTTGTTTTGGCTGAAGGGTGCACAATGTAAAACTGGTGGAGAGCCTGCAATCTGCTTGTCTCCATGGAGATTGTATCCAAATCCACATTTCATAAACAAAACAGTTTCCAAAATGCTGAACCGACACAACAATAAACAACAACATAAGTGATTGATCTCACTAGTTCTCGAACAATAAACCCAGTCAAATATCATCAAACCAAAACCATAAAATATAAATAAATTGTAAAAGTATTACATCAATTTAAATAAAACAAAAACATAACTTTCACGGTGTTAAAAGCCAGAGAATAAAAGTGGGTATTTTATTGCTTTGTTTGAAATATTCCACAATGTGAGGTTAAATCTATCTATCTCTATGGCAGGGCTATTCAACCTAAGGCCCGGGGGCGCCAAATCAGACAATTTAATCCGGCCCACGACACATCTTCCAAATGTTGACAAAAAAACCCCCAAAAAAACCTTGTTTACTGGTTTAATTCTGGGTTAGACCTGGTTTGGTCTTGGGTTTAGTCCTTGTTTGATTCTGGGTTAGTCCTGGTTCAGACCTGGCTGGTTCTAGTCAAGGCCTAATTTAATTCTGGTTCAGTTCTGGGTGGGTGAGCAATGTTGGTAAAGTATTTTGAATGTTATTTCTCACTGAAATTGAATCGAGCAGTAGTTGTTTTATTAAATTAACTGATTGCATTGAAATAGTGCGACCCAAAATGTTTTTACAGTGGCGTGTTGTGCACTTCCAGCCCACAGACCCCGGCCCTCCAAAAAAATCTGGCCCTCGGGAAAATAAAGTTGAATAACCCTGCTCTATGGAGACAAGCAGGTGAGACGCCACAAGGTCAGTTACAGGTCAGCTCTGTGGAGAAATGACCCCACACATTGTAACAATGCAAGACAAATAAGTTTAATGTTATATTGTGGAACATTCCAGGTAAAGCAATCTCCCGCCACAAAAGTTGTAAAGTGCACCTTTAAGATAGGCTAATAAATGTAATGAGCACAATGTTTAAGTATATACAAAATAAAAATATCCAAATATTAGCAATAATGATATATTCTGCATAGTATTACATGTTTTGCATCTCTAAAATAGTCTCCTTTTTATATAAACTCAAGGATAATGTTTCAATAGTAAAAAAACAACAGTTGAACAATTTTTAACATGTATACTTGGTGTATTTTCTATTAGTTTGGCCCCAAGCCTCTGTTAATCAATCATGGCTTCTTTCATTTCCTTTTCTTTTCTGTTTTGTCTGCGTGTCCTTAATCTGTCAACAAACTCCGAGGGCTGCCGGCGCATTTGCATTATGAGATACGAGACACTAAATACGTTCTAATCACAAACCCTAAGTGTGTGGAGTGACTGCTACGGTGTAACATGATGCTACAACAGTGAGGTAAAAGGCCTCGAGCGACAATCCTTTTAAATACAAGGGTTTTAAATGTGCCACACAAGTGCAGTTCTATGGTTCTTGTGTTGATTAGCAGGCGATGGAGAGCCTTTTTTTAGAGAGGGCACGGCTGGTTCAGGAAAGCTTTAGAGTAAACATACACAGACACTACTGGAACTCATTTGGAATGAGGCCATAAGTCAAGTCTTTGAAGAAAATCTACTCTTATAAACAGAAAAAAACACGACTGGATTAAATCATATTGCAATATATATATATTATATATATATATTATATATATATATATACACACACACACACACATATGTATACACACACACACACACACAATATATACATATATATATATATATGTATATATATATACATATATATATATATATATTTTTTTTTTTGTCTCAATAGATCTATGAACATAAAAGAGACAACAAAGTTGAGTTGAAGTGTCCAATGAGAGCATAGACAAAACTCCCAGCAGCCTCGTGAAGGCCGATAGGGTTGAACCGGAAACTCCATCGTCGATCGACACCGCTTCATCTCAGCAGCTGTTTGTTTGCTAATTAAGATGTAACTTGGACCTTTTGGAATTGTTCATCTGTGTGATCCTTTTTATGCTGACTGTACATTTATTGTGTGTGTGGTGTATGGAAGACAAATCCAATCCAACTGCAAACCAATTCTACCTATGGGTATAAATAAAGGTCACCGATCGGATCTGCACAGGTCTTGCTTATCCAATAAATAAATACATTAAAAAAACAAAGAGCCACACCTATAATCACACACCTGACTAACCTTGTAGATGCCATTTCTTCCATAACCGGGTAAGGATGCAGACTTGTTGTATGGAAAATCTAAAGAAAAAATAAAGTCATGTTAAGTTTTGCAGATTTTCCAAAATAAGTGTTTTTTTTTCCTGTGACTGACTCGGCTGGGAGGTGTCTGTGGGCAGGCTACATGTGGACTTGCGTGGATCTGAATCTTCTGGCCCCATCTGCCCATCGATCTCGTTCTTCAGGATGCTCCAACTGGTCCTCTGTGTGGAGCAACAGCACACGACAGACATGGATAGAAACATGGAAACAAGTGATGGGTGATGATGGAGTTAGTGAATTAGTCCATGAATGTTTGTATTTGTACAGAAAATGAAAAAAAGGTGGGAGAAATAGATGTGCAAGTGAGCGGACTCGGACCCACCTTGCTATCCTCCCCATCCTGCCAGGAGGTTCTAGAGGCTGGAAGACAGTCACACATTACACAAGATCTCAGTAAATGCAGTGGGGAAACGGAGCTGCACTATTAGAACTACAGCGGCAACCCTAACTGAAAGAGCCAGCTGCAGATAGCATTCACACAACTGATAATTGGATCTAGACGGTATTATTGCTACTTATGGTTTGAAGTGAAAGATGGCCTGTTCTTATTCATATTTTAAAATAAACATCCTTTCCCATTTCCATCATGGTACTGGCCGTTTTTTCATTCATCATACTGTTATATATTCAAAAAAGTGCGTACCTTTCAGATGTTATAGCTAAATGGCTGTCTAAATAAAATATGACCAAGAGTGTCAGGAAGGGGAATACACCTAATTTGATGAATTCTTTTTAAAAATTATGTTCATAGCCAGAAATAGCAACAAGCTTGGTCGTTAAAATTACATGAGCCACATTAGCACAAACAGAAAGTTATAATTTAAATCTTAACTTAAAAAAAAAGCTTTTTGTTAACTATGTATTCAATCATCAAATGAATTTAAAGTGGCACTCAAGGCCCTCCACACAAAGATCACGTGGTTTAATCCCAATGTGATTACCAGTAGTACATCAACACTTACGTTTTGTTATTTGTTGCTGCTTTTTGATTGGTACAATATAAAATAATTACAATATATTACAATATAAAATAATTGTGATTTTGAGTTTTGGAAATGTTACACGGCCTGCACAATCCCAAAGCAATAATTGCTTTGGATGGAAATGCTGAAGCAGATCTCGTGGCTAATAATTAAAACATATGGAATAAAATGCTATTTGCGGCTGACAGATGTATCAAGAGCAAGACCTCCATTTGCTTCAGACTCCATTGAGATGCAGCATACATAATACATAGGACTTGGAAACTACAGTGGACCAGTGGGACCACACACCGACAGTGTTGGGAACATTACAGTGATTCAGACAATGATTCACAAGACCAATGCTACCACACAGAGCAGAGTGAAGCTAACTGCTTACAGTGGGCACATCACCACACAACATCATGTGAGCTGGTGAGATGGGGCCAAAGCATGAAGAGGGTGAAGACATCTACCAACACCAAATATTCATCAATTTTATAATCATGAGCGAAAAGAAATATGTCGCTATGATGCTGTGCCAGGATGGTCATCTGTCAAATGCTAAATCTGATAATAAACATTACAAAACTTTGATAAAAACTGTGCCAAATAGAAATGTTGTATTAAACGTACTGCATATTCATGGTGGGTTTGACTTCTGTTTTTCTGTGCACACTGGCCGTACTTCCATGAGACTGGCGCGCTGGCTAGCTCACTGTGGCTCAAAGCTAATGCTAACTTTTATCAAAACATAAAGTGTAACATGAACAACCAATTAATATTAAAAGTCAAGACCAACCTAAGGCAACCGGAACTAGCCGGTCAGTTTTGTGAAAAGGGCCAATTTATTTTGTCTTCCCCATGTTGTCCGTGACAACCAACCATAACGTGCTGTCCACTGCCTGACCTTTACGTATATAGTCATTGAAGCGCAGCTCAGTAAAAAAAAAAATATATATTATAAAAGAGTTATACTAGAATGGCCTACACACATTTTAATTTACTTTATTGGTTTATTTAATTTTCCATTTATTTCAGTCATTTATTCTAAAATAAGTAAAAATGAAGACCTTTTTTTTTCTTTATCAATATTTTGCAGCCCATAAAGCAGTTTTAATCTACGATGGTCAGTTAGTCTTAACCTAGTTCTAAAAGTAAATAAAATAGTATAAAAGACATTTTGCAGTATTTGTACACTTCTCCTTCCACAAGTCATGTCTCAGCCCAGTGCATGTAGTAGACCCGACTGGGAGGGCGGAGCGTGTGGAGGGCGGGGCTTGTGGTAGGGTACGGATTGGGCAGGACTCGTGGCGGATGACTACATGACAGGCAACATGCGACACATCGTGCAGAGACCACAGACCAGAACAGGAAGTGTGTTAAAGAGGAAGTGGACTGTACCATGCTGTCTGTAGATGGGGGGTTTTCTATAGATATTATCTTTGACCATAGTCTCTGAAGATGGCCACAGATGTTGGAGAAATAATGGAATAAGCCATTATGAGAGAGAGAGAAAGAGAGACAAAGAGAGACAAAGAGAGAGAATGGAGAAACAGAAGAAGCATGAGTTAGCCGTTATTGGGAGATGAGAAAATCAGGAGCAAAAGCAAAGAGGGCAAGGTAAGGCTCAATTAAAAACAACATTTATCCATTGAAAACCATTTCAAATATTATTCATGCAGCAACTTCAAAATAAATCAACTTATAATTGTAAATCACCATTTTAGTAACACTCAAGAGTTAGAATTGGATTTTTAAATTCAAGTTCAACATCAAATTGGCAAACATAATGTCAAAGTATGTATTCATTAGTTATGATTCATATTCGAACTATACTTTTTAAGAATAAGGTGGCAGAAAAAACAAGTTTTATGAGTACTGCAATCAAATGGTCATCAAAGTTAACAAATCAAAGTAAGCAGCTAGGAATGGGAATTGCATTTGGCTATAATGCTGTGTATTTTGTTCATTAATGCACAAATTCTAAAATTAAATTACGTATATTTAAGTAGTTGGGGTTGGTAATATAATAGTTAATGGTAAATCTAACCCAATGGCTCTCAGTGCACAGAACACATTAACATGAATTAGACACGGACACGTTTCAGATCCTGCCAATGTCTGAAACATACAAAAACAATAAGACAAGCAGAATGAAAGACAATATTAAGTGGATTAGCGCTGGCTGTTTTATTCCACTTAAAGGTCAACTATTTAACTGTCTGGTGGGGGTTTGAGACCGCCACCTGCTTGTCTCATTGAGATGTTATAACTTTGCCTAGAATGTTCCAGAGTATAGCATTAAATGTATGTATCTGGCATTTAGTCAACTACAGGTGTTTTTACTGCTCAAAAATACCTTTGAACTTGCCTCTCCAAAGAACTGACCTGTAACTTGGCCTGCTTGTCTGCATGGAAATACATACGGAACGTTTAATGCCATACTGTCGAACATTTTATGTAAAGCAATAACATCTCCATGGGGACAAGTTATTTTCTTTTAATTTGGATGAAAGACATTGAATCTCTCAATGGGAACAACACAGATATGCTGCTTGAAGTTGTGACGTTTAGTTTCGCAATATTGACAATACAGCTTAGTGTTTAGGGACCAAAAATGTACATATATGTTTTTTATTCATTTTATTATTATCTACATCTTAATAAACTATTTGCTCATTATGAATTAAGTTGTTCATTGCTTTATTATTATCGGCTAATTAAGGTGTCGTTATTATAAAGTGGTACCCAAATACTACTACCTCTCGAATTGTAGTTTGATTTTGTTTTGCCGTGTGTCCAAAATGGCAGCCGGAAAAGCATAAGAACAAATGCACTTCTGAAGCAGCTGATAGCCAGGCAGAGCGGTCGGTGCCTACCTGGTATGTGGAAATGCCGAGGAGCAGCCACATATGTCGATGCAGAGGAGGGGGACTTGCCGTCGGAATAGGTGGATAAGCTAGGGGTACTCCGGCCACTTTCACTACCTTTAAGTCCAAAAGAGATAAGAGGGCAAAACATATAGGGGGATGCAGGGGAGAGGGAGAAAGAAAGAGGGGTGTTGGGGTGGAAAACAAATAAGTTAGGTTTGGCATGTAAAGCAATTCATTGAATGAACCATAATGTAATGTGACTTGCTAACCCAGCCATTTTAATGAATCGTCTGATTTGATGATACAAGGTTTTGTTAAGTGGTGGAAAAATGTATTGTAATTGTAAAAGTGTTTCGCAAATTTTAATTAAGTAAATACTGAAATCAAGTAAGCATATAGTCAAATTTTTTGGAAAGTTCTGATAGGAAAATAATAGGCTCTGTGCACAGCTGCGAGCTGGCTAATTCACTGTCTCTCAAAGCTAATGCTAACCTCTATTAAAAAATTTATATAAAAAAATGAATAATTCTAATTCAAAGTTAAAACTAGTTTTAGTGTTTAAATAATGTTGATTACTTCATTTTGTGGTTTTATTTATTATTATTTTTTTAAATATTATAATTCCTAAAAATTAGCAACAGCATTATCAATGAGACATAAAGACAAAAGTGTTCTCCAGTGACATATTCACTTAATTCAGTTTTTAACATGTTGTCAGTATCCACCCTTGACTCACTGCCTGATCCATCAGTATTTATTGATTTTAGAGCAAAAAACACCACGAGATAGAATTGGACAGGAAGCATTAATGCTAACACTGAGCTAGACGGCGCTGTTACACAGAGCCCATTGCAATATGATGAAAGTTATAGTTTAATCATGAATGGCAATCGGTATGGTTTGCTCTTAGGATTCAGATATTCATTTATTAGGCTGTTTTGCATATTTTCAAATTGGATACAAACACGTTGCTTGCACAATAGATTTTAATTGTAAAATGTTCATGAGCCTGAAAGTTCTGGGTTTTAATTTTCACACCACAAGCAAAAACAACTGTAAAGTAAAAAATAAAGGCCGACAAATGACAATTTCCTTTTTTTTTGTACTGTAGGTGGCATGAAAAACACTTTGCATGGCATGTTGTCATGACATTTTGTTTTCTCAGCTCAATCCAAATGATTTTGTTTTGGTCAGCTGGGCGATGAAGTCAATAGCAGTTCTTGAGTAACCGGCACTGTACATCCAGAGCTCTGAGGGAGGGTCATAAGTGTGAGCTGATGAAAAGCAGCCTCAGACACGAGATGAATCGCCCTCCATAGATCTGGATGTAAGTGGGTGAGATCACTGACACAGCAGTTCAGCAATCTCCAACAAACACACATGCCTTGAGCAAAGCAAAGCAGTTTGTGCAAACCAAAATATATAAAAAACTGATTAAAGGAATGATGATTTAAGGCCACGAGATGTACGCGTTCGGGCAGTCATTTTGCTCAGCTGGTCCAATGTCTAAAACAACTTTTTACGGGGCAACCCACTACATATTCATAGCATTCTTCCACAGTATCCAAGAACATCTGAGTCCGGCGGTGCAGTTTATAATCTACCGCTACGACTGGCAAGCAGTGCTAGTCCTCTCCTCTTTCATCTTCCCTCCCTGCCTCTCCAGCCTGTCACACTGAATATGCCCAAGAGCCCGAGTGTACGTGACTTCTGTAACCCTGCCCTACCTCATGCTTCTAATCAGACGATTCCATGGTCAAAGAATGCATATGTTAGCTCAGAGCAGTCTGCGGTGTTAAAATAGCTTCCAAAAAGCAAGGGTTTTCCAGACACTAACAACTGGCTTTGAACCTTTTGGTAAAAGATGAGATATAAATACATGCATTATTCTATAATATGATCAATTCAACCCTAACAATATTGAGACATTAGGCAAAGAAAGATTTAGTTGCTCTGAAAGAATACCAATATTAACAAAAATTTATTTTTCAAAATCACAACAGCAGTTGCCTCGAAAGGCGACTTTGACCATTAACCAATTTTTATAGTAACATACAAGGCGAGTACCTATGACTTTATTGACACTGATGGGAGAATTTTAGAAAATCTTGTAGGAATCACAGTTAATGGTTTTCAAAATGATAAAATATTGTATTTTTAGGGCAACTATATGAAAAATCCCAGTACCAGTTCCAGTACCAAAATTGTGACACATAATGGCATGGAGGTACATTGGCAAGCAAGGAACGACAAGCAACCTAATGGAATTATGATATTCTAAACCTTCAAAATACTAAAATATCAATGTTACATTATACAATAAGTTAACCATGCAACAACCATTTCCACAGACACAAGGCGAGCACAATGGGAACAGTAGTGGCCTTTTGTATGATCCTTGAGGTACACCATGAAACCTTACCACAGCACGATACCGCACAACAACATCACAATACCTAACTATCGGAAAGGGGAGGGGTACACTATAGAAAACTATGGGTTACCGTTGGGAGGGGGTAAACTGAGATGGAGGGAGTTCTTAGTGGTGGGGTCAGGTTCGGGGTCCGCTTTTAACCCTGGGGAGTCATAGAAGGTACGGAGTAGGTACACTGTGAAAATATGCAGAAATATCACTTTATACCCTTGTTTGGGAAATTGCACGAGACATATCTCGACAATATGCAATATTTTTCTATATCTCCCACATCTAATTGTATAGGAAAAAGCTAGAATAACATTGAATATCCATAAATATTCTGAATTTCAGTCATTTTACCTCATGTAGAAATTAACTTCAGCAATGAATCAACAAAGCAAAAAGTGTAATTGGTTTGTGATGTTAGTTTTGCGCACATGGTATCGTGAACAGCCTAAGCAGTTTCATGGCTCTTGTGTGATCAAACGCGGTCAAAACAATTAAACTTGGCACACACCAAGACACTGTTCTGCATTGAGTCACTCGTCTCTGGTTAACCAAAAACCCAAGGACCAGATTGAGACTTTCCAAGACTTGGTTAATATGGTGCTTAAAACCTCGCCATGCCAAGTGATGTCAGACTTAATATTGTGGTTGTATCACTGCACTCCAATCTTTGAGACTGATTAAGTCTAATACAGAATGTAATAGCATCATGGTGTGATTGGGAATCCAGTTAAAATGTGATTCTATGACACTGAATAAACGGCTTCATAAATATTTCAACAGAATGATAAATTGATGATTGTTTTGTCTTTCATGAATGCAAAAATTATGACAGCATCTGTGTAAGGTCATGTAATGGCCCACATTCCCCTTACAGTTTTACAGTGATACTGTATTTGCAAATATATTCTAAATTCCAGAATTGAGGCAAAAGTGAAGAGGAACATAATGTGATTGCAATGAAGAAACCTGGATTAATCTCAGAATATCACAAAATATAAAGAAATCAAGGTGTTTTTTGACAACCACTCAGATACAGTTGAGTGTATGAGAGCCTGGTTTAAACTAAGGGCTTTAATATGAAATGGTGACACTTTTTTTTTTAGCATTTTGATGAAGGTAAAATCCTGATTTTTATAATTAACTAAATAACTAAAATACTCACAGAAATGTTGAACGCACATAGTTTTTCATTTTACCTAAATTAATATTACATACTTTTCCCCAAAATTATACTTCCATACAATGTTGAAGCTAGAAAAGTGTATTTTTTTTTACCTCTTTTGTCATACAAATGCAAACTGGCTAACATTTCTGCGTTGGAATTTTAAAATTGTTTATTCTTTTTTTGTTATGAAGACTTATAAGCATATAGATCTGATGTCAGTTATTGAAAATGTGTTTTAGTATTCTTAATTTTGCCTCCATTCTAGAATTCTGAACATTAATGACAAAGAAACAAAAAAAGTACAAAATGTAGCTTATTTCGAGTAGCAATGTAGTCTTGATTCTGTATTAGACTTGTCCTTGGCCTCAGCGTGCCTCGATACCTCTGAAGTATGGGATGTAGTTGTGTTGCTGCAGGAGGGCCAGCGTGGTGGGGTTTAGGTGTAAGGCAGTGCCCCCTTGTGGTACGGGAGAGCACTTGCCACTCCCGACCCCTCCACCGGCGCTTCCCTCAGCCGCACCGCTGTGGTACCCGGGCAGGGAGGAGAACTTATTTCCTCCAGGGACAGTCGGGGGCAACAGGAGAGAATTGGTGTCACGGGGCAGGCTGCTGTATCTGCCAGTGAGGTATGTGTCTGGTCCAAAAGCTCCATTCACATTCAAGAAAAACACGGACACAAATTGTAATAGTTGTGCAAATTACAAACCTCACAAAGGAATTGCGAGAGTGGCAAAAAATTTATGTTTAAAAAATGTGACTGTTACTAAATACAAAATTGTTATTGTGACAAAAAGGTGCGTAGAGAAGTCATAATGTGCACGCAAGTAAAAGAACACTGTTGATTTTCTATAATATTATTCTAATAGAAGTAAACATTTGTGACAAAAAGAATTGCTCTAGTAAAAGTATGTTTTAAAAAATACAACTTAAACATCTGAAGTGTAATCTTTTTTATGATTTAGAGTTGCTTTAATCGGAAAGAGAAAACATGACATATCTTCTTTCAGATTGTGGACCAATAAATTAGCTTATATTTTAAACTGAATACTTTTATGACTATCTATCAATATTTTTATACAGACTTAAGAAGGGTCCTGCAAAAAAAAAAATCTTGTTTTTACTAATTGGTCAGAGTGATCGGTTTGATACCTGGCCGGCTGTAGTTCTGTGGGGAGCGGGAGGGAGTGTAGCGGCCGTACCCCCCCAAAGAGCTGTTGGAGCTGGGGCTGGAGGGTCGTCTCTGCCGGGGCGACTTCTCTCCGTCACCCTGAACCAGAGCACAAAGACAGACAAAGGAGATCAGACCTAACACACCTGGGATTCAAGTTTCACCATCACAGCAACCAAAATCTGGGTTAGGGTTAAGGAGGTTAAGGAGGATTGCATTGTCAGACACACAGTATTCACTGATGGGGAGGAAACACTCAGTTCAATATTACTCAAGTTGAAGTACACCAAAATTACAAATGGAAGTAAAGCAAAAACACTTAAATGCACAGTATAACTTAAAACTCAACCATCAAACATTTTGAAAGAGGAGTTGAAAATATGAAAACAATGCATTTTAATTTCAGGCAAGGCAATATCAAAAAGACCAGGAATTAGTTCACTGAACAACAACTGAACAATATACATCAATGCACATAATCACAACTAGACTGAGAAAGTCATGTGACACCACATTGACAGGTGACATTCTTGAGCGTTACCTCTGTTGGAGTAGGAGAGAGCAGCTGAGGGGACTGCAAATGAAGAGTGGGAGAAAGGCTGATGATTAGGACAGACTCATATGTGAAAGTAGGGCCATATCCACTTATCAGACAAGATATCAAAAGTGACTAATAAGGGTTTTCTAAATTCCAAATTGTGTATTGTTTGGATACATTTGTAGAACAAAGTATTAATGTGAGGATTAGCAAAGTGTGCAGGGGCTTATCCCACCACTGCTGATCGTACAGTTGCAGTTTGATATACGTGGTGAGTCGTTCGGTCCAAGGGTTAGGGTGGGCTGAAGTGGGCTGAAAGCAGCTCATACAAGGTCAAATACAGCTGCAGGCGGCGTAGGCATCATACGTATGTGCCTTTTGTGTACTTTTGTTTCCTCCAGCTGCAAGAAACACAGCTCTGATGAGAAAAAGTTTTGCAGCAAAGCCTCTGACTCTGACAAAGCAGTGTTCAAATTAACAGCTTGCTAACAGTTTCTATGATGTTTTGGGTGTTTAAATGGGTTGTATGAGGAGATAATGGGACAGCACTGCACACACCCTTCCTCTGGTCCTCTGGTCTGCTCGCACATTGTGAGCAGGTATCTGACCCTCGTTCCTCGTATGAGATTCAACTGAACAGTGTGAGTTTGGGAATCAACTGGAACATCTTAAAATCTAACAGTTCGCTGCAAGCGTCGGGTTTAAATGTCTATAAAACATGTTCTGAAATGCAACGCTTGTATTTATTTTGCAGTCATTTCTTGTCTTCACACAAATGTGATTCTTCTGGTTGAGTTTAAAATGTGCTTTGTAAACTTAATGTTGATTTGCAAATTTAATCCAAAACTGGTTTAAAAACACATTTATATTTTTCCAAAAAGCATTCAGTCTTATTACCAGGCATTAGGATCATTTCTGTGACTATAAATCAACTTATTTGAATATAATTCCTTATGTGGGAGGTATATGTCAGTATGGGCCCAGGTGTGTGACTGTCACAGAGAGGTGAGCTCATGATGTATGAAGGAGAAGACAGTGTAGTTTACGCGCTCAGGGCTACAACAACACAGCTTTGGAAGTGCCAACACTGCACTGAGGATGAATGGGACGTGATGAAATGACAGAAAGGTGAAAAATTAAAGCAAACAGCTGTGTTACTAAAGAGGATTTGTGCCCTCTACAGAGAAAAGAGTGGAACTGCAAAAAGACACATTCAACAGATAAGTGGAATCAAAGTTTTGATTGAGTTCAAAAACACAGGATCTATGAATTAATATCCTTCTTGATTTACATAAAAATTCCAATAAAAGGTGCACTATGATATATTTTCCCATACGACTTTATTGCTTTGTCTGGAATATTAATTGCATCTATCTACTGCACAAAAAGCCTGTACCTTGAAAAACATGTATTCTTAGTGCGATCTTTTTGACAATGCAACAACCACCATTTCCACCGACACAAGGCGAGCACAGTGGCAGAACAGTAGTGGCCCTTTGTATGATCCTTGAGGTACGCCATGGAACCTTACCAAAGCACGATACCGCACAACAACATCACAATAGAAAGGCCAAACTGATTTGTGTCCAAGGAGATTTAATGCTATACTGTGGAACATTCCAGGCAAAGCAAAAACATCACCATGGAGACAAGTTACCTAAAAAAGTGCATCCTTAGAAATAATAATAGTAGTAATAGTCTAATGTTTTTGATACTATATTTGACAATCATAGAACAACATGGCATATGGTTACCTCTCCATAATGCCTTTCTTCAGACGGGTAGCTCACATAGGGCGAGTAGGACAACATGTCAGGCCTGTCAATGTTATAGATGGCCTTGGTCTTTGGAAGAGCAGCCAGGTCTTTGTAGTCCAGCATCTCCTCTCCGAGTTTGGCCTGGAAGGAGAAGGAAAGACCAGTCAGAGGATTCTAGGGCAGAGCAATTAATCAAGATCCAATGGTTTTAAATCTTGAATGACATGCTTGTTATACAGTGCTAGTTATTAATACTTAGTTACTATGATCCAATTACAATTACAAAAATAGTTATAATTAAGTTTGTAAGGATTTAGCCTAAATGTGCTTAAACTTAAAAAAAAACATGTGGTTTGGAGCAGAATTAAAACTTGGAGAAATACATTTGGACTTTTTTGTGTGTTAAATGGTACTGATTAAACATGTGTCAAGACTAAAAATCACAATTAAAGTTATATTTATTTGTTTTAAAATACAAAAGAAATAAAACAAAATATATAATAAATAATATAGAACCCTACCAGGCCAAAGTACCATATTAGATGTTTACAGAAGTGTGATGTTAGTGCCTTCTGGTGGTGAATGCGAGTAAGGCAGGCTTACGTAGATGACTCTGTTAGGAGAACCCGAGGCGCTGGAAGCTGGAACTGAGGTAATGCTCTCAGATGAAGTCCGGGTGACCTAATACACAAAGTACAAACACACAATGACTTCAAAGAACCGGAGTAACAGATCTGATCCAACAAAGTAGTGCAGTACTGTCTGTCAATACCAACGGAAATGTGAAAACTATTGAGAAAAAACACTGCATGGATGTAAAATTCCCTTTTGATCGTCTAAAATTGCAACCAATTTCTTTCTTTTTATGATTGCAAAATTACAAAGGCTGCAAATATATAATGACATTTTGGTATTACTTTACAGAAACAGTTGATATTTTTATGTTTTCTCTGGATGTGTTTAAAATGTGCCTTTTGAATAAAATCTTGTTATTTCAAACACAAATTGCTAATCTAATCATGATCAGACAAATCAGAATTTGCTAAATTTTCCAGCCAAACTTTGCAAACTGAACTCTGACATGTCCATTCATTTTTATCCTAAATTATAATCCTTCAGTGGCTATAAAGTAAAAATACAAACACGGAAAAATGCCATCAAACAAGCGCAAAAGTCCAAACATGTGAGAGATGCTTGAAGTTGTGTTTGCACTCATTAGTGAAGCTTTGTAGTGAATTGATTAGTGTTATCACATAAGTTGACGAGACAGTTCACAATGTCTCTCTTCTTACTATATAAGTTGGATTCAAATCTTAGTAGGTTTATTTTATTTCATGTAATTCTATACTGAACTTCTTACAACAGAAAACAAAGAGTAAAAAGTTTTGTGAAAACACTTGGAATTTTTTTGATCAAAACTTTCTAGTAATAAGTTTTTCTTTATCTTTTTTTGTACAAATAACAGTAGAATTTAACCATTTATGACATGAAAGGAGGAATTAAAGGGGCTTTACCTGATTTTTTTTTCGGATATAGCGTTAAAGCATCTGTAATGGTCAAAATGAGACTGCTGTGTGCTATCTGCAGCTAATCACAGAGCGTTGTATTCGCCGTGAAGCAGGAAGCGCGCTGTTAGCATGCTCATGTTTGTTAGCTTTACCGTGACTGTAAACTCTGGTCTGGGCTCGTAAAGTTGTGAAAAACGCTCATAAATTCATTGCGGTGAGAAAGACATTTAGACCACTGATAGATGACAATGAACTTGAATGTTTTCCACGTTTTGAAGACAGTCGAAATCAGGCACAGCACTTTTAAAGGAGATTTGAACTGATTTGAACTTGCATATGAAAAACCCCATTCACATTCCCAGTTAGGATCAGCCCATGCAGCAGGTTGTGAGGAGCAGCGACATTCTCCAAACACGACCAACCTCTTGATCGCGGACGTCACTGAGCTGTATCCGCACCTGCTTCTGGGGAAAAAACGGTGAGCGATGAAGAAGCAAGATGTTTGTTGACGCTAGCTAACGTATGTACCGTAAGCTAAAGCATGTATCCAGATCAGGATGGTACAGTGTGAGCGGAGAAAATGAGCTCTGGAGACCACTGCCGTCCTACTGTTTTACCCACCTTGCTCTTCTCTTCCTGCTTGGCTGCTTGTCTACATGGAGGATGCCAGATTGAGTTTCCTACAGACACAAATAGCAGAAAAAACATAATTTAGTAAAACTGTTCAATTTAAATGATGAATTTAAGTCTGGTGTTGGTTGTAAAAACATAAGACTATGTAAAGACTATGTAAATGTTCTGAAAAGTCCTTTTTGTTGTTGCGTGTTCTTAAGACTTTGTTCACACTGCAGGTTTTGACGCTCAATACAAACTGTTATGGAGATGCGGTTCAAGTTACAAATAAAATGCGACTCAAATACATTTTCATGTTTTTTGTTGTTGTATTAGAATAAAAAAAATTAAAAAACAAGAGTAAAAAAGTATTTGGGGAAACTAAAACTCATGTAAGCATAAGTGCCTGGTTGTAATATTCATTTTAAGTACAAAACATGAACATGAACATATTTACTCATAGAGGAAAGAGAAATCAAAACTACAAAAGTAAGCGAATGTTACTTCAAGCTAAATATTACTCAAGTAGAAGTTAAAGAATGGTGTCAGAAAACTACTCTAAAAAGTACAATTTCTTCAAAAAGTGACTCAAATAAAAGTAAATGAGTAAACGTAACAGAGTACTACCTATTCTAGTATCTGGAATACTTTACCATCCAGTACCCTTATATTTTAGTGTACAAAAATGACTTGGGGTTAAAACAGCTTTATGTTTGCTGATGCATTTATTTCTCACTGATTAGACAGTCAAGAGCTGTCAGCTGTGTTTTCATTTTTTCTCCCAAATACAGTGTAGTTTGAAATGTAAATTACATGATCAAATACCACAATATGTTCCTGTGATTTTAGGAAATGAACTGTACTCTGAATACCACAAACTGAAGCAAAAATATTTGATCACATTCTACAAAAGGTTCACGTGAGAATGCATGGGTTTTAGTTGTAACTTAACTCAACACATCAAGTTACTGCGTTATTTATGCTGGGTTTGGTTCCGTTTTGGAGTGGAGAGCTGGAGCTTTTGTATATTATGATAGGTGTGTTTTCACCTTGCAGGTACATCTCCTCTCCCTCTGCAAACATGAGCTCACAGCGGGCACAGCGGGCACATGTGGGGTGGTAATGCTTCTCTCCAGCCTGGGGACAAAAACAGAACGTGAGGAAGGAGACGGAAATTCTACAAAGTGAACAAGCAAAAGCAGAATCCAGAAAGTTCTCTTACACTGTATGTAGAGGATCTTTTTTTTACTTTGATATTTTACTGTATTCAATTTTAGATAGTAATAAGTGGATGATAGACGATAAGGCCATGCTGTAAAACAGCTGCAGAACATCCAGAACGCTGCTGCTCGGGTCCTGACTAGAACCAGGAAGTACGATCACATTAGTCCTGTGCTCAGGTCTCTGCACTGGCTCCCTGTGGCTCAGAGAATAGACTTCAAAGCAGCTCTGCTTGTATACAAGTCTCT
The DNA here is from genome assembly GCA_015082035.1 of Chaenogobius annularis. Classification (NCBI taxonomy): domain Eukaryota; kingdom Metazoa; phylum Chordata; class Actinopteri; order Gobiiformes; family Gobiidae; genus Chaenogobius; species Chaenogobius annularis. The sequence continues at coordinate 136,951 of BJKM01000527.1, forward strand.
CCATGGCCTAGCACCAAAGTACATCTCGGACATGTTAGTGCCATATGAACCATCTCGGACTCTGAATCTGCAATCTGCGTTTCAGTTTTATGCAGCTAAAATCTGGAACAGTCTTCCTGAGGATGTGAGACAGGCCGCTACTCTGGCATTGTTCAAATCTAAGCTAAAAACTGTTTTGTTTAGCTGTGCATGTGACTGAAATTATGATTTTCTTTGCACTCTTCTCTTTTATGTCTTAAACTGTTTTGTGATTTCTGTCATGTTTTTGTGATTTTAATGATTTTTTTTCCTGAAGCACTTTGAATTGAATTGTGCTCTACAAGTAAACTTGCTTTGCCTCCTGTAGTTCCTCCCAATACAATATGCATCCTGCTAAACACATAGCATAGTTGTCTTAAAAGTTTATTAAATTATGTTTTGTTTTTTCATGCAGACATGGTCATTTTATGTCCACAATGCTCTTTAGATCAGAACACAATTCATTTATTAATGACTCGCTCACTGTGTTGTTAAATGTATAGTGTTTTTACTAGACTAGACAAACAGCTTTGCTTGTGTAAAAGTCTCTGAGGACCTCAAGGGCCGGCCCTCCTGCTGGTGCCAGAGCCAGGACTGAACATGGACTGGCCTCGTGTGAAGCACTTTGAATTACTTTGTGTACGAATTGCGCTCTACGAAAAACTTGCCTTGTTTCACTGCAAGCCAATTTCAGTAGGAGGGCAATCTCAGCAAGTTCAGCTTTAATGCCATTTTTCTTGAATGTCTCTTAAATGTGTAAACATTTTTAATGACGTAAACATGAGTACATGGCATGCAAGATAGTATTGAAATGTCGGAAATAGATGGTGATATTTCTGCATTTTTCACTTTTTTACAGTCATGTTTAAAATTCCCTTTAGTGCCATACTTGAACCTCAAACCCAACATTAGGCACGTTTTAGCTCATTTCTCAAGGATTACAAAAATATGACTTTTAATTATCATTATGGGGATAGTCAAAAATGTATTAATATCTGTCACTATAAGCCACCCCTATGTTGGTTTAAAACAGTGTTAGAATTCTGCATAAGCATTAGTTTTGCCTTCTCTTCCACAGACTTCATATTTGAATCCGACATTTGCTGAGTGGGCAGGAGGAGCTGGTCCGTGGAGAGGAACTGGACTGGTCATAATTCTGCCTCCAATTAACACTAGCTCTAGTTCCTCTTATTTACTGAGGTGGGACATCACACAGGCTGCTGTTTCAGACTTCTGCCAAAAGGTGGAGCTGTTGTGTTGCATTGGGAATAAAAGAAAGATAGCAGAGTTGGGCAGATTATCGAAATAGGGACAATATTGTTTTGAAGTTGAATATCGAGTACATTTGAAAATATATAAAAATACTGCAAAAAAGCGGATTAAAAATTACGATAACACACAGTTGAACAGATAACTTTTGTCTCCTTAAATAAATGTCTGTGAGTCTGTTGTTTATGTGTGTGTGAATCTGTGCTTTCGCAAGTTGAATATGAATTTGTCGAACACGTATATTGCAAATTCTTCACCTCTGTGAATATGGACAGATTTCTTTCACATAAATTCTCTTTTATAAACATTAAAGCCTCTGCACAGTTGGAGCTATAAAGAAGAAGCTACTTTCAGTTTCCATTTCACTGAATAAAGTTAATTTGAGGGACAAAAAAAGCATACACATACTGTACATTTTTTCATCTTTACACAGAGATAGATTATTTCCAAATTCATGTATTTTTTGGAGTATTATTGAATCTACTTTGGGTTTGAAGCAGGGCACATCCAAGTCCAAGTCGGTCTATAAACTGTATCTTTGCTTTTGCGTCCATGAAAGGTGTTGGGTGACGTTCAGCAGTTCCAACATGAAGTGTGCTGCCACGTAACTGAAACGTCCTGATTACAACACTCAACACTAGTTCACAATGAGGTGATAGAGTCCATACAAGCCTCTAGTTTGTCCAACACTAGGGCCTCTCTCATGAATAGCAACATTGACTTTCAAATGATCAACACTATAAACCACTGTCACACCTTGTTCCTTGTTCTTGTAGTGGTAAAGCTCACAGATCAGAGTTAAAGTATCTATAAGGGTGAAAATGAGAGCACTTTCTCTGCATCTAATTATAAAGCTTCTAGATAGAGAATAATAATGACTAAAGTGTACAGTATTATTGATACAAATCAGCGATTGTTTACTGACTAGCTGCACCACGCTGTGCTGTCAATTTGCTTTGAAATCTCTTTTACACCCACAAAATGAGATGAGTAGCCACGGAAAAAACAAAGAAGGTGAGGAACTGTAAGCAGGTGTCTTTGACACCACCATATTGATTTCAGAACTACGAATTTGGGCCTTAAAACTGCCATGGACATGATAAATGGATACCTTTGGAGCATACTCCTGGTAGCAGGAAAGAACGCCATTACAAAAAATGTATGCCTCAAACTGCACCAACAATCAAGGACTGGACCCAAATTATAACTGATATTTGAAAAATTGAGAAAAAAAGTCATATTCTGACTTCATTTGAAAATTGACCTTTTTGACAAACTCTAGACAAGATTGGACTTATTTGCTGCACAAGCTGTGCCGTATTTTATTTTGTTTAATTATTGGATGTCTTTATTTTGTTTGTTTGCTCTCTGTGTAATGTTTTTGTTGTGTTTTATGTGTTTAAATACATTTTAAAAACTGGGGGAAAATGCAGGGGGCGACAAAACAAAAAAACAATTCAGCTGTCTTTGTTACAAAAAGGTCTTTTTGTTTGCGTTTTAGACTCTGTATTGTCCAAATTTAGATGATCAAAATACAACTCGTCACGATTAGTCTTGTAGCTTTTTTACCACTTTTAACATTAGTTTACAAAGTTACTACAAATGTTGAATTGGGTCTATGTATTTCCACCGTCTCAAAAAATCCCAAAGCACTTTATTTTTTAAGTCATCAAACCTCACGCTGAAATCTCCCACTAGCTTCATTCAAAAGCGTGACCTTCCTCCTGGCTTGTTCGGTGTTTTGACAACCAGAATCTCCAACCAAACTCAAGTTATCTAATGACCCGACGCACGCCATCTCCTAAAATGTGTTTTTGCGGCTACAACAATGAAGTAAGCGGCTCAAGATGGGAGCTTTTACGCAATATTCAAGCTTACTAAACAGTCACGTAAGGCCTGTCACATTCTCTCTGTTCCCAGTGGTATTAAGCCTCAACACTTTTCTAAAAATGCGGACCCTCCCCATTTTTTCATCAAGTCATTTGGATGTGAAACAAGAGCACAAAACAGGACGTCTGCGCCCTTGGAGAAACAGCAAAACATAGCAAAAGTGGTCTCAGAAAAAGCTTAGGTAACTTCTCCATGTGAAATCTGGCAGAAATACTGAAACATCTTGCCAAAAGTTCATAGTTTGACGGACCACAATTGGCCTAAGAGATATTGTCCTCCAGGAAGAGAGGAAGTTAACTTAAAAGCATTAAAGCCAAAAGATAAATATGCAGGAACTGTATGGAGATTCAACCATGGAAAGAATTTGGGAGCAGCACCAGCGGAGATAGTGGTGAAATGCTTCCTTTGTATGAATGCCATACAGGAAATAAATTAGCATATGGAGGATCAGGGATATTCTAAATGGCCTTTTTAGAACTGACAAACGTTTTAGTCACTAAGTTAATTAGTCTTCCCAATTCCAGGCTTTAAGTGGTGCATTCAGAACAGGGATATGGGCAGGAATCAGTCAAATGCAAGAAATCTTAAATGTAATTCTTGACTAAAATTTTACCTTCTTGGACATCCATGTTTTGGTCATGAAGGATGAAATACCATGGTTTGCTATTAATTATCATTACCTCTACCTTCGACCTTATGTTGGTACTACTGCAACAACTTTTACTAAAACTCCTACACAACTACAACTACAACTCCAGCTACTGCTCATGCTACTGTTCCTGTTACTACTACTGCTACTACTACTACTACTACTACTACTACTACTACTACGGCTTATGCTAAGGCTTCTGCTATTACTAGTACTACTACAACTACTGCTGCTGCTTATGGAACTGCTACTGTTGCTACTAGTACTACTACTACTACTGCTGCTGCTGCTGCTTCTGGTACTGCTACTGCTTCTGTTAGCATTACTACTACTGCTGCTGCTTATGGTACTGCTACAGCTACTACTACTACTACTATTACTACTATACACCATTGAATAGACCAACACTGGGAAAAGCATATTTTATTGCACTTGGTCGGACCCTGTATATCCTTGGAGCAAACCTTTCTTGACTGCATTGTTTATGTCTTTAGCTCAAATAACTGCCATGGCATTTGGAGGTCCGGCTGGTCACTCCCCTCTGGAAAGGGCTCAAACACTTCTAATAAGTGGCATTTTATTTCAAAATGAAGCAAGTCGGACCAAGCTGTCAAAATCCAGCAATGCAAACTTCTAAGAAAGATGAATCAGTGTGGTGTCGTAAAGGTATTCCTAAAGGTCCTAAGATGATGAAGGGATGAAGTTGTTTTTCTCCCTTCCGAATGGAAAGTGTTTTGACCCAGAAAGTGTTAAGTCCACATTCAATTTGCCTCAGTTTACCACCACCAAAGCGACGTGATATTTTCATCACTCCAGGAATAGAAAAATTGACTTTTACTTTGAACTTAAATATGGACAAATTTACCAGACAAACCGGACAGATGGGACCGATACATAGGGTCTGTATGCCTGCATGACCCTTTTGTTTTATGGTCTATTCTTTGGGCTATTTTATTTTTATTTATTTTTGGGTCTTTTTGCCTCTGGTTTTGTTTTTTATAAAATATATACTTAAAAAGAAAAGTTCAGGAATTCAGTTTAGCAAATGAAAATGGATTCTAACAGCACATTTTCAGGAGCCTGTGATCAATCCGAGTGTTGTTGTTTAGATGTTTGGTTTCCAACTAAAAGTGAATGAATGACTAATTGAAAAACAGTTAATGCTAGTGACTGTACTGTGATTTGAGGCTAGTTGAATAGGGCAAATCAGCTCACCGTGTTGTAGTTTCAACTAAATCAGGTCGTTGTGGTCAGATTTTCAAACAAAACTCAGATTAAAGTCTAACTTGGAGAACAGAGCTTCAGACGGAGCAATGCCTCCAGTTAGCCTCACATCTCCAGCCAAAATTTATGACATCACATGAAAGGTATCAGTTGCTTTGCTTGGAACGTTCTACACTACAGTATGGCCAAGTTACAGATCAGATCAGTGGAGAGGCGAGCCCAAGAATGTTCATTTTAAGTAACTGTATCATACCAACAATAATAACACCTGTAATTGGGAAACATAGATATGTTTAATGTCATAGTGAGGAACATTTCAGTTACCCAATTAATGGAGAGAAGCAGTCCCTCCACCACCACTACCAGAAAAGTTACATAGGGCACCTTTAAAATGCTGAGAACTTTCAACCAATGTCATGGTGTTAACAAATGTCGACAAACTAAATGTAGTAAATAGAATATTTCATTAATAATTACAAAACAATAATGGCCGACAAATCCTCCTACAGAAACATTTGGTGGTATGGTCCAAAAGTATCTCCATCTCTCATCAAACGCTTGATTTGATCTTGTGATAAACCACTATATTTCCAGTGATGGCTAAAATAAGGCAGCATAATCACACACAAAAACAGGAGAGATTCTCAGGAGAGTTGTCCACAGGTCGATGTCGGCCATGTTGCAAGACTAGTTTTCCGCCCAGAGACAGCAGGGGGGAACGACGGACACTTCAAACACCCCAAAAATGAATATTCAGCCATCACAGGGACTTATAAGACGTTTAATAAGGTAAAAATTTGATGTCGCTCACTAAAGCAAACCAGTCGAGGGGAGTGTTTATGCATATCGACAGACGTCTTTACACATATCTATATTATGTCCTCATTATGCAAACCTTACTCATTAAAAGTGATGAAGATGTTTTATTTATTGACCCTGCACTTACAATAAGGTCATGAATAATATGGGAACCAAACCACATATATACAGACTAGGTCTCCAGGTCAGGGCCCATTGAGTCGTGCATGACTCGCACTGTCCTGCTTGTGGCCTACAACACTGAATGGATGGAGGTGATGTCATTGATCCTCACTGGTTTCTGGTGTCTCCGCTCTTCTCCAGACACAGAACCTGATCCGGCCTGTTTATGAAAGGGGAGCGTGCGATGAGAAAGAGAGATTGTGGTTTATTCCCATAATGCCGCTCTGTTGTTCGGAGGTCACCGAAGGGGCTTCCAAGACCCCCGGCCCGAGAGCTTTCATCCTCTCAGCCACTCCTTCTACCCTCCGCCCTGTCCCAGCCCAAGGTGAGTATTCTGTGTCCCACCACAATCTTCTGCCGACGCAATGTCAATAAGCGTCCTGTGTAAACTTCATTCATTTTAATCGTTGTGGTGAATGCAGCTGCAAGATGAACTGCAATGTAATCAATTTGAATGCAGATCGAGTGTGATTGAAGGAGAAAAAAAAAATCAGTTATATATTTTTTTCCAAACTGTTCATTCTAGAGCTAGGGTTGTCAAAAGTATCAAAAAGCAGATACAGATGAATGCAAAAACTAGTACTGAAACTGTATGCTCTTTGATCAATACTAACAATACTAAAAAAAAAACAGGACAACATTTGACTGTTCCTGAACAGTTTTAGATTGATCTAGACTTTATCTAACTAATATATTAAACCATAAAGTAACGTAAAGAATGTACTATTATTTTGTAGCATTGTGACAGAACTAGCAAGAACAAGCAAAGCAAATGTCAAAGCAAACTATAACTGGAAAAACCTGAAACATTAGGCATTGATCACCATTCGGAGGTGACAAGCTACAAAGGAACGTGAGCTATGTTTGGGCACACTAGAGTAATTAAAGGCAGTCGGCCCTAGGGCCACTGCAAAGTCCAGGAAGAGCCTGGTGCACCTACTCACTGATCAAGAGCGAGTTTTAACACTAAAAGCTTTGCTCAAGCTTTGTATGGGACAATTAGTTTAGTGAAAGCTAGATCTAGGGAGGGGGCAGACGAGACCGGGCCCGTCGTTAAAGATACAAAAGCGCCACACATAAGGTGAAGGCGTCGACGAGATAGTCATTGTAAAAGATACAGACGTGTGCAGAGGCAGACAGCGCGCTGACATCTAGGGACGGCCAAACATGGGAAAGAATCAATCTAAAAACAATGTGCCCATCCCGGAGACATCTGTTACGCTGGCAATGTCAAATAAATATGGGAAAGAGTGTCTGGAGTGTCTGCCAGTGTGGTCCAATAGATTTGGTTTTCCATCTGGCGGATAACTAAGCACGGACAAAATGTATGATCCATGTCAGCAAAAATAGAAATGAAGGTTTTGTGATTTCTGCCATGTCTTTGTGATTTTGAGACATTTTTTCCTGTTGTGTGAAGCACTTTGAATTGCCTTGTGTACGAATTGTGCTCCACAAATAAACTTGCCTTGCCTTCCCTATGTAGCTTTTCTGGTTGAGGCCCAACGTCATTTTGTGAAACATGCAATTGCAATTAGATTTGCAATGTATGAGTAAGTAGGAGCATGTACAGTTCAAAGACTGAAACTACTGGTACAATTTTTTTTGCCCATTCAAAAACAGAATATTTTGAGAGATTGAAATAATTGCAGTCTTTGTGTGCCAACTCAAATTGCAATTTTGAGTCGCTTGTGATATATTGTGCAGCCCTATTTCCAATGGTTGATTTTCTCCCAATTGTCTTAGAATTACATTTAAACCAAAACATTTCCAACGTATATTACAATGCAATTCAGTCCCAATCAAAGCTCAGAAATCACGACTACTTTTATCCTAATAACAATCGTTCCAATATACAGTGTCCGCTCCTTTATTCACCATCAGCGTCCGTAACCTGAGACACACCAAGAGCCAAATGCCATGTTATCATCTGTCTGCCTACTTTCTTAGCATTAGCAAGACAAACAGCTACGTATGCTATAGTTTCATATCTTCATCACAGCAAACAAATTTGATAAACGCATGTATAACAAAAAATATATATAGCTCACCGGTAGCGCACATATCAGCATGTTGCGGAGTATTTTCTGGCACTATCCAGTCGAATGCAAAAACATGTCTGCCTCAGCGGCGCATGCATCGCTTTTCTCTTCTGTAATTCAAAGGGCTTGTCACAGAACTATCTGCGGTAAGCTCCCCGGCTCCCTGTTATTGTCAAGTCTTTATTCGGCGCACAAACAGAATCAGGTCATTTCCTTTTAGACTCGTTTCTGCACAATGCCGCACAATGATACAAATATGACTTCATTGGTGGCAGCTAAAAAACCAGGGTGACGTGTTCAGACCCCTCGAACACCAATTTGAAAAGCGGACCGGCGGATGTAGATCTGGTTTCTGAACTGTAATGTTTTCTGCCCAAAGGTAAACAGGTGATGTTGGGAATCTTGAATCAGAATCTACTGTTACCTGAGATTGGATAACAACAAGAAAGGGTGCAGAGGTGAAAGCATGCGTGCGCAATACTGTACAGTCATGCGCCCTAAGCTAAAATGTCCATAAAGGAGACAGGAATGCTGAGTAGTATAGACCCTTTAAAGGTTTAAAGGTTTGTAGACAAAAACATTCTAAATTCCAGAATGGAAATAATGTGATTTCAATGACAAAAACTGGGATTAACCTCAGAACATCACAAAATATGAAAAAATGTTGATGATTGTGGCAAATGAAAATGTGACATCACAGTCTGGTTTAAAGATATTTACAATGGGCTCCCTGCACAGAAGCGTGTTGGCTAGGTAACTGTCTCTCACAGCTAACGCTAACTTCAATTAAAACGTAAAATATAAAGAAGCAACCAATTCAAGAGAGTAAAGACTATCTGATTATTTTATTTATAGATTACTCCAGTTTTGAATTTGTTTAATTTTAATTTTTTTTTTTTACGCCATAGCATTGGTGTTAGAATTGGCCCACAAACATCTCCCTTTATAAACACAGAGGTGTCCTCCAGTTAAATATTCACCTTATTTGTGAAGTATTTAACATGTCAGTGAGTTCTACCCACAACTCGATGTACAATGCCTGATCTGAGTATTTATTTATTTTACTGTGACTCGGCAGAAACCCCATAGAGATAGACTTGGACAGGAAGTAGTGCTGCTAACACTGTGTATTTTACATGATTTGTTTATTTCATAGGAGATTATGACAGACACTTTTTGATGAATGGAACGTCTGATTTTGAGGTTTACTGGACAAACACTTATTTGCTTTTACCTACAGTTCTATTACATATTTGACCACAATGTATACTTTTTGAGAAGCTCATGAACTATTTATAAGACAGAAAATTATGGAAAATAAATCCTCTCAATCCTTGTTTCAAAGACAATTATTAACATTTAGAACTGATGTTGTTTTTATGTTTTACTTAATTTTGCCTCCAGTTGCTTTCATTCTGGGATTTTGAACATGACATAGTGTTTTAAAGGGTCTATAAGAGCATAGAGAACAAATATGTATTTGGTGGTGTGGTATGATTTATGGCCTGTGTGTAAGTGGCGGGGGGTATGACCTGTTTAAAAATGTATCATTCCATGGGGAAATGCGTTCAGCAGCACACAGTTCTATACTAGCACTGTATAATACCAAGAGAAGCACAACATCTAGTGACAAAATCAAATGAGTGGCTCCAAACAAGAAAAACAATAGACAGAAATGTATTATTCTTATGCAGCGCTTTTCTATACTGTTGATTTGGATTGTTGATTTGGATTGTTGCTTATTGTAGCCATAGTTGCCCTGATACAGAGTGGCAGAAGCTTGGCTACCAATCTGCAGCTCCTCTGACCACCACCTATCTACTTTTCATTGTGAACTTTACTATATTTTTTGTGAATGATGACAATAATAACAACTTCTTGAAGTGACTTACTTCTAGGACTTTTCCGGTGATGTACTTCTTGCAGTTCTCACACTGGATGCCGAACATGGCGTGGTAGTCCATCTCACAGTAGGGAATCCCATCCCTGGTGAAGCCGAGAAGAAAACTTAGAAACAACATGGGTCATAACAAGCTGGAAATATATAAGAATTATTTTGAAAACAGTATTTGCTGTAAAAGATATAAGGCTCTAAAACAAAATGATTGTTTTTGATCAATACCTCTAACATTTATTATTCAAATGTTTTGCAATCTTGTAGACGTGAATGGAGCAGGTGTGTTTGTTTTCTATTATCTGAAATTGAAAATGATCAATGAGCAAATGTCAAGCCAATAGTGCTTTAGGTATAGCCATTATGTAGTGACAAGAGAATGTGAAAATGATCTTCTAGAGTTCAATACAGGATATATAGGCTCTAAGGATGTCACAATATCAAACTTTAATGTTTATAATTATGTTTATAAATATTGTGAGAATTAACACCATGATTTATTGATTATTCGCAATGACAGAGATCAAATAACAGCGACTAAATAACAGTGAAATCTTTCATTTTCTTGCATTACCATTGTCTAACATATTACTATTCATCAAGTCTGTGACCATCTTTTTTCATTGAAAAACATTTCCAACAAAAATCTATAAAAATGCTTAATATAACCAAAGAAATCAACTTTGTCACAACTTCAACAATCCGGATTAACTAAGCACTACTCAGAAACTGTATTAGTATTGTTCATTAATGATTTTTTTTCCATCTATACGTTTGCAGATGATCTACATTTTTCATCAAATGCAATAAGATAAGGAACTTTCATTTATATTATTTCTTTCTTCAAAATTGTACTCTCTGAATGACAAAATAAACTCAAAGTGGCAAATATAGTCAGATAAAACAAATTTAAAAATGTGACTATAGATTGAATTTAAAAGACTATATTGTGCTTCTACAATTGTCACGATTATTGTGTTTTAGTTTGATTATATTGTGAACTGAATAATCCTGATTATCGATTCATTGAATAAGCTTGACGTCCATATGAGGCTCCAAAGGCGAGTCCAGTCCAGAGACCATAAGTATACAGAGCTCAGTGTACTTACTTGCTGATGTACTCTGCGTTGAGCACTTTGTTGCAGACTTTACACTTGAAACAGCCCAGATGCCAGTGTTTGTCCAACGCCACCAGAGACTGCTCGTTCTTAAACTCCTTCCCACAGCCGCAGCAGTCTAATCAGAGCACAAGAGACACAACAACCTTTCAACACAATATTGAGGGAATGTGTGAAACGACTTGGTGGAGAGATCTGTGTATCTTTCGGGTGAGTGGGTGATGAAGGTGGTAGTCACTAGGGTTGTCTTCCTTTAGTCGTTTAGTCGATTAATCGGTCAAGGGTAGTTTTAGTCGACCAAAATTTGCATTAGATGACTAATTGTATCATTTAGACTGTAAGGATTTGGGACAACATCAGAAGGAAGAAGGTGTTGTAGCATAAATGAAAGTAGACCGAGGGTGGTCGAGTGGTCATAGCACAGCACACGTATGCCAGGCTCCAAGTACAGCCGGCCGTAGTGTCGTGTCGTGTCGTTCAAATCCTGACTCCGACAGTGTACTGCATGTCCTCCCCTGTCTCTCATCCCCCATATCACACTGTTCTTTCCTGTCTAATAAAAGCCTTCGGGCCCAAAAATTCAACAACCAAAAAAAAAAAGAAAAAAAAGAGAGTAGACCGAGGACCCGAAGACATGAACCCTAAGACATTGCGATTGTGTGCATCCCGGTCTGATCCAGGCCAGTTTGACTATGCTTCCTCTGTAGGGAGTAAGCACCTCTGATGACATAACATAAGATAACAAGAGCTGAGCTGCATGGTGTGAGTTAACAAGATTTGGAAATGAATCATGAGTTTAATCTGCCTTTTTACATATAGACACTTTTTGCTGATGAATGTCTATTAAAAAATGTTTTGTTTTTGTTCTCTTGTGAGTTTGGGTAAAATAAACGGTCCAGTCATAGAGATACTGAAAAATGTCAAGAGCTTTTTCCTGATTCACGCCGCTGTCCACTGTAGTAGGCAGGGCATGTCTTCTGTCGACCAAGAAGTTCTTTAGTCGACTACAGCCCAGGTACTCACTGTGCACAGCTTGGATGGGTGCGGGGCTGTTGGCGGGGAGGGGCTGGGTGCACTTCTGGCAAATACACTCCTTCCCGTTGAATGTCACTCTGTCACCAGCAGGGAACGGCTGTCTGCGGAGGCAAAAAGACAAAATAAAACAACATCAGCATTCTAGGTCGTTTTTAGAATTATGTACAAGACATCAAGAGTTTTAACTGCATTTTTGTGTTTCCTTATTTTCCTTTATGGGATTTTATTTTATGGTGATACATTTTTGCCCTCTCTCTTCTTTTTTTGTTGTTTTTTTTACGGCAAGAGATTGATGAATGTCCTTCCTTCTTTCTCTCTTTGTTTTCTTTTTTTTATCGTGACACTTTTAAGAGATTGATGAAAGTCCTTGAATAATCCTAAAAGTGGAAGGGGTCCTGCAGTGCATTGCCTTATTTCCAATATTATATTTTATTTTGAGGACACAAAACTAGCTGAATGAATTTGGCAGATCAATAAAAATGAATCTCCAGTTACCATTGCATTTTGAGGTCAAGCCTTGTTTGTTGCAAAAACTCTAAACTGTTCCCCTTATCATTTGGGGATACTAAAAATAAATTCACGACCCCCAAGATGATCCGAACCCCCAGGATGAGAACCATTGAGAACCATTCTAAAACAAACAAGATCATTCAGAAAATATGTCATAATTATCAAATAGAAACCTGCTCTAAATGCATTTGATTCTTGTGTTAGTTTAGTGGTCCATATTTCGGTAATTTCTAAAGTTTTAAGTATCTTTAACTTGATAAAAAGTTCCATTGTGACTTGAATCTTGATTTCAAAATATATAGTTTGTTATTACTATTAGATAAAAATGAGATGCTCTTATAGAATTATGCACTGCGACAAAAACAACACCTCCAAACCAGCCCGAGGAAATATATTTTTCTCGGTGCTAGTTCAAGGTAAGCAAGTCACGCTTTACAAACTTCAAAGCATTGGGGTGCGGTGATTATCTTTTGCCTGTGTATGCGTTCCCCCCCCAACCCTCCCTCAGCTGTCAGGGTCCACGCAGCGGGGGAGTGACAGGTCTTTGGCTCCGATCAGACGGGGGAGACACGTGCTGCTGCTGCTGCTGCTGTCACCTCGAGTCACCGCCCTCCGCTCACTGATACATACAGGCACACGCGGCAGCTGGTTTAAGACTGCCAAGAGTGTGCACAAGTAAGTCTGATACAACAGGATGTTTTAATCCACTCAGCAAACGCTTACAGTGGTTACTTCCTCTGGAGTTCATATTCAAAAGTATAGGTCTTTTTAGTGGCATTTTGGAGTCAAGCGGCACTGTTTTTCTGTGATATTCGGCAATAGATTATATTTGTGTATAAAGAAACATTGGATCACTTTCTTTTATTTTGTAATTCAAGAAAAACACAATTAATGCAAAAAGACAATAAAAAAATAATTAAAAGAAAAGAAAATTAAGAAAAGTAAGGAATCATAAAAAAAAATTGATTTATTATTATTATTATTATTATTATTATTATTATTATTATTATTATTATTATTATTATTATTATTATTATTATTATTATTATATTGTAGCATTAAATAAAAAACAATTCTGCTATTATATAAAATTCTAGTGTCATGGTTCTCAAACTTTTAAAACCAAGGACCACCGAAGAAAATATTTTGGCTTCCGAGTCCCACCAGATCTAAACCATCAAAAACAGGCCAATACTAGGTCTACAATTGGGCTGAACCTGGTCCATTGTAGGACTACACCATTGTTTTACAAATTCTAAACAATTATAAACTTAAAGGAAGCCCAAAAGAGGACAAAAACATGGATTAAATGGACTCTAAATTCAACAAATTGAATTGCAGAGGACCCTGAGAATCACCTGAAGGAGCTCGATTACCATCGCTTGAGAACCCACTGTTCAAGTGTATCGCCAGGAATCCGTATTACTTGTTGAACTGATTGATTCATATCTACTGACGAGCCAAAACAGATTGTGTGTCTGATCCCCAGCAGGCTGCTTATAATCTCACTAAATAGAGTCTGTACGTCGTCCTTGTGACACTGCTGTTCTCTCTGATTCCTCCCACCATTCAAAAGCAAGTCGACGACCAACATTTGCCCGTCAGGTTTAAATTCCAATGAAATCAAATCTGTTTCTAAACCACAAATTGAAAGAATAACAAAAATAAGGAGATTCATTTATTCTTTGATCTCGTAACTATAAATTTCCTTGGTATATCTTCAGAGAAACGGTGGCTGACTGTAGCGTGCAAGCGCAATGACAGTCTGAATACTTCTATTGTAAAGTATTTGCAGAGGATTTATGACCTCCAGCAGGAACCCGGACAGCAAAAGTCCTGCATTATTGATCATTCATACAGCACCGCGGCCACATTCGACTCGCAATATTGAAAGTTTGCCCTCTCGTTCAACGCTTTTCCACAAAAGGCTTCTGTTGTGTTATCATAAGAAGTAGTCTTTGCGGGCAGGCGTCGTGATCACTCTGCGGAGCTCGGACGCCGCGGTGGAACAGTGCTGTAGCGGGAATGGTTCAGAGATCAGGCAGCGCAGATAGTGAGACGCAAACACGGACACGCACACGGAGCTGCTGTGAGAGTGGGATGAGAACTCTACACTTAACATTCCCTTATGAGCCAGGCTGTGTCAGGGCCCGGGTCAGTGTGTGTGTGTGTGTGTGTGTGTGTGTGTGGGTCGGACAGAGTGTGGTTAAGACAGGTGACTGTGGTTAGTCAAGACGAGTGTGTTCTCAGATGACCTTGTGTTACGTGATGATAGAAATGGTTGAATGGTGGGTTAGGAAATGTGAAAAGAAAGATAGAAAACATAGTGCCCTTTATTACAATTTGACTTAAAAATGCTGTACCTGATTTTTATTGTTTTAAAAAAGTGAAAAACAGAACTAGTTCAGAATGTATCCACACATTTCTACAGTGGAGCACTCCTGAATGAATGAGGGATTACACCGACACGTTATGCAATGTCACCACAAAAGACTGATAACAAAAATATATTCATAATATAATGCTATTAAAACAGAATTGTCATGTTTTTTGTAACATATTCCGTTTCATGGTCCAATCACATTTATTTATCAGTGAAGGAAAAATAGCACCACTGTTTTTTCTAATATTAGTACTGTAATGTCGCTCCTTCTTTTTCGTACATATTATATTTAGTTCCTTCCCAACCAATAATACTTAAAAAGGTATTGCTATCTGAAGTCAGGTATTGTTAAAAAAGTAAAGGCCTCAAGTATTAAGTTTAGCATAATAAGTAAGTTGAATGGAACAATTTTATGCATGCTGCAATTCATTCAAGGTACATCATCGGTTTGGAGGCAATGAAATAAATGAAAGGAATGTTTTAGATTGTAAGAAGCACTTGAATAAAGCATTAAGACAAATGTGGGTGTCACTGCGGGTTCAGCAGAAGTGTTTAAGAGCGTAAACTGAGGAATGAATCAACCCTGCATCCAGCTGTCCTACAGAATATTTAAACTATAGCACATTTTGGAGCACTTCTTCACTCCCCCTGTCCCCGGAGGCAAAAGGAAATGCTCTGCCTTTTGAGTTATATACTACTATAAACTAACTATATACTAAACTACTGTTTTAAATTACACCAAGGCTTAACAGCATGATCAAAAACGATTTAGTCATGGGAACACGACAGAAGGATGCACTGATGTTTATACCCTACAGCAGCGGTTCTCAAACTTTTCAAACCAAGTTTAATTTATTTGGCTTTTCGAGTAGCACCAGATATAAAGCAGGTCTAAAACAGAACTCTTCCAGGTCTAAACTAGGTCTTAAACAGGAACCATTGCCACAGAAGTTCTAACCAGGAATGTATCCCAAGGAGAACACGAATGTAAATAAAATACACTCAAAATTAAGGAAACATTACAGAGGACCTTGCGTACCATACTTGTCCACATACTTGGTCTTATTTATTTTCATCAAGGTGCTAAGAGTCAGATCACCTCACCGAGATCCAAGGATGTAGAAAATCCTTGGCTCTAGTAAAAACAGTCTCACTTCACAAAACCAATAGTTTAAAGTGCGATGAGACTGTGGCAACGACTCAACTTTGAATAAAGACAATCTTGGGCTCTTTTTACGTCTGACTGGTGTTTTTACTGAAAATAATCTCTGTTTCCTTTGTAATGTCTCAGATGTGTGGTAAGGTCACGTGTCTGTTGTCTATTAGATTCAAAGTTTAATGGCTTGTAATGTCACATTATGTGCATGTTGTTGTCTAATTGAATGTTTAAAGCCGCCTTAGGGCAACGGATGAAATGTAACTCTTGCATTAAAAAGAAAGGTAAGAGTATTTCACACAGCTTTTGAGAACTATAAAAGAGTCGAATGTAAGGATAAAGAACTGTGCAGATTTTTGGTAAAAGGAAGAGAATGGATCAATAACAGAATTTACCTCATTTTTATTTAAACATTTTGTCAAAAGCTCAAAATATTTAGGCAGGATGTCACATTTTTCAGTCCAGTTAAAAAACGTAGAGGAGTAAAGCGTACACATTCGGAACTTTTACTCATTAAAAATTCACTCGCTTCACAACTGTTGCTTAGTGTTTTTAAAATTGTCCACTTTTATAACTGTTTTGTGAATTGTCTTCAAGTGTCTTGAAAAGCGCTGTATACATAAAATGTATTATTATTATTATTATTATTATCATTATTATTATTACTATCATCATTATTATTATTATTATTATTATCATTATTCTTATTATTCTTATTATTCTTATTCTTATTCTTATTATTATTATTATTATTATTATTATTATTATTATTATTATTATTATTATTATTATTATTATTATTATTATACTGCTTTCAAATGTAGTGAAGTAAAAGTAAAACGTATTTGATGTTAAATTCTAATTAGTAAAGTACAGATACCTAAAAATTACTTTTGTACTCGCTACTTTGCACCATTGATTACGCACCTCAGATCTAAAATTTGGTGATTCTGCACATTTGTGATACGTACTTGCATGAGGCGCACACAAAGCAGCGTGGGTGGTAGGTCTTGCCCAGCGCGGACACCACCTCCCCCTCGATGAAGTCCTGGCAGCTGAAGCAGCGGGTCCCGTACATGCGCTGGTAGTCCAGGGTGCAGATGTACTCGCCCTGCCGCACGAAGAAGCCGCCCTGGGCCAGCTCACTGCCGCAAACTGCGTGAGGGAGAGAAAGAGCAACATTTTAATTTTATTTTCTGTTGAAACCGAGAGTTTTTATGAGAAAAGGAGCAGAGAAGATGACCTCACATAGACAGACAGACATTTAAGTGTCTTGCTCAAGGACACGACATTATGGTCAAGCAGGAAGATATTCTCCAACCCCAGATAATGGGAAACTGGATTGAATTGCAGAGTACAATTCAAAAATAAAAACACAAATTCTAGTTAGTTCTATTTCTACTATAGAACTAACTTCTACTAATACCATGTTTTTGTGTGTTTCTAATATATGTTTGCTGCATTAGAATTTTCACTATAGACCAATGTTCAGTTGCTTTTTTTAGTCCATATTTGTCTTAGTCATATTTATCAGTTTCGCCTTCCTGTTATGTGCAACATTTTGAGGACTTTTTCCCATTCAAAAATATATAATACTAATAATATTTAGTTTTTGAATTTCAGTTAATTGCTATGACAACAGCTCTAATTTCTCATAATGGAAATCTAACAAAAGCGACTGCATTCCAGTCGTCCTCGGAGGTCCCATTAGTAAATTCACACTGGAACACTCTTACATCTCAGAATTCCTACTTGGAAACTCAAACATTTCAGAACCCCCGTGTTTGTCCAATGTTATTGTTGCTAACATCTACACAGAGCTAATAACAACAAAAGCCGAGGTTCACGCTCAAACATTGATTTATAACTTACAAATGCAATAACTCTGTCCTGGTTATTAAATCAACATAATTGGATCCACTGTCCTTTTTATTATTTGATTTGGGTTTTTACGCTACATAAACTGTAATTGATTGCTGTTTTTTTCTCCGACCTGACAACTGGTACACAGACACTCCCCGTGGTCCGTGGCCCGTGGTCCGACCTCAGAGCATAAATGGAACGCAGCTTTATATAGGCTATTGTTACAACAGAAACAAATCCGTGCTGATGTTTTTAGCGCGTAGCCAACATACACTTTCTGTTTGTTTGACGTTTAACAATGGCTGGCACCAACTCTCAATCACAGCCCCCTCCCATCCACACTGAATGATTAAACCGTAACTATGGTAACCTGGCGACATCACACCGCCACGCCCTCGGGGGAAACTTCACTCTGTTTTTCCACTCCTTCAGCAAAAACAAAGCCGTGCCTTTTCTTCCTCCTATTCTTTCTTTTTGGAAAGCGGTGACAGGGGAGAAAGATGAGACGCGTTTGGAAACCCTTGAACTATGAGAGCAGAATGAGTAGTAGTAGGAACATGCATACAGGAAACAGGAAATGACAACAGTAATAATGCTAAGTCTGGAATTTTATGTTAATGTGTTAAGAAAGTTTCAAACACCAAACAATCTACAAAAAAATCAAACAATAACACAAGATGGTACATGCCAATAGGCCTCCTTTAACGATAGGCCCGGTTAGTTCCACATCTTCTCTTCTCGTTCCACTCATTCTCTATGGGAATTAGCCAAGTCTTGCCCAAATAAATCAAAACGCAAAAGATCTGACAGCAGAGAGCGACTTACGGATGGATAATCACTGGCAGAATGCTAAGACTTTTACGTAGGATGTACTGGAAGAAACCGACTTGTTCCTGTACCTCGCTCTATGCTTTGTGTTCATTGATTATTTATTCATTTTAGCCAGGCTCAGCTAATTTCCCATAAGGCATGAATGGAGCAGGAATTGGAGCTCTGCATTTTTAAGGCAACCGGAACTAGCCGCTCAGTTTTGTGAAACACTAAAGTCTGTTGCCTCGATGTTTTTCTGCAGCGATCTGTTTGCTCAAGTCTATCAGCAGTTAAATGTTGGCTTTTCATGAACATTTAGCTCATATTTGACTTAAAATATACATGTTTAAAGGTAAATCTATTAATAGCACATTAAGGTTAGATGTGAGTCCACATTTGTGTTGCCGTAGTAAGAGACTAACGTATGTTTAGTTGGAGTGTGACTGACTCATGTTGGGGAAATACAAGCCCACCCTGCTTCGGCAATACCAAATGTACCATGTTAACAAGGATATTTTGGATCACACATAGAATTGCTAGCAAGTCACGCCAATTCTGTAGAAAGACCTTTCAAAATGTAACATTTGTGCAGAGTCTGTTTTATAAAAAAGAATCCAGTGACAAGTAAATGAATGGTCCTACAACAAATGGTTTGGGGGAATAGACAAAACGCTACACACACCGGTCTGCTGTGGTTCTTTGAGCTATAGCAGCTGGATCTTGAACAAAGAACATAAAAATAGTGTATGGTTTGCAATATGAGGTGCCAGAACAGTGAGGAATTCTTTTGATTTTCTGGTGGCACTAAGCAGTGCTACGTTTGCTTCATATTTTCTGAGGGTCTAAATTATGCATTTCAGTGGGAAACTTTTAGATTTTCGTGTTGAAATGTACTTTTATTCATTTGATGTTGCTCTGCTGCCAGCTATATGAAACGCTAAAATCACACGCTGCATATTTATAGGCAATTAAAGCATAAATTCCTTCAACTTTTCCCACTGGTTACATAACAAGCCGACTTGCCCAATATTGGCCGCAGTTCAACCTTTCTACCGTGTTTCAGTTGTTATCAAAGCTTTCCAGAGGTTAGACTGTGCCCATAAAATAACCACAACAATACGAGGTGGAATGTTTTCTCTGGAACGGGGTGACATAGTTTCCAGCGGCTGCTACTGGAGTTCTGGAAGCTTAGCAATGGCAAAATACATGCTGAAATGTCCATTATAGTTAGTGTTGTTCCAATACTGTTGTCAGACCATGAACAGATCCGATACCACACATTATTTTTACCAAAGGAGGACGCCTCGTTGAGTGCCGCAGCTGTTTACAGATTGAGGCTAATGCTAATGCTAACACTAAGAGCAGTTCAAAAGCTAACTGTGGTTCTGCAGATGCTAAAAACACTAATAATGAAACACACGCAAAAAGACATTTGTGCAACCTCTTCGATGCCTTCCTTTAGGCTTTGGAGTAGAAGCTGAATTTTGAAACAAACTGCAAAGACTACAGCGCTGAATGAAGTGCTAGGTGATATACCAAAATATCGCAATTGTTTTCCCCATATTGAATGTATTAACAATGAAATTTTAATGAAATTTTTGTCATATCAAAAAAAATAAAAAATAAAATAAAATAAAAAAGTTTTAATATACTAATACCAAGTTTGAATCATTGCTATTTAATACAAAAAAAGTTTGTACTCTGCTCTAAACCACATGCTTTTATTGACAGGGGATTGGGTGAGGACCTATAGATTCAAAAGAAACAAGCAACAATCACTGACGAATGTAGATGACTGACCCTTAATCTCGATTAAAATTGGAATAACTGCGCAGCCCTAGCTATACAACTTAGTTTACTACGCATAATAAGCCATGTGGATGAGGAGGAGCATCTTTTTACAGGCCTCACTGTTGTTTGTTATTCTCACACTGGTATTGGAAGTACTTGGTATCTGCAGTTTACCTCAGGCACAGTATTGCATCCAAAATATAGCATCGAAGCAACCCTAAAGATAGTGGTTCTTTTTTTAAAACTAGCTTGGACCCTTTACTTAGGTATTCCCTGTAAAATAACATAAGCAAGTATCTCGTCCAATGTATTCTACGGCACCATCATATTCTCTTTTATGTTGCAACAGATGGCTCCCATATTTATTAAAAACATTATATAAAAAGTTGGATACATGAATATACAGCATGCCAAACATAATCAATTATTATTAGACCTATTTGCCAATTCTGCGATTTGGAAACGAGTTACCTATTTTGTTTTGAGGCAACAGTCTGAGCTCGCGCAAAAGTCAATGACCAGATGGGATTTGATCATTTAAAACAGCACTACTTCCTTCCATGGCAACCAACAGTGGGTGTGCACATTCACTGTTGCTGATGTCATAATGCCAGTAATTAGACGATTTGTCCCGGGAACGGTCTGTTCAGTGTAACATGGTGGATAACCCTGACATGATAAGAACTTAACTCCTTACCTTTTGACCTCGGAAGAAAGGCGTGTGAAATGAAGTGATGATTGTTTATAAGTCAAGTTCTGAAAATGTTTTTTTTGGAATTCAACCATCTTCATTGCAAAGAAGAGACGTCTCCAACTGATCACTTCTGCAAGAGTTTCATCAACTGTATAAAAAGCAACTTACTTAAATAGTGCATGTATTTTAAGAAGCGGTATTACGGTATAGCATCATTTAGAAAAATATAATGTAAATTATCAGTACGGTACAATGACAAACATTTGCCAACATTTTAAAAAGTAGGTGAAATGGCAGTACAAATGGTGTCCAAGCATACACCATCTAGCGCCAACTAAGCTGTTTATTATTTTATTTGTAGAATTAGATGAACGTATGTGAGAGAACAACGTCTTTGCTGAGGTGGTAACAACATATTTCTGAATGCATTTTCTGTAGAGGAATTATTATTATTATTTTTTGTATTCTTCGTTGATACAAAATTTGTAAGTTGTATTACATTCAATACCAATTATTATTAGCCGAATTAAAACTAGATTTTATGGAAATATTTTGCAAATTTCCAAGCTGAAATTTTGAAATTGGATGGAATCGAATGGCTATTTACTAGGGATCCCAATGTGTCTTTTACATGTTGAATTTAAATTGAGGTAGTTGTAAACATCAGAACTAAAAAATAAAACTCTTGGCCTCAAGTCTAAGTCCAGGTCCAGTTCAAGTACAAGTCCTTTGCATTTCAAGTTCTTTCAAGTCTTAATTCAAAATGAGCAAATACAGCTTGAATTTTGTATTTGAATGTCATAAATGGACCTTAACTCTCTGTTCTGAAAGTACGTCAGACTATCAACTGTAAAGAGAAAACTGTTCTCAAAACAACTTCAAAAAATTCAGGAGAAGCATCGATTCGCCTCAAACCAGAGGGCTCCAAGTCCAAGCTGAAGTTGTGGTCCATTGTATCAAGATAAGTGTCATCATCAAAACAGTGACTCAAGTCAAAATTTGCAAGATCGACACCTAAATGTGACTAGATTTATTCCCTTATTCATTGATCATGTCTGAGACGAGAAAGTGTATAATTGTAAATGCAATTAAGTCAAGCTGTGACAACCATTCATTTTTACCTGCGCAGTCTTCTTTTGCCCTTCCGCTCCCTCACAGTATGTCAACTGGAGCAACCTCCCAACAAATTTAATTAGCATGTGACGCTAAATGTCATTAGCCCTGACCAAACTCACTTAAAGATGTTACAACAGTCTAGCCTGCTCATCCTGCCTCTGAACCGATTCATAGTGAAAATCAATATTTCATAGTACATCCCTGAAGATCTTATTTACTGTCAAAATGTGGTGCCATGTAAATTATAGATCTGTGGTGTCCTTGACTTCACTTCATGTTTCCCAATGTGCAGTAGTAGCGGTTGGTGGGGGTTAAAAATATATGTGTGCGATGTGCTTTGTTCTCTGAATGTGCGACCTTGACAGCAACTCATGTTTTACAATGACTCAGGATTGCCAAACGGGTGGATGGGATTGGTCAGGATAAGTCACATGACCTCCTGGGTACCAGGCCTGCTCCAGGATGGACTAAATTACGAACAGACAACAACCAGGAAGTCTGTGTATTGTCTTTTAGCAGGGGCCAGTATCCAAACAGAGGAACTGTTGTTTTTAAAGTGCACTTTTTAAGGGTATGACGGGAATAAATTGACATTGAAAATTGTCTGAAAATGGCGTTTGAGTAAATATCAGGTTAGCCTTTACGTCAGTGGGATACAATCTTTGGCTCTGTCCATTGGGTTTGCACGTTGACATCACATGTAATACAGGAGTGCAAAAAGAAAGATGGAATTGAAAGTATTCAAAATGAAAAGCAATGTGCAAGAGTAAAGACAGTATACTGTTTCTATTGCATCTCTGTTGGAAAAACAAGGAAATTAATTTAAAATAAAAATGCTAACTGCCTAATCTAAACTTTCAACCTTTCAAAATGTGTAATAAGGAGCACAGCAATCTACAAAATAAATCAGACTGGGTAGGTAAATTTATGACTCCATTCCACAGAAATAAGAGATTGTGGCTAATTTCTACCTACCGCTAACACCTAGCGACTTAAACCATGACTCTGGAGGCCCTGCACAAGCTAAAAACTCGAAAAAGTAGTTATAGCTATAATTATAATATGTATTAAGCTGATGTGTCAATGAAGTTGAGCAAAATGCAGATATACTGTAAAAGCAGCTCTTGGGTCAATATGAGACCACTGTGTGCTGCCTGCATCTAAATAAGTGTTTTATTGTCCGAGAACCAGGAAGTGCGCTGTTAGCATGTTAGGTGTTGTTGGCTTTACAGTGACAGCAAAACTCTGCTCTGGCCTCTGAAAGTTGTGAATCGTGCTTATAAAAGAATTAGTATGCTAGGAATTCGTAACAGTTTAAAATGAACTAATTCTGTTTTCACGTTTTGAAAATGGTAAAATTTAGACCTGAAGAACAAACATTAAAGGCACCTTTAAAACTGGTGTACCTGACATTTTTTTGGGTAAATTAGTAAGTAAGTAAGTAAGTAAGTAAATGTTGTGTTTTTCCCCTAAAAAGTATATTGTAAAAGCAGCGTTTGTGACAAAAACTAGGCCGCTGCACGCTTTCTGCAGCTAATAATAAAGAATTGTATTTCTCGTCAAACCAGAAGTAGGAAATCATCAGAAAATAAGCTGTTCTAAAACTGTGTACCTGTATAAAATTAATGATTTGTGAGACGTAGGAACAATAGTTACAGCCCCAGCTTTAAGCAGCCAATTAGTCAATTTTATCGTTATTAAAAATGTTCCTGTTATATCGTGATATAACATAATTATATAATTTGGCTTTATTTTGTTCCATTGAAGTTGCATTTGTAATTGTTGGATGATTGTACATACTGTGGTGACTGTCGGACATTGTTTGACTATTTGATGTTGCATTAGATTTAAAATAAGACAAGATTTCCTGACAAAATCATGATAATTTAGAGGTGCACTATGTAACTTTTCTGGTGAAGGGTCTGACACCTGCTTGTCTTCATGAAGATGCTAACCCGAACCTTCACCTAGAATATTCCAGTGTTTGGCTTTACACTTATTGATGTCTAAAGAGAAAATCAGGCGGTATTCAAAGTAAGAATACATGTTTTTCAAGTCATCTTTGAGAAAAAAACTGCAATTAAATAAATGTTACATAGATTAGTTTTATAATGTGTAATTTTCCAAGCAAAGCAATAACATCAAATGATGGAGTGTACCTTTAATGTTAGCACTGATTTTTCAAATGATTTGCGGACTACTCAAAGTACAACACAGATCATTTCTCATTTTTACATTACACATTTGAATTAAACCAGAATTACTTGTGTATTCAGACGTCAATGTTGTACTAAGACAATACATCATCTTTGAAATTCTCTCACCACCTCAAAGCATTGAATCTCTGCATGGCATAAATCACACATGTCTACCAGACCTTGCACTAAGTCGTAGCAGAATCCTTCTCTCGCTCTGCTGAGATCAGGATCAGCTCTCTTCCAAGGACGGAGCGCTCCAAGGGCCAACACCCCACTGAGAACATCACAGGCCCCTGCTATCCCCATAACACTGTCCCCTGACTGACGAGACCTCTGCCGCACGGAGTTCCAGGAAAAAACACCATCTGGGGCAGGAGGAGGAGGAGGGGGACTTACAAAACAATGTAATTCATAAATCAGTCCCAAACCACAAGGGAAACAAACAATGTCCACGCTGCACAATGTAAATGTTTGAGATATAAAAGTACTACAGTAAACAATGAAGTCTGACTTTGCAATGAATACCATTTCACTGTGCCATAGTACAGCAGATGTTATGTATCTTTATATTGTCAACAGGCATTTTGTAAATCATTACCAAGTTTTACTAATTTACTGTATACGTTGTTCATTTTTGAATTTTTGAATTTAAGGTTCTATTCAGGGTGTATTCTGTTTGTATTTGTTGTTCACATGGTGTTAGTCTGGCTTTACAATCTACAGTAAGCTTTACAAAAAATACAATCCAATTGAGTAAGTATTTCTTCTATTATGCTTCTGGTTTATGTTAGTATATGACATAAGTTAGGCTTATGTCATATACTATACGTCAATAGTCTGCCATTTCAACATTGGGTGTAACCACATATTTTCCTCAAATGACTCTTTCCCTCTGGATATTGTCAGTAAAATTTCCCAAATTTGCTCTGGAAATACCAAGAAGAGCCATTCACTTAACATCACAATGCAAACTAAATTTTGGGTCAACACACACACACTCAACTTCACATTCCTAATAATTACCAGACAGATGAATTCAATTACGTTCATGGACGGCCAGAAGACATTTTTTTAAATGGTATGCATAGATAAATAGTGCATACAAAGTTTAATCCATTTAAAATAGTCCAAATATTGCTCTTATTTTTATGGGCCATGTTCATTATCACACAAGTCACTTTCAAGTCTGCATTCACAGTATTCAGATAAGATTTGATGAAGTTCTCTGCTTTTTTCAAACTCTAGCCAGGCTATTCCCTACACTGTGAACATAACCTTTATTTTTAGCGGTAGTTTAGTTTTGTAAGACACACTAGTCCTTGTGATGAAGGGCATCTTATCGGTTGTTGTTGGTGGTGTCAATGCGTTTAAGAAGATTTAGCTGCAGACATAACAGGATACACAAGGACTGAAAACACTGGGCACAAAGATACCACACTTCCTCTGCCACGGCCTGGTGTTGACGGCTGGTAGCATCAAAACTTGGAGCGTTTGGATTTAGCGATTGTGAAATGCACTGACTTGGGAAAACAATATTGCTTTGGTTTGAATTGTTGACTTTTGCTTAGATCATTCAAAACTAAGCTTTTTAGACTGAAACGCTGTATATAATTAGCCATCCCCCAGAATCAGTCGGGGGGCTGTGACTTTCCTGAAGTCATCTCCATAATGACATCTCCACTGTCTTCTGGACATTGAACTCCTGGTTGTTACTGCACCAGGACACCAGCTAGTCCAACTCCCTCCTGAAGACAGACTCATCCCCGTCTGAGGTGAGGCCGATGAGGGTGGTGTCGTCCGCAAACTTGATCAGTTTTACAAAGTTTGTGTAAAGGGAGAAGAGCAGTGGAGAAAGTACACAGCCCTGTGGAAAGCCTGTACTGTGATCTAGCTCTCGATACCTCTTTGCTAAATCCATACTTTGCATCTTTCTAGAGCTCTCTGTCACCAGCCCTGTGCGCTGCCTCCTTCTGCTGCCTTAACTGCCTCAGTTTTGGTGTGAACCAGGGTTTGTCATTATTGAAAATGACTTTGGTGTGTGATGGTATAACGCTGTCCTCACAAAATCAAATGTATGACGTTACAGTGTCCGTCTTCTCATCTAAACTATCTATGGCAGCTCTGAAAACCTCCCAGTCTGTAAAGTCCAAACACGAACGTAGCTCCTCCACTGCCTCATTGGTCCACTTTTTAGAGGTCCTCACTACAGGTTTGGAGAGCTTCAGTCTATGTCTGTACGTGGGGATCAGGTGAACCGTGGC
Organism: Chaenogobius annularis; assembly: GCA_015082035.1. Taxonomy (NCBI): domain Eukaryota; kingdom Metazoa; phylum Chordata; class Actinopteri; order Gobiiformes; family Gobiidae; genus Chaenogobius; species Chaenogobius annularis. The sequence continues at coordinate 163,850 of BJKM01000527.1, forward strand.
GTGATCTGAAATACCCACGACGTCAAACATGTAACCAACTGTAAACACCATGGATGGAGAAGTTGGTGTATTGGTGTACAATTAATATTTTAATTAAATCCTGAGGGATGGAGGTGTATAGTGTCAAATGTCAAACAAATTACCTGGAGATTGAATTAGTGTGGAGTCATTTTGCCAAAAGGATTCGAGTAAGCTAAACGGACATCTCTCGACCCCTATTTCTCTTATAATGTTCCCGATCGGATATTGGGATTGATTTATAATATTCATCAAATTCTCCGTCCATGGCTATTGTGTCGCCAGTATCATTATTTTGTTGTCACCCAAAAAGGGCCGCGGCCGTAGCGCTAGTCCAAAAGTACCTGTATGACCAGAGACATCTATGTCAAGATTATTCGGTTAATCCATCATCATGATTATTCAGGTGACAATATAATCGTAAGAACTAAAAAAATAATAATTGTGACAATTTGTGGCTCAAAAAATACTAAATGTAAACAGGTTTTTTTACCAGGCTGTTTTTTGGGTTTTTTTCATTGAGAAAGTTCAATATCCTAAAGCTGGGCCCAAACTTGAGGAATAGTAACAACAAAGGGAATGAAAGCGAATGAAAGAAAATGAAATATTTCACTGGTGTTTGGTTGTGGACTCAGTATTAAATTACATCAAATTGTGATGTTTTTCCGCACAATAATTGTAACACTAAAAAAATGATATTTTGACATCCCTAAGCATTAACAAGCGATTATTTAGCTAAACCTGCCAATACTGTGTTAAAACTGAATTCAAATAAAAAATCATTAAAAGCTTGGAACAGAATAATCTATATTTGTAGATTGGTGAAAGCTATGTTAAAAGCTGTGAATGCTAACTGACATGCTAGTTCCAGTGCTAAATAGGCTAGCATTAGCTCCTGTAAGACAAGTCTTAAACCCCTCAGTGTTAATGACATATGAACCTTCTAGACTTGGCACTGTTGGTCTGCTCGCTAACTCCAAGCTCTTAGTAATTGATTCTATTACACTATTCCAGTCAGAGGTTAAGCGATTGGGATTCTTCCGGGTGATTGCTAACAGCCCAATTTGTCTGATAAGGACCTGATAAATGATAGTCCTGATGTTTCGAGACTATTTTTAATCTTTGAAAATAATATTCAAAGTGCAATTAAACAGAATTTCAATAGAATCAGTCTGCTATGAAGGACAGATTTCTGAATAAAAATGTAATAAACTACATATCAAATTTGTTTCATTGTGTAAATGGGATGTTGAGCACGGTCAAGAGTGCTTATTTTTTTAATCTCTGTCAATAAAAGGTACCTGTTTAATCTCAACAAGGAAATAAAACACACACAACAATACACAATAGATTAAATTAGGTTAATTCATTAAAATGTGTGCAAATATTACTTTTATTTTGTAAAGTGACACTGGTTCATGGTGTGAACCAGGGCTGCAACTAACGATCATTTTGCTAATTGATTAGTGTAGCGATTATTCTTTCAATTAATGGACTAGTCGTACAAATTTTCCCATAATTTTTGTGCTATTGCAGTTTAATTTGATTCATATAATGTCTTTTCTCAGCTCATGACATGTTTTGGAACCTATGTATAGACCAGATTATTCGATTACTAAATTAGTTGACGATTATTTAAAGAATCAATTAGTTGCAATTCATCAATTTACTTGTCTAAAAATGAACAATCCACATCAAATCAAATAGATGCATAACACAAAAATATTTCTATATTTCAGAAGCAGATTTGTCATTTGCATTGGGGTTTAACTGCTTCCATTGTTTAGTAAAATTACTCTATCCAATACAATTTCTTCAGCTATGTGCATCGAACTTTATCGCCTCTGTCACTTATCAGACAATCCAGTCTCTTCTCAAAATCCAATGGTAGTTAGAATGCCGTATTTGTCTCACCAATTTCTAGCATTGTGACGGCTCACATCTGGTTTTCACCACGCTACACTAATGAGCCACACATTAAATGAAGCCAATTATTTAGAAATTCCCTCACAAGCCTTGGATCCCTGCCTGACAGGGTGGAGCGCTCTTCAGCTCGACATAACTGTACTGTTACATGCTAAAGGAGCAAGGCACTAAGCAATCCGAGCATTCTAATGAAGAGGCAGCTGAGGGACTCTATGCAGAAACAAACCGGCTTTGTGCACTTAATTATCAGCATTAGAAGGATACAAGCGTTCACATTTGAAAGGGTTTTAGTGGCAGCATGTAATCACTACTATCTGTGTATTTATTTATTTGTATTCTCAGATAAAAACTACAGCATGCGATAAAAAAAGGTTTTTAAAACAATTTAAAAGAAGCATAGTTTTCTATAAAATTGGTTTGATCATCGAAAGCTATTGAAAACATCACAACACAGAAAAATATCCGACATTCCAAGGTGAAAACGGAATCATTTACTGCAATGATGACAAAAAACACACAAGCAGCTGTTAAGACATAATTGAACTTATTTTTAAATGATCTGCATCAATAAACAAATCATATTCTTTGCAATCTATGATAAAAGTACTAAAACATGCCTGTGACTGTCTTAGTTGAGATTAAACTGGTTCACAAAATGTGCAGCCCATGTGCTCTTGTTTGGGCAAATATTTTGCATTTTTTTGTATTTTTCTATTTTTTCAATAGTTTAGTAGCTTTACAACATTGTCAAAATTCATACAGTGCAAATGCTGAAAACGTCAATTTTGACATCATCTTAGATCAAGTGTGCCCACACTTTTTCCCTCAGTGGGCCAAAATTAGTACATATTTTTCATGCCGAGGGCCAAACCAAATTTTATGTTGTATTTAAAAAGTTTATGTGCGAAGAGATACTGATTAATTGTCTTTAATTAACGTGTTTCAGGGGAATAGACTTGATTTGGTCCCCTTTGCAGCTAATGACTTTAAGCACAAAATTTAATAAAATAAATACTCTTGATATTAAAAGGGAAATTAAGTACAAAACACATTTTAAACTCTTATTTAGTAGTTCAAATTTACAACTATTAAACTAATTGAGTAATACATATTTTCACAGAAACTACTGATAAAGAGCACTGCAGGAATGTTCATTGGCACGTTTCAAGTCAACATAGGATCAAAGGCCAACTCCGGCCTGACCCTGCCGGTATCCTAGCAACCCGAGTGTGTACTGACAACAGCAGCGACACCCAAGCGCCGAAGACCCACCCAGTCACAAACACACCAACATAGAACACACTCCTGTTTCAAATATGTGACACTGGGGTCCTGGAATATAAGCACTACCATGAGACAGGGGGTCACTTTGATTACAGGAATCTTAATGGAGGGCCAGCATTCAGTCATGGCCGCCAAGTCACCTGATGTCACTTTGGTGTAAACAAAAGCAAAATTACATTTATAGTTAATATCATATTTAGCTAATAGGCCCTACAGTGCCCAGCTAGCTCAGTGTTAGCGTGATTACTTCCTGTCAAGTTCAAAGTCTACTTCAGTGTTTACAGAGGGAAGATGTTTGTCTCAGTGCTAACGGTAATGCTAATTAGGCTAATTAGGCTCAATAAATATTAAATTAATTCCACAAACTGATGTCATCTATCTCTAAAAATATATAGAAATATATATAAAGACGTTTTGATAAAAGTTGGTATAGCGTTGAGACACCGTGAGCTCACTTGCTGTGCAAAGAGCAACTGTACATTTTTAATTAATTAATCAATTTATTAAACTCTAAAGCTTACAGTGCCATCGATTTCAAGTGTCAGGCTGCTTCAAAGTCCGCTTATTATGATTTGTCCCACATCCTACTTGTTTTTGTTGTTCTGTTTATTTACTGACATTACTGGGATATGTTGGCTTTAGTTGACTTGCAAACGCATTAGCCTGGTGAATCTCTGGTGCTAAGTGCTAAATGATGACTTTGGCTGTTGTCACAAGAACACTCACTTAGCAGCAGCTGCTACACTTGCTGTCCAAAGAGTAGTTATAAAACATATTACAAAAGATATTTCTGGGATAACAATAAAAAATAAAAAAATTACAATATATAAAGTGGTCAACTTAGACATGATTATGATTATGAGTATGATTATGATTATGATTATTATTATGATTATTATGATGATTATGATTATGATTATGATGATGATGATGATGATTATTATTATTATTATTATTATTAATAATAATAATAATAATAACTTCTGGGCCAAAAAAGCAATGACTTATATTGAAATAGTAATGCAAGGAACTACATAGTGCAACCAACATAAAAATGTGCTTCTAATCCATACATATTTAGTGCTAAAATTAAATTAACTATTGCACAAAAAACATACATTATATGACGTTATTATCATCAACAAAACATTTTCATCACTGTCTTTGAACTTGAATTAATAAAGGAGACATATAATGCATTTTTCCCCAGTACTTAGTGTTGAACTATAACATAAGTAGATCGTCAATTTACATTTTGTTCATTTTAAAACGCAATATTGATTGAAAATGTCTTGGAAATAGACACAGGTCCATTGCAACATAAAACACTGAGCAATAATGACTTTGCATAACATGTCCCCTTTAAATGTTTTACTGGCCACAAAATGCAATTTTGGATTAAACTGAATCACAGAGACTTAAATGGAAACTATTAAGTCTATGTTTGTTGTTGGGACTCTCATTAACGAGTCTAGCCTTCAGTGAAAAGTCTAATACCTCTAATGTTATCCTCCACAACAGCTCTCTCTATCTAATCTAATGGCACTCACCAGGGACAGGCAGCCCTTGATTAGATAGCGCCTGTAGCCTCAGAGTGGTCGTTGGGGATTACACTTGTGAGAATAATGGGTTGCGTGTGTGTTACCTTTGCAGACGAAGCACTTGATATGGAAGTGCTTGTTCTGGACCCGCAGAGCCTCTCCCTTGCAGGGCTTGCCACAGTTCTGACAGGGGATGGGCCCGGCCTTGGGCTTGGACTTCTGCTGCGGCTCATGGGGGCTGTGGACCGCCTGCTGCTGGAACACTGCAACACATACACAACAGGGCGACAGGTCAATACGGAATGTTTTTCACAGCTTCGGGAAAGCGACGGATGGTGCACCTGGGTTCACTCATTTGTAGTGGTATAGGGCTATATTATTAATTGAATTTGTATTGAGAATCAGTCCTTTTTACCAAATGAAATGTAGGGGTGGAAAGTCTAGCAAATAATCTGTCAGTTAAAGCATATGGTTTGGAGCAGAGTTCAGACTTTGGGGGAAAAAATTTGAAGAAATGTTTTATGTTCAACTACACTGATTAAAAGTCTGTATTATTTATGTTCAGGAAATTAATATTGAAACACAGTTATATGTGTTTTTAATGAGACAAAATAAAATCAAATAGATAATTGTGATTGCCTAGCATCAAAGATGTTAAAATGGAGGTTAAATATGGCGTTGAATAAAAGTTGGATGATAGTGGGAATCTAAATGTTACAGAACTCTTAAGATGTTCATTATAAATTAGATATTTGTTCATGCTTTATTAAGGTTAAGTAAAGTGCAGTGGTACCTAGTTTTGTTTTCAGCCCAAAAAAAAAAATGCTGCATTACATCCAAAAATATCCAAACATCCCATTATTTTCTTATACTTGGTCAGTGAAGCATGTCTTTTATCTAAAAATATTATCTTATTATACTGATGCATCGGTCTGTTGACAAAATATAATAAGCTTCCTCAAAATACATACCAATATCTCTATATTTGCCACACTGATAATACATTTTTTAATACTTTGCATTTCAAACCACTTTGGCTGAAACATAAACTAATGCAAATACGTACATTTGCCTCTTCCTCATTCAATCTAATACGATCCTGATCGGCCTTTGAATGCAGAGTGGGCATCGGGTGAATGAAAGAGCCTTTGTGCCCTGGTCCGACCGGTTTCATCTGCCTCCATGGTGACCGGTAATTAGGCCTGCAAAAGGGACTTTATCAAATGAATTGATTTAGAAAAGGAGACAAAAGGGAATCCTGGAAACTGAGAAGGAGCTGTTTTTTTTTTGGAGGGGGGGTGTTACCTTTATCCCCTCCTTCTGGCTTGTGCATTTCATTTGGTGTTTTATTGGCTCAGTCTGAGGTGACTTACGAATGGGGCGGTTAAGGACACCCTGACACTTTCCTTTAAGTGAATTTTGCCTTTCAAAATTGTACAGAGAAACAGTGTGTTTGGTACTAGCTGCAGATAGTAGTATAAGGAGTAGTTATAGTTATTTTGTTATTTCTTCTACATCAGACAATAGGTAAGGGATGCACTTTGGTGCGCAGAGGCGATACAGGCAAAAGACAATTTAGGAATTAAACATTGAAAAGCAAGTGGAATGCAACTAATTTAAGAAGCATCTTAAAAGACTCGCACTCGCAGTTTAAATCGGTTTGTTTTGGCTCTGGGAAGCCTAGACCACTTCTTTGAGATTTAATAGCATAGATATAGACGAAAAAAACAAAACCATTCTAAATTAATTAAGAAGGCAAGATGAATATTTTTAATCTAGTAGTTATAGTTATAGATGTAGCAATACAACACATTCGAATATGAGGGTTTTAATTTTTTTGTGTGTTAAAAACCACGAAATTGGTTTCACCGGTTGAGTCAATGTCCATGTTTGTCCCACATAAATTGTCTGGAGGAAGGGAAAGTCTGGACATCTATGATTTTTGTCTAATTGAATGTTAAGTGTTTTTACCTGCCTTAGGACAACGAATGAAATGTAGCCATTGTGCTGACACTTGGATGTCATAAATCAAATAAATAAATAAATAAAACATATTCTAGCCGCAGATAAAAAGAAGACTTTGGATAAATAGATACTGATAATTGCACAAGCTCTATTATGTAATGAGATGTATGCAGACTCAACAAAAATCCCTATCAAATAGATGTAATCCTGTATCGTGTTTCACAAAAGCTTTCAAAAGGATCATGTGTAAAAAAGAGCAACCACTCTACGCCACTTGTAGCTGGGTTACCTGACTATATTCAGAATCAAAATCAAAAACGTTCACAAACTAAGAACTTGCCTCACCGAAATGGTGCTGGAAACAATACATAATAATGAATTAACTATGCTAAATGCAAACACTAAAATAAAATGCATGAAAAAAAACAAGGTGTTAATATAAACAGCACTTGGTGACAAAATCAGAGCGCTGTGCACTGTCTGCATCTGATAATAAGGTATTTGATCTATCGCTTTTTTGTAAGAGCTGTAGGAAGAATAACTGAGGCTAACGGCTTTAACGCACTAATGCTTTTAACACTGTTCAGTCTCCTAAACGTAAAACGGTAACTTAAACAATATGCGAAATTGCACACAGAAAAGATGCATTAGGGACACATGACTGGACATTACAAGAGGTTAGAGGTCGGCTGGTTAAACAGTTGGCTAAATACAGTGTAACCACATCAAAGAACAGTGCGCAAAGACAAAGCCTTCTCGAGACACTTTTACAAACTCCTCTCATACCGTACGTCCTTCGTTTTCATCGCATTTTTAGACATGTACAGTATATATGTTTCTCTGGCTGCCGTCAGTACGGAATTGTCAAATCAAGTCGACTTTGGATGATGAGAAAATAAACCAACGTTATGAAAAAAGACGCTACCAGTTCTGACCCCATAAAGAGAAGAATTTCATAAGGGGAACTCAAAGGCTGTCATAAAAGTGGTCTGACAAGTTGAGTGCAACCATCTGGGAAGAAGAAAGGTCTTGCACCAGTCAAGGTTGACCTAAAGTGCACATACAGGAACCCTTTCGCACCTGTTGGGGTAGATTTCATGTCTCTAATAAAAAGGTGGGCAGGACAGGGTAGAAATCATTTTTGGGAACACTTCCTGGGTTGCGCTTTCATGTCTTGTTCTGGCTAATAGTACGACAGGAATTCATGTTTGTATTTGTTATAATGTGTGAAATGTGTCCTTTACTATTAAAATAAATCGAAGCTGCACTATTGTTATTCCTGAATGACATATTCTTAGCAATCATATCAGTGCCCCTTGTGTACTGGAAACCCTTTAACAATAGCGCCCCTAAAGGGTTGTAATACAAATTTGAGATTTGGATTAAACACTGAAAAACTCACACGAAGCCCACCTACATGTTTTAATCAAGCAATGTAACGTAAACTAAGATTTTCCTCATTTCATGGCTGCAAATACAAGAGTATGCTAGCTGCGGCTGCTAACTGTTAGCTTAAAACAGCAAACTAAGGGGTTTGTAGCTTTCTGTTAGCAAAGTCTTGTGTGACATTCATAAATATCAATAAAGATGAACAAAAACTTATCATTTAATAGGTTCAAAAATTCATTTATTCCTATTCCTGGGGAAGCGTAGTTGAGCTAAAGGTACAAAAACGGTTTCTGGTACGATAACACTTTCCATCCAGTTTCAAGACAACAATCATTTGTCTGCTCAGAAACTAACAAAGTAACGACCAGAATGGGCTAAACAGTGGGTAGAGAAGCCAAACATTTTACTCAAGTAAGAGTAATGTTTGCGACTTAAAAAAAAAAAAAAATCTCAAGTAGAAGTACAAATAGTGATCCAAGAATTATAAAAATGATTTGGTGAAACTACTATTCAATTAAGAGTAACTGTCTGGACATCTGATTTATAATTTGAATTAGGAATGTCAAGTATAATTGTTAATTTATAAGATAAATTGATAATTATTCAGGTCACAAGAAGTAAAATTAAACCATTTCAATTCAATCTGTGTTCCAAGAAAGTTCACCTAAATGTATAATGCTTTTTTTGTGGCTGTTTATATCACAAAACTTCTTAACCAGTTAAGATGGTCACAAACTATTGGAACAGTAATGTAGAATGAAAGGATTTCACTTTTGTTTTGTTGTATGTCAATATTCGTGAATAATCATTAAATCAGGATTTTATTTCTCACAATAAGCGTAAACACAAACAATTGATATTGTGACATCCCTAATTTAAAGTTGATGTAATTGGACGGACAAAACCTTAAATATATATACAAATCTGGTATTTTTATAGGATATATAAAAGAAATAATAAACATTTCAGTTTTATCTGAAGAAGCGACAAATGTTCAAGTTATTTATTATTGTCAACAAAAAACCAAAAAGTAAAAGCATGGTTACAATTATTTAAAGAAGTACAAATTCTTCAAAACGTTACTCCAGTATATAACTAATTAAATATGTTACCCACCTCTGCACAGCACCATGCAGAAGGGCATCAGTGAATGTGTTATGTCATTACAGAGTGCCACCCATGGAGCTGGACTGAAATGAGGGAGACGTGTACTGTCTGTTCTTTGGCTATGGGCCACTGCAGGGCCTGAAGTCCCAAAGGTCAGAGACAAGCAGGAAGTTATCTGAGCAATGCAGAACAGCATGTCCTGCAGCGACAGACTCAGCCCTGGAGCCTGCCTCACACCGGGGGTCCAAGTTCCAATACATGGACCCACCACACTGAAACAACACACTTTCTATGATACAGCACATAGAAGATCCATGATGAAGAGTGGATCAGATGTTCTATAGAGCTGCAAATAACAATTATTTTAGTAGTCGACAAGTCACTTTTTTTTTTTCTATTGAACATCCAGACTCTTAAAATGCATTTTTAACCAAATAAAGAAGGAAATATTGTCACTGAAGACTTCTAGAAAGAGAATATTTACAGATAGTATATTATTGATCAAAATCTGAAATCATTTATTCTTCTTTGACATTTTGATTTAATAATGCCACTAACAAGTTTAGGATTCTTATAGTCAGACCTGTATTTTCTGTCACGTGATGTTACTGTCACATGTCCAAAATGTAATAATGAACCTCATCTGACTAATAATGCTGCTGTCTTTCCTGCTGTCTACAAAAAGGTCTTCTTACATTTGTTTTAAACTCCATTCACACATAGTTCCCAGTAAATTGCCATGTGCAGATTGCCAGAACACTCTGGGTCAACTCTGCTCACATTTAACATTGGCATTTGTCTCTCTGCATTCCATCACTATCGAAATGTGCTGCATTGTTTAAATTATGTGAAAAAGGAATTCAACCGCAGAGTGAAACCTGGGAAACCAAGCTCGTAACCAAAGAAACGAGCAGTGATACTGGCAATTTCCTGACTTTACTCACACATGTCACTGCTCTGGCCAAATGCAGATAAATTCCCAGGTCAGGCTGTATGTGTGAAAGAGTCTGTATAGCCCAGAGGACGATAACAACACCGACCACCAGTTCTTTTCTATAGTCGACTAGTCACGTCATAATGTTCAGGAAGGAAAATCAAATAATAAAATCACAGAAAATGTATCTGTGATTTCCATTAAAAAAAATGAAATCTAAAAGGATATAGGAAAAAATAAATACATCAGGAATGAAAATTGATAAGGGGACCATTCAAGAAAAAAACTACATTCCATGTGAATTAGTGCCTACTATTTGGATCTAAAGCAGGGGTGTCAAACTCATTTGGGCCGCGGGCCAAATTTCGATGCTCAGGCTGGGTCGTGGGCCAAACATAACGTAAAAAATAAAACTATAAAAACTATAAGGAATAAATAGCTTCATATAGCCTAGTAATAGTTCTTTATGGACACTGTTGCACAAATCTGCTGCAGGTGAAAGATTGAGTCCATATTCGTGCAGCAGCAGGAACAGGAACACGGACTTATGACTTGGGTTTTGACAATTATATTTTAAAGCTGAAGGTAAATTCACAAAAAAATGTGTTTTAGGGACTTGTAATAAAGCAAAAATGTCTATATAAAAGTCCTATTCATTTTTCATTTTGGGTAATTTTTGACTTGTGTCTTTGGAGTACAAACTGCTTCCCAGAATTATTTATTTGACTGGAAATAAGAGGGTTAAAGCTTTATTTTTATGTACAGCATATCGAGCAGCTTGAGAGTTTTCAAAATGGAATAAATAATGAAGAAGTCTAACATCCCGGCGAACCTGTATGTTCGGCGGGCCGGATTAAAAAGTCTGGCGGGCCACATTTTGCACATGTGATCTAAAGCAATGAGATCAGGATGTATAAGATATCAAACCACAATATATGTTCCACGATAGACCTTCAAACCATTCTTTCTGTGACACAATTACTCAATATGACTTTGGAAATATCAACCACATGCAGCAATTTACGCCACACAGGTTTAAAATACAGGTTAAATATCTTTACACCCATTGTCATTCAAAATATGTACATAATGTGGAGTTTTTTGTGCTCCTTTTCCAGCAGCAATGCACCCCCCTAAAAATAGTGTGTTGCCACAACTCCTGTCGATCCCATGGTCCAGAGCATTCCTGGGGTGAACCATCTGCACCGACTGGAGGGGTGGGCACTGGATCAAATGCTCATATTGAAACCATAGGAGACTGGAGGAACTAAACCGATGACCTTGGGGACTTTGACTATCATGCAAGTAAACAGTGTCATGCAAGAAAACAAATCAGACAAGATATTCTGAATAATAATATTACGAACTATTACTCATGCAATACTTAAGTATTTGTGAGTTGTGAATAGGAATGTCTCGATAAGTGACACCGTGTCCAAACATCCCCACTCCTCTAGCACACACACACTTCACCTTTAGGTTTACTTTGGAGAAGCAATTGAATAGAAATGACAACACTTTAGCTCTAAAATTGACAAGATTATTATTATTGTTTTATTATATTTATTTTACAATTAGGATCATAATAACGGTTATCAACCAAATCATTTTGACATCCCTAAGTGTGAATGTTGCAGCTAAACAGTAGTAACGGAAAGTGACAAGAGATTGATTTATTTTACTTTTCCTGGGCAACATTTTGGTGAAAGTGTTAACTTAAGTGTAACTTTACCTGAAGCGCAATGATCTCGAAATGAGTAACAAAGCACATACCAAGCTAATATTACAGCCAATTACAAATTATGCAGAATTAAAGTATATTACAATCATTGATCATTCCTCTGATTACTTCACAACCATTACTATAAAATATTAAAATCATGTATTGAGTAAAATAAAAATATGTTTGTACATTCACGAATAAAAAAAAAATTACTGACGTTTGTATTAGTTCTTTAGAATAAATTTCAACACAACATGGCTGCTGGAACTGGAGGTTGGTTACAATAGGTTACCGTGGCGACATTCTCTCTCTCTAGTCTAGATTATAATTCATTGGGTTAAAACACAAAATTACATACATCATATATAACTTGGATTGATTATAAAATAGTAGCAAAACTAAAAAAATACAATGTTAACAAATTATTTACAATTACTTTATGACAACTACCACAAATAAGCAATAAATACTTGCAAAAGCTATTTACAACTACTTAAGTACATGTTTTGAGTACTTCAGACTCTTTCACAAACACTGCATTCCAGCTGCACTATTGAAGCTTGCACTGCTAAACCAATTTGTGACCTATAACTCTTTTATTGGCTTTGTACCCAGTCTACAACACCTCTTTAAATAAAATACACATGTGAAAATGCCTATGTAGTTCCCACAGACACCTGCCCCTACATTTCACTCACCATTACTTCATTTCCTGCCTACCAAGATCTCATTCCATTATCTCATCGCCAAGAAATAGACTGTTCCTGCTTATATTCCAAGCCATAAAATCTAAACGTAATAGAAAAAGACATTCAAGGCAATTTACATGCTTTGTGGCGTCCACCTGCGCGCACATGTTTTCATTTTTGACCGGAGCAGCATTTCATCTTTGGCCTCCCGAGGTCTCACGGCTACAGAAAGCTAACCTCTGACCCTGTTGGCAAACGATACCAGGCAGGGCGCACATGTTGGCACGAAATGTTGAAAGGAAACCACATGTCACAAGCAAACGAGTTCGTATCAGGGAGATTTCAATCGGAACGTTTAAATGACAGCCACAGGCCACAGCAGACAAATAAAAGTGCTTATTTATCTTATATAAACCAACAGAGTATGTAAACTTGATCGTCCAAGTAGCTCTTTACTTTATATCACAGTAATATCATGGAAACAGGTTGGAAACGGTGCAACAACTGTACGTATATTTAAGGTAATTACTTGGTAAGGCTGTGCAAAATAAGACCGCTGCATGCTGTCTGCATCTAATTATAATGCATTTTTAGTGTCTACAAACCAGGAAGTCACATTAGCATGAGCATTAGAGTAACGTTAGCATGCTAATTGTTGTTGGTAGTCGCGTGATGGCAAAATTCTGCTGTTAACAAAGTGAGAAATACATTTTTAAATGAAAAGGTGCTGTACCTTCCGAACGTTAATTTCCCAAAAATTTAAATTAAGTTTTAAATGTGTTTTTTGGGCTGAAAACAGAACATTTTTGTTTTGTATCAAACTTATTAAGAATAATAAATAAATAAAATAAAATTGTATGAACAAATAAACAAATCCGAGCTTCATGGTGAAATATGTCAGATGATGTTGAAAATGTTGTGTTTATGTAAGATGTACTTGTTTGCTTTATGTAAACTGCCTACATACTGTACTGTACACATTGTCGGCTACATTTAAGTTACTGGAAAACAGGTTTTACAAGTGGAAACCAAATAGATGATCTAGTTGAAACATGACAAGTTAGAACATGTTAAAGGTTGATAATGTTAGCCATACTACGTAATAAAGAGGACTCATGTCAAACTGTCCCAAGAAGCAATAAAAAGGTAAGATAATTTTCAGTCAGTGGTTGGAATTGAAAATATGGCAAAATATTAATTAATATCAAACCGACATTTTCACACATTCAGATACTGAGAATCCTATCAAGCTAGCATTTAACATTTGGGCACTGACCTGCATTGTGCTAACCTCAACATAACAAGGTTGATTTAAAAAAAAATTAAAATTCAAGCCAAGTGTTAGTAGTTTTAAAGACAAAAAAAAACAAAAACTAATTTATGCTGCATTTTCATACTTAAACAGCTCTGTGCATTTCTAGAACCACAGTTTGCACAAGGACCAAATGACGGACAAAACAACGCAGAGGATGGACAGAAGCCTCTATGTGTATCTGTATGTGTCTGGAACGTAGAGCATAAATGAGCCTTCAGATGTCGATCATTGTTAAGTATCGAAATGACAGTTTTCCGACATGCTTGACTGTATTTACAATCATCTCACAATTTCACAGTTATTAAAAGACACATATTTGACATTATTTGTACTGAGTGCCTTTGGTTTGGCATCTCAGGTTTTTAGAACTTAAAATATTGTATTCAATGAAAACCACACATAACATTTTATCAGGTGTTCCCTCATCAGGATTGGTGGTTGCTAGCTTTGTAGACCAAAAATAGCTTGCCCCTGACATGCTAATGAAAGCATTAAGCTGTAATGAAAGTGTCTTGACAGCGAAAAATTTGTCTGGTGATGATTTATGGACAATGCCCAGTATGTTTTTGTTATAACAGCTTTATAACGTGGTTAAATGCTCATAATATGTGGCCATTAATATCTTTCAGTGTTCCGGCCATTTGTCTTCACAGAAGACGTGTTATTAAATGGAATGACACAAATAGAAACAATCAGCTGTCTGGAGGAGGAGGAGGAGGAGGAGGAGGAGGTATATTTGGCACAGATAATGAGACCGCGGCTGACATCTGCTGTCATCTCGAGCCTGTCTAGGAACTGCTGAACAATAAAGGGATTGAATGACACAGACAGAAAAAGTACACGTCATCACAGCACAAATGATCTGATGATACAGTTTTTGTAATAACGGAAACATGTGCCACTCGATTTTGATATGGATAATAAAGGATAATAAAAAACACTTTTTAGACAATGGAAAGTGATTTTTAATAATAGTATTTTCTTGAATTAAGCCATGTGATCTCATACTAGTTGTGATTCAGTAAAGGCCATTGTGATATTTATGTGATTTTCAGCATTTGAGTCAATAGCCACAATAGTTTTAGTACAGATTAGTATGTTTGCTTGTTTTTTTAACCCAGTGAATAATATAAGATCATGTTGAAATAGCAATTTTCAAGGTATGTAAAATGCTGCAAAAAATCCCTGAAGGAATAGAATAATATTTCTGAACATTTGTGTTTAATGTTGTTCAATTCAAATGTATGTGAGATATCAGCCAAAACATTTGCAGGCATCTTTTTGCATCTTTGTCATTATTATTATAGGGAGAATCAAAAAATTATAATATATATTAAATAATATATAATATAATATAATTTTCATTTTCATAATTGCAAATATTACCAAATGTAACCAAGCTACCAACCAAGTGTCTTTGCAGGTCATTTTCACAGAGCCCACAGAAACAGCATGAGTCATGAAGAGCCACTCACTGTAGAAAGCTTTGTGTCAGCTGTTTTCTCTGGAATATGCCTCGTAGGTTTGGCACCCGAGGGAGCAAGGCAGTCGGATTCAAACACACAGCATATGAGATTTCAACACTTCTCAATTACATAACAAAATGTGTGCAAAATGTTGATTACATCCTATAGATTCTCAAGAACAAAGTGGCATTCAGGTGACATTGGCAAAGCTAGAGTTCACGTTTTTCATATATCCAACCACAACAGCGGGTTCAGTGATGGTAAGGAATAAACAGCAAACAAATACATATCTACTAGGGATGGGACAAGATCTCGTGCAGCAAGATCTCGCAAGATAGAATGTCCGCAAGCATATGCACACATGCGGAAAATGATCTTGTGACAATTCTTCCCCCCCATGTGTCTACAACTGGCTTGGTAAGGAAAAGGGTTAACGTTGCTGCGCTGCGGTCGCTCCTAAAAGCAGTGCTACAATGACAGCCCAAATGTTCAATAAAAATAAACTGGTTCAAATGTAGTCTGTGGAGGATTCTGTGGGCCAAAATTAAATGCTTAAAAGCACAATCAATGAATTAATTATATGTCATTAATGAATTAAAACTACACAATTAGTTAATTAAATATGCAATGAATTAAGTTAAAGTACAATTAATTAATTTAATGTACAATGTATTAATTTAAAGTACCATTCATTAATTTCATGTAATTAATTTCATGTACATGTTTGAGGCTAAATTGTAAACTGAACCGCACCATTTACTTACAATAAATCATTAAAAAATTCCATCTCGTTAACAGGGTCCTCATCTTGTGACTCATCTTGTTGGATTTGTGTCATGTCCCATTCCTACAATCTACACTACATAATCTTGTTGCTTGACATTTGACCCTGGTTTCAAAATCAAGAAAAAAAGGAAAAAAAGTCTGTAAAAGATTTGATGTTATTGAACATACATCATCAATCTCATCAAACCCACCATCAAGAAATAATAGGTACCACTAATAACTACACCATAATTAGCCTTCATAATTGTGAAAAAAGTATTTAATTCATAATAAACAAATGGTTTATCAAGAATGATTCAGGCTTAGTAACCCGAACCCTACTTAAATAAAGGTTTGGCTATTCAAAGTGTGGTTATTATAAAGTTTTACCAAATAGTTAAGCCTAAAAAGGAAGAATTAGATTTTAGAATATGCCAAACAATTAAAGTCCCATAAGAAAATAAGTTTAAACCTTTAAAATGTTTGCGACATACATTGTAATATTTCTCCACCACCAACTAAATAGTAAAAGTCAAAGTTCAGGTCTCATTTCTTGTTGCCAAAGTACTAAATCTATCACATGTCCACTAAAGTATGTTCAGATTTACACTTTTACCAATGACTCGACAAGTGCGCTCCATTGCCTAAAAGGTCACTTTCAGAAGCATTTGAGGTATGTAACACGCACATATTTACATGTCAGTTTTCCTTTACGGGTATTTACTGCACAAACGCTTGCAGTAATTCCTATGAGGATATTGTCTATTGGGCTTTTTATAGGCTGTGTCTGTTTAGCGGCCTGTCCAGAATAGTGCCGGGCGTCTGTGTGACTGCTGAACAGCGGCCAGTCATTACATCACAGTGCCAGGATACGCTGTCCTTGGATACGGCGAGACATACCCTGTAGTACATGAAGGAGATGTCTGCAAGTGTGAGCCTAAACTGCAAAATCTAGCATGGCTTAAAATGACTTGAATGTGGAATATTAGCCTGAATGTTATTTTATTTTTATTTTTGATTGTAATTTCAGGATAGTGCATTTATTTCATACACTTGAGTACATCTAAACACTGGAGGCAATGTAAATTAAGTGTAATCCCCAAGTCCAAGACTATGCACTTGAGATGTAATGGTATCCAAATCTCACAGTACAATATTATCACACATCATGCATCTCACGGTTTTCTCACAGGATCTCACAGGATTTTTTTGTGTGATATTTGGACTATGGTATGATTCTTTACTGTCATATTCCAAAGAATGTATTGTTAACCTTCAGATTGATAGACCAATGCTCACTGAGCCACTGACGCACGTTATAGATTATTTCTGGATAGTTTCAATATAATGTAGCTTGCAAAAACAAAATAAACGTGAAATTTTCTTACCGTATTGTCAAATAAGTAAGTTTGAACTAAAAAACAATGCACTGGACTAAATCAGTGCATTGAGTAGTCAACCAATAATGACTACTCAAAAATAATACTCCTACAGCCTTTTCCTTTTTGTTTCAATAAATGTCAGAGCTCATTTATTGTCATGCATGCATGAAAAATTCACACAAATCAACAAATCCGCTGTCGGCATGTGTTTTGTGGTATTTCTATTTGTGTTGAAGCACGTGGCTGGTGTGTGTGTGTGGGTAGGTAGGTGTGTCGCTATAGTCGCCCCACCGCAAAAGACTTTGTCACATTGCAATGGTTGCTTGTCTCTGTATCCATGGATGCATTAGCAAAACACTGTTACAACTCAGCATTCTAAAGCCCACAGACAAATAAACAGGGTCGTAAAGGGCGAGAAGACAGCAAATATTTGTGGAGTGTTAAAAAACACCAAACAATGGCAGGCAAGATAAAAATAAAAAGACCAATAAGATATATTCACATTTTTAAGAAATTAATCACAAATAAGGTGATTTTATCAACGATACATCATGCTAAGCCATGTGAATTTGCAAAGGTTTCTAATTGTAATACATTTAAAGATCATAATACTGTTCAAACTTTGATGGGGTGCACATGCATCCCTGGGGAACCCCACGGAGAACAACATGTTCTATACAAATCACAATCAGTATCAATATCAAGGTTTATTTATAGAGCATACTTACAACTTTAAAAGCCCAAAGTACTGTACAGCAAAGTGTAATGATACATAATTCAAAATATTCAATCTTACAAGAAAATTATCAAAAATAACAACTTCCTTTGACACATTTTTACCAAGATGCCTTATTTATGTCAGCAACTATCGATTATAATGCCAAACATATAAGAGGAAGAAAGCCACTTGCTATTTTGAATATTAAAATAGTTGTGTGCGTAAACAACTAAAAATAACTGAATATTTCAAAGGAACTAGTATATATAGCCTAGCCTCGCATAGTTCTTGCAAATTCTCTCTACAAGGTCACCCTGCTTCGTCAAAACACACAAATCTTCCGTGTCATTCCGTAAAAAAGCAATAGTAATATGAAGCATGATCTGATTAAAAGTCATAGTATAATCCTGAGGCATCAGTATGACCTGAAATACAAGGCTAATGGCTGGAGGAACATCAGAGCGATTTCTTGTCAACTCTGGCCGAAATGGCTGAGCTCCCAGTGGCAGGCGAGAGGGCATCTGACCAAAACAACGTGTTGCCAGGGATGCTAGTTCCAGACTGGCTTCTACCATATGTTTACAATCACACCATGGCATACTTCAGTGGAAAAGTCATTAAATAACAAGAAATATTTGAAATACCCGGCAGCATTGATTAGAAAGTAAAATGGCAATCTTAGCGAGTTAATTCAAAACTTTGCCTAAAATATTGTTGCAGAAAAAAAATGTCATGAATTGAAATGAGTTACCTTTCTCCTCAGGCATGGTTTCTCTTATTATCGGTAATATTGAATGAAGGTTGATTTTAACACTGTAGTATCCAGTCAGTTCAGTGGCGTCTGGAGGAATTGCGACACATCCTCCACAGGATCCGTTGTAATAATAGCCCGCGCCGGAGTGAGCGCTCTGTCCGACACTATCTGTGGAATGGGCTCAGGTCATATGACTCCGGTACGCCTGCCTCTCTCTCTTGTAAACGCAGCTCTCTGGTATAAATAGAAGCATGTGCACTCCTCATGTAAAGTGTCACTAGGTGTGTCTCCCCTCCCGCTCCTCTCGCTCCTCCCATTCCTACTCACACACTCCTACACACAGTGATAACCCACCACCAAGATTACTCTAATCTGAGTATTTCTAATCCCAGATTACTTTTAATCTGATGTTTGAATAATTGATTACAGGATGGAATTTGAGCAAAGTGGAGTGCTAATATGGCAAGTTTACTTCAAAAATCCTCACTGTGTTAAAACACGGATAAAAATGCAATGGTAAAATGATCAATACGTGTTTTCATTTGAACCACTTTATATTTTATGAACACATTCAACACCATATGGTTTTTATGATGTCCTAGTTTTTACTTCATTTGGTGGGAAAAAATGTTGTAAATATAAATTATAGTTTTACATCAATCAAGTGTTGGTTTGAGGAGAAAAGTTGAAAAATATGTTGAATATTATAGGAAGTAGAGCGGAGTTCCAAAACATTATGACATGATGAGTCCACATAACGGGCAAATTACACACACAAATATTTTTTTCTGATCCTTGAGTCATATTTTCCACTAAATATAAATGTGACATTAAGAGTTTTGGCACAGTCCACTTGGCTTCTAGGAAACAGTTACGTAATTTCCTCATGTGATGTCATAATTAGGAAGTCAAATTGAAAAAAAAAAAGAAATCTGTAAAAATAAAATAAAAATAAATCTTTAATATAAATATCTTAGCTGTGTTTTAGTAAAATTAGTAGTTCAACCTGTCATAGGCACTTTAAGGAGAATTACCATGATTTTATTAGTTGACTAATTATTTTACTGGGATTATAAGGATTTGGGAGCACATTTGTGAGTTTATTCTGCATTTTTTACATAGGAATACCTACTTTACTTGAAAACTATCTGCATGATATCCTGTGGTCGAGTGCAGTTTGAGTCAGATGTTTGGTCAGATCACTGAGACACGAGTTTTGACATCTTTTGCCACAAACCCTTTCAGTCAATTCATTAGTGCAGAGGCCATGTCTTTGGCCAACCGAGTATTTCAACTACAGCATTAAAAGTATTACATCTTTTTATTCACCCCAGCTAATCTTTCAGCCTGCTCCATTTCCTGTTCGGTGTTGCCATAGAGAGTCAGTCACCTGAGTAATGGCACTTTCGTGTGAATGTCGGGCAGTTCGGTTAGACGATTTCTCTGGCATGTGTGCGTTCATGTTGTTTTGATGGAATACTGAGAACACACTGTACCCGTTTGTAAGAAAACAATTTGAGCAGAAACTACCTCAAGAGTTGCTTACTGTAGTTCTCCCAAGCTTAACGTTCACTCTAAATAAAAAAGATAAAGGTAAAAAATGTCTTCCGTAAACTCTACTCTGACTTCATTCTGCTTTCAGAACTCTCATTTCTTCGACTTGAGCAAACTCTGAAGACAGAATTTACAGTTGACAAAAATAGGGCTGAGACAAGTTAATCGATTAATCACAACAAATCAAGTATTATTGAGATAACTGTCAACTAATTCAGTCATCGAATAATCATCTGAACCATGTACAGACTTCAACATGACATGTGCTATAAAAAGACAAAGCAAAAATTACATCAAAATGACAAAAACTATACATTTAACTATTTGTATGAAAAACCTATTTTGTCAACAACTAAAGTCAATCATCTGGGTCAAATTTGGTAAAGAAAACTAGTCACAGGCCTTTCACGACCCAAACAACTAATTGATTGATGAAATGTATTAGATTAGATGAATTTACTAGATTAGATGAAAAGCAAAATATCATTCGTTGCAGACAGAATTCCATTTTCGTATGACTTGATGTGGCGTCCATGTGCAGCATCTGCTCTTTACATTTCACCCGACAACACATGAAAGCGGCATAAGCATAATGCAGGTGCAAATCTGTCAAAGAAGCACAGAAATATAGCAAAAAAACATGATGCTGTTCGTGTATCTTTTCTGTTGCTGTGCATTTCACTGTACATCATGATATTCATCCTATAGAAGTTCAGCTGCTTGAGATGTCTCACATAGCAACCTCATAAAGCTTCATCCAACTAAACCTGACTTGTGGAGAGGTTTTGTCAAGCACAACATGAACTATAATCCCAAGTGAACCCTAACAGAGATATCCATTTGCAGTTTACCGTTTATGCAACCTCTCATCTCACTCTGATTAAAGGAACATCCACCTGTATTTAACCAAGCCCCAGTTGACCACTTTATAATCAAAGCCAGTATAAGTACGGCTCGTCACAAACTGTTTGCGTTACACAAGCTCCTTCTTTGGGACTCTGGAGGTAACATGGGAAGAGGGAAAATGAGATTATGACAAATGATATGCCACAAAAGTCACATTAACTCTGCGCTGGTAGTTCACCCTTCCATTTACACAGCAGTGCTGGCTGTCAAAGGTCACTGTGCCCACTGGATCAGCCCACATGCCTCACAGGAACAGGGCATGAAGCAAGTGTCAAATACTTCAAATGTGTAACTCAAACTAAGCTGAGGAAATAAATCTATCAGCGGATTCAATGGATGTGAGTGCATTACTAAGCCATTTAACTTGTATCGGATGGCATTTTAATTACTCAGGGTTGTAAAATGAGCAATCAATTACCATTATTATAGATATATAATTAGGTTTCTGGTCATGGTACACCTGTTTCTTCAGATAGTGATTTGTGTGAGAGGTACTGGATGCTTTTGGTATTCTAAGACAAGCTTTAAGGCTAAACATTGATTCAAACGGATAGATAATCAATATACAGGACGTAGTAACAGATTCCCAGTGGGAGTTAAGTAGCTCAACAGTGCACTTGAAGGTTCCGGATGAATATTTTATTTATTTGAAACATAGTTTGGAAGTTTTGGAAGAAAAAAAAATTCTGAAACTTTAGAAACCCCGTAGTTATTAAAACGTTTCACCGAATTTTAATTGTGTTTGTTTGGAGTGAAAACAACCGTGCTATGGACATTACAGAGCTTCCAATAGTGCTCAGGATTGTGTCGTCACTACGGATGAGGCGATTCTTGAAATATTATTGAGTCGTTCGATACTGGAAGTTTGATTCTCACGTGCTCCTCCATGCGCTCTGTGCTGTAATTTTGGTGCGGTAGGAAAGGGTTAAGCCTGCTGTCCTTTCGCCGACAGACGAAGTAAAAAGCAAAATGACTGCTGCTAGAGTCTAACAGAGCTGGGTTTTATCTTTGTCACTTCTTACTTTACGTAAATGGACCAAGGAATTTTAGAGGCTGTAAGACCACTTTTGGCTTTAAAATTAAAGGCCTACGAATCACACCCATGGTGACTTGCGAAAAGGCACGATATTTTTTTGTTAGAACAGAACACATTTACTTGGTTGTCATTTATTTAGTAGTAACATTGAAAGAGAGTAGTGTTTTTATAAGGGGACAAAGCAGAGAAAAAACAGACATGAGAGAGTCAGGACTAGCACAGGCCTTGTCAAATCAATAATCAAAAGAAATAAAATGAAATGCTAAGTAAAAGCACAAAATAGAACGGCCTGATGGTGGTTGATTGTATATTGAACAGCCTATAAGTAGCAACAATAAAAAGAAATCAGAGCTGTAGTCTCATCATTAGATTAAATAAACAACAAACTCTTGACTTGACTATAAACTACATTCACATTTAGTGTAATTTATTGAAAAGTTCTGGGTTTTTTTAGCATGAGTTTTTGATCTTCTGAGGCCCAACTAAATCAAACTTATATTGAAATTGTCACTCATGTATTGAATCATGAAATCGGTTTTGTTCAGTTTATCGGGTTGTTCTGCAACACTTTTATAGTGTTTTGGCTAATAGCGCTAAGGACATTTTGTACACTTGTAACAAAAGTGGCGGTAGTTTTTTATGACGTTCCATAACAAGACAATTTCAATCTCAAGCGATAGTACATTTATATTTCTGTTTTAAATGTGTTTCTAATGATGACGGCACTCGAGCGAACAATACGGTCAGCTCATAGACGATGGAGTGTTGTGAACCCCGGCCGGGGGCTGAATATTGTACGTAAACAATGAAGTCATTCTTCCTTCGGCTGGCGTAAGGTCACCTCGGGCTAACAGACCTGGTCTCCATTTTAGCGGGGCCCCAACCGAACAATGGACACTTCCACGGTGCTGAAGTGAGCTGGAAGATTCATTAGGCGCGCGGCCAAGCATTGAGAGAACAACCAGGGAACATAAGAACTGTTGATGTCACTGCATTACACAATTCTATTCAACGCAGGGTACTGGGATGTCAGGGAATTTGGCACCAGCAAGCATCCGACGGGCCCTTTGACGTGAGGACTTTACACGGCATCAACATGAATTTGGAAAGATGATCGATTCCAGCTTGCAAACAACTTTTCATACACTCAACAAGAGGTGGGCAATACTGACTAAAATTAACATCTAGATATTTTTTTCAGCTCATCCCGATGCCGATATTCACACGGTATTATGATGCTGGTAAAATGATGCTAAAACCTATACATATCTTGGCTGCGGAGAAATATAATTGTATATGCTTGTTTGAAGGATTGCATGCCAAGTATCTTTTATTTTTATTGTCAATCTGCTTTTTTTTTTTTTTGCAGTGATCTACCTCCCACCTCTGACTTCTTAATTAATTGAGAAGTATTTTTACACATCATGGTCAAATACAAAGACGTAGAACTGGTAGATTCATCCAACATGCAAAAGGCGACATCGTCAGACTGGTCAAATTCAAAAGGTCGTAATGCTCGAGTTGAGTAATCGTGGAGAACTTTGTCGACGTGATGAATGCAACATGCAACACAGTGGTCATTTGCACTAGACTAGACCAAATAAACAAACTCTTTTTGCAAGTTCTCAGCTGAATTGGATGAAAACAACCTTGCACAAGCTTATCACATTTGATATATAAACTCAGAATAAATTGTTTTATTATTATCATACAATGATTCAACAGTTTAAATGTTCATTTTTTCTGTTTGTTACATATTCATTACCACATATGTGACTGCTTTGCCAGAATGTTCCACAGTTTGGCATTGGCACCATGAGCCCGAGTAGTTAAAGGTCAGATCTGTGGAGAGATATTTCACAGTAAGAATATATGTTTTTCAATTGTATTTCATTTATTTTGATTGAAAAACAACTAATGCAGTGGTTCTCAAACTTCTCACCTCAAAAACGACTTAAGAAAATATTTGACCTTCCACGTGGTACCGCCAGATCTAAACCAGGTCTGAAACTGCACTCTTCGATGTCTAAACTAAAGCAAAATCAGGTCTAAAATAGGACAATACTATTGCTATACTAGATCAAAACAAGGATTACCCCAAAGAAGGGCAAAAGCGTGTATTCAATTGCAAATATTTGATGTGCAGAGTAATCAGTGTACCACCTGAAGGGGCTCGTACCACAGTTTCAGAACTACTGAAACAATGCTAGATAGAGACGTTTAATGCCATACTGTGGAACAATCCAGATGAAACAAAATCTCCATGGAGACAAGCAAGTGCATATAGTGCCCCTTTAAAGTATAATAAGATCATTAGCAGCAATTTAACACTTACCTTGAGGCAAATGATGCTACTAACAGTTAGCTTCATCCATTATACTGCAGTGACCTCATTTGAATCTTATATTGCAGGTTAATGCACGACAGCCTTTGCATCAAATTAACTTTCATACTTCAAAGTACTCATTCAACATTGTCTGGGACCATTGGAGATAACAGACCTGGACCCAATCCCAAACCCAATCCCAATCCCCAACTGGAATCATTAAAAAACCAACCCCTGTGGATTTTATGTGTGCCACTGCAATGCACCATCGACCCCAATCCGGGACACGATGTAATTTGCACTCCACATTTGACACACCATGAAGTGAGAGCAGCTTTTCTTAAGACGTTAAAGCGAGTTAAGATGTTTTATCGTTCTCTGTTCACTTCGGTGTTGGTGCATACAGAGAAATGAGTCACATTCATGCAGCGCTGGACCACAGGGATTTAAAGGTCACATTAATCAAGTTACCGTTTCTTCAGTCTATCTTTACATTATGGGGTGTTTGATCGTTACCAACTGTTTTAATCTGTGGGCACTTCATCTACAACGTCTACTACAGTGTGATATTTAAAATAAAATCGATTTTTGCCCCAGTACAGATACAATGTAAAGGCATCTATTCGGGTGAAAATGAGACCACATCTTTTAATCTGCACCTAATTGGAGGGAGTTTTATTCTCCAAGAAGCAGGAAGCAGGTGTTAGCAAGCTAATTTTTGTTAGCTTTACCGTGAGCTCAGAGAGTTGTGAAAAGTGCTTTTAAACTCATCGCAGTGAATACTTTGGATGCTGGGACTGCTGTGAACACTTTAAACTACTTTTGTTTTTTATGTTGTGTACATCATCTTCTTCATACTACATCTTTATGAATAAGACACTTGAACATTATGCAAAATAGTTTGGATGACATGCAAACTTTTAATTTTGGGCATGTTCTTAGTCATGGAACAATCGGCATCTGAGGGAGCGCCCACTAACGGACCACAATGGAGGAAGGAAATCCATTAATTTGAATGTAGAAGAAGCTTTATCACACGCTGTTCAACTACTACAAAAGCAAACACAGACTTCAGGAGTTATATTCTGTGCTAACGTTACGTAGCTGCAGGCTAAATGCTACTGCTATGCCTTTTCTGGGGTAACACCACATCAACAACCTCCATTAAGACTCAATTGTGACTTGAAATGAAGTAGTTGTGCTGAAAACACATCATTTGCAGGGAAATGTCTAAAAAGAGGGAAAAAGCTGACTTTCCCATTTAATCATTGGAGAGTTTTCACAACACCGGACTATTGACCTTATTCCGCCCCGCTCACTTTTTCCTCTTTTTTCCAGGGATCTTTCCATGGATTTCCGTTGTAATCCACTTCCGGTCCAGAGGGAACTCCATTGGTTTAAATGGAGAACGAGGGAAAATGTGCTACAAAATGGATTGATTTGTGTAAAATATCCAATGTTCATGTGATCAACAAGTCAACGATGCACCGATGCCCTGCATGGCCCCGAAAACGGCTTTTTAGTCCGCGTAGAACTTCTTTTCTCCGAAGCCCTATGTTAACTAACCCAACCAGAAGAAGGATTACGTCAGATGGTGGCGCCCAGACGGGCTTCTGGAATAAGGTGAACACACGTTGCTGTATATGAATATGTATGTGAACATATGTGATATTATTGCATTTTGTGGGTGATTTTACAATCCTTTTACATTGGTCTGATACTTAAACTAATTCATCTGAAGTTTAGGATGAATTGCGATAAAATCCTCAGGATAAAAATAATAAGAAGAGGAAATACAGAGATATTTATTTTTGTCAATATCGCCCACCACACTCACTACTGCGTGTTCAACTTAATGAAGACTAAGCAACATACAAGACTCAGTTACAAATTTCATCAACGACTTGAAAATATAACCACTAGTTTGATTGAAAAACTTAATTATAACTTCCACAAGACCAGTAATTCAACAAACAATGCTTATGCAGGTAATCATGTGGATATCGCTTATTTCGAGTTATGTGCTGTACGTTCATTAAAATTTGAAACAAGATCATACAGTCTTTTAAATTCCCTCCCAAACCTTGTCTTTAACACACTGCAGCGCGAGCCTGTCATCAGAGCGAGGGAGATAAATGAGGCTGTAACCACTGGCAACGGGGAAGTAGGGATGGAGGGATGGAGGAAGTGGGAGAAATTGTGGGGCGGAGAACAAGCTGCGTGACCTAGAATGACACCGCACTTTGGATTATGCATTATTACTTGCAGTCTCATATACAACACAATATATATATGTGAATAAATGCAATAAACGTCATCTTGAATATTAGTACTAAGCATCAAATTTGTACAGCAACTTTGTACTGCTGTGTTGCACTTAGCAACTGACAACAGAGGGCATTGAGCCAGTCTAAAGCCTTTTATTAAACTTTTCATTTGATTAAAGTAGCTTTGTTAATTAAAATTATAGATTGTTCAAGCAGATTTGGCATACATGAAAATATTAAAGTTAAATTTGAGCGAGCGAATTGGTCTTCTAAGAGTGGTGTGCATTATGAACAAAAAATTATATATTTTTTGTGTATTTTTTGGTTCAACAATATTTAGACCCAAATTATGTTTTGCTGATTTATTTATTTATTACAATAAACAATAATTTTTTGCATTTCTTCATAGCAACATTCACAATATCATAATTTTCAAAAATCCTTCCTTTCTTTGTCATACTTTCTTTGCTTCAGGTTTCTACATATTTGCTTAGAGCTGCACAATATATTCCAAAAGTATCGATTGTAATAAACGATATCGCATCGAGTTAATGCATGAACATTAAGGCATGAACATATTTGTTTTAATGAAACTGAAATGATTGTGTGTATATATATACATATATATATATATATGTATATATATATATAAAAAAAAAATTTATTCATTTTTTTAAGAAAACGTTAAGTTTTGTCCATTTTTGTCTTTGTTTTTTTTTATTATTTAACCTTAAGTTGTTTTTGGGAATGATTTTGAGGCAGTCTAGCAAATAAATCACAGCAGGGGAACACACACTTGTACACACTCAGGAAGAAAGTGAATAGATGAATAATTCAGTGGTGCACATTGATCTATGCACCATCGTCTCCTCTCACGTCACGGTAATCTGATCAGCGTTTAAAGTGCGTACTTAGCTCTCAGCCTGGATTCTCTCCTCATGCATCTGGACTAAAACAACATCCAAGTATTCAGGATCTTACATGAAACTGCAATTGGGATCATGCTTATGGCACTACAGTATTTCAAATTGATTGAAAAGAACTGCATCCTTTTGTTTGGACCAGTGTTTTTCAACTTTTTTGGATTCACAGCACACTTTTTGTTTGAGAATATTCCACAGCGTCAAATATCCTGCGACGTCCTGACGCTTTTCTTCAAAACATTCTAGAAGGAGTCACTTGTATCAGAGAGGGTTAATAAATGTGTTGGCATGAAGATAATATAAACCTCTTTACAAAAAGAACAACTTTATCGCTACTTAAAATCTAAAGAATAATAGAAAAAAGTTTAATGCTGCAATCCCAAAAGCGTCCTGTGGTGTGACAAGAAAATGCTCCAGGACAAACTCTGGGCTTCAGGGTTTAAGATGCAGGTCAAATGATTATCATTATTTTAATTTGAAAGTCATTTTCAATGGCTTCCTGGTAGAAATGGAAACAGTGTCCAGATGAAACCTTTTCTACTATGAAAGATCAGGATTAAACTTGATTTTTGTAATATCTTAAAAATAATCATAGTGATTATTAGATTCATATTTTTTTTAATAAATCATGGGACAGTCACATTATTATCAAACTAACAGTTGATGTCACACACCAGCACAAGTTAAAATATATAAATGTTAAAGAGCAATACCGATGATAGTGCTTGTGATAAAGCTTTCTTATGCTTTTTGTAGAACTGATTCGTTTTTTTGTGTTTTATTTATTCGTTTTTAGTTTTTTGCTACAAAGGACAGAAAAAAGGCGTTACACCCTCAAACCTCAAGTAACCATTTGCACTGCTTTATTGGTGACAGTGAAATAGGGCGAGCTGTGAAGAACATGATTAAAAAGTAAAAAGAATGGAACCAGACAGCATGACACTTCTGAACGGTCTGAATTAAATGATTTGCATGGCGTGATAACCCATTGCTACAACTTTTTATGAAAGTTAAGTTTAAGAAAAGTGAAGATTGACATGTTGAGTGAGAAAGTAGTGGAAACAGCTTCATATCATGGATGCTCCACTGAATGTAGGTTGAATAATGCAAGTTGAATAATGTTTTTAGACACAGCAATGGTGCCTTGAGTTGGATGTAACTCCAAATCTTGTATTGTGAAAGAATTACATATTGATTCTTTTCTAGATTTACTTTACATTTTGCTTTACAACTGAGTAAAAATATGCAATCCATGTTTATAAAGCTAGCAATAGAAACAGTGACAAACATATTAACTTCTACAATGCAATGAATGAATTAAAAGTGAAGCAAGATTTTACCTAACAACAACATGTGTCAGGGCTGGGTAATTTATGGACCATTGAATTTGGGGTTAAAGGTTGAGTATTTTTCTGTATAAATATGCCATTGAGTTCATGTAACACCTGTGACATGTGGGATAGCTACGGGGGCTGATCCAAGACAACTTCTGCCAGCACAACGCATCGCCTCCTTTTAGTCGACCGAGAATGTCTTAATCAACCATAGCCCGTAGCGCATAGCGGCTTATTATACTTTCCATAGCATAACACTGGTGCACCGTTGAACCTAGCATTACTTAGCCCTTACTCTGAGCATGACAACACTGTTTTATTTCATTAGCAGAGTGATGTAACTTACTTGAGACACATGATGACTCAATTTTACTTTGTTTAAATGTGGTATGTTTGTCTTCACCGCAACAAAAGCATTACCTTGTTAAGATGTCATGACGATTTAAAGCAGCGACCAATTTATGGAGGCAGCTACACTAAACCAAGAAGTACACAATTCAAACATCATTTAACAACAATCTAAAGGGGCATTTGGTGCCACAGCACATTGGCATGAACGCATGACCGACTCTGGATATGATCACGTAAAAAGTCATCGCCTCAGCATATTTATCTCTCCACATCTCAATGAATAGAAGGCTCCATGGTGTATGCTGCACAGTGAGGAACAAGCGAGACCTTTAGACTGGCGGCACACTGCAATAGGAAATCTGCAATGTCATGTGTGCTTGTCACCGATAATAGAAAAAAAGTTACAACAAATGCAATGAAACCAGATCAATGTGGCGGTTTATCACAAGATATGCGTATGTGCCATTTAGCTTTCATCAATATCTGCGTTCTGGCTAATACAAGCAGTGCACTAAAGCATTCCGGGAGCCAAAAGCGAGCCGGACCACTTTGGAAGCTACTACCGCTCGCAAACCCCCTTTAGATCGCTTAAATAGGGCAGCAGTGCGGTTTACTTAAGACAGTAGAGACAATTCCGGGCTGTCCCGATCGGGCTCCAAAGTGAAACCAGTCGAAACGTGGCTTGCAAAAAAAAAAGCAAAAAAAAAAAGCCTCCTTTTTGCACTGACTTTCAACACGAGCCGAGCGTGACATCGCACTCATTGTCTACTCTACTGCATTGTATCACGTTGTTTGATATAGTGTAGATACATTTGTACAAAACTTTGGGTACTGGACCTTGATCTCGTGGTGTGGTCTCAGAATGTCAGCTATTAAGTTGAATCAAACAGAAACATTTAGAGTAACAAATGTGACAAAATAAACAGAAAACGAGTTCTGATTAT
The DNA here is from genome assembly GCA_015082035.1 of Chaenogobius annularis. Taxonomy (NCBI): domain Eukaryota; kingdom Metazoa; phylum Chordata; class Actinopteri; order Gobiiformes; family Gobiidae; genus Chaenogobius; species Chaenogobius annularis. The sequence goes on from BJKM01000527.1 coordinate 194,467, forward strand.
GAATTGTCGATTAAAAACAAAAAACAAAATAACAAACAGCCAAAATGAAAAAGTTAACTTGTTGATACACTTTAATTACACGTACTTCCCAAAATACCACCCGCAAGTCTCCATTTGTTGTGTCTGGTGAAGGTGCACTCATTTACTAAAGTGCCACCAGTCCAGTGTAATCACATGTGTCTATTTGAATCCCTGGAGCCACATGGCACTAACAACAAGCCGTTCCCACCTCCATCAAAGCTTCATGCAAAGCAGCGGGCGGCAGGGAAATGTCACAAGGCCACACCACATTGCAGCCTTAATTGCCACTGTCTGCGTGTGTGTGTGTGTGTGTGTGTGTGTGTACTAAAACTGTTTAGTCCATTCGCTGTGCCACTTAGTTCGACCACTACCGACGAGGAGGGGGAGTGAAGTCAGTCCGAGTCCAGTCCGAGTCCAGTCTATAGTAGGGATGTCACGATTTCAAATTTTAGTGTAACGGTTATTGTGAGAATAAACTATTTCATGATTATTTAACAAAATCCAGCATTACCGCTCCTGAATATGTGACCTGCTTTACGAGATCAAACTTTCTGAATAAACCGCAAGACAAAAAAACACTTTACATTAAGGTTTACTATTTTGAGGAAAGGACTTAAGGACTTAATTTTGCTTCTAAAATCATCCCATTTCTTTTAATTGAACTAAAAAAATACATAATTTTATTCGGAAAATTGTCACTTTTCTATAAATTAAAAACTAAAAATTAAAATTTCTTCTAAAAATGTTGCAATTGTAATTTTTTAGTCTTTACAATTGTATTGTGACCTAAATAATCACGATTATTAACCTAACAATCTTGACATCCCTAGTCAATAGAAACATTATGGTTCAATAAGCAAAGTGATTAGGGTTGGAACGTTTTGGGAATGTTCAAAGTTTTGGAATTATCTAGAATTCATGGGTTCTAACGAGAATATGAGGAAATTAATGAGTATAAACTGGGAATCAACACTTCTGCTTAGAGATAGACGGATATATTGTTGGCCGATATTTTCACTTTTTAGAGTATCGGCTACCGGCCTTAATTCTCCAGCAGAGGTCAATTATTTGGTTTTGGGAGGCCTGTTGGCTAAAGTACACACATAAAGCTTTGTTTTTACACAAACGTGACTACACAGGTAAAAAGTCACATTTTGTATATACCACAAGAACCCACTCACTCATTCACACAAACACACACAGTCACTCCTACATATCAGCTCAGAAATATCAGAGATTATTGGCCAATGGTTTCTTTGGATTTGGTATCGGCCATGAAAAACCAATATTGATCGATCTCTACTTCTGAAGGGGTGATGTGCAGGAGCATAACAACCGGATTTTATGGAAATGCACATGCCTATTTGTGCTTTCACAGCTGAGAGAGGAACAGCTTCAATAACGTTGGGCTTAATGAGGAGGACGTTTTAGGAATCCAGGCCAGCTCATATGTTATTTAAGGGGACGGACTTGTTCTAGCGAGTGTATGTCAATTTCTCTGGGATCACACTAGGGTTGTCAAACGCATCCAAAATCATGCAATTAATTTATACTAAAACAAGAATAAATACATTATATTGAGCTTTATCAGAAATAGTAGAAGACCACAACGTTTAAAAAAGAAACTACTATAATTTTTGTGTTGAAAATGTTAAAAAGAACATCTTTTATTATCTTTGTGGTAGGTCTGGGCGATATAGTGATACAAATCCAATCGTGAGCTCATCCCTGTGCCAATCTGGTGATTCTGATTCACCATTTTTCCATTTAATGCAGCTGTGTGCTCAAACAAAGACCCTTTTTCTCATCCACTCCTCCTATTGGTCAGTCTTTGTCATGCTCTGAGTGAGTGACAGCTGGATTCAACCAATCAAAGGCTATGGGAAAATAGACACGAACATGAACCGTGATAGAATCGAAAGAAAATTGTGATATTCATTTCTGCCACATTGCCCGACCCTACTTTGTGGTATGGAGACTGTGTTCTATGTTTATTCTTTTTTTTTTTTTATTGAAAAGAAAAAACATATATATAAAAAAATAAATACATAATTGGTATCGATGGTGATAACACTATAGATCACAAAGTTTAGTGACATCAAATAATACGTTCAGACCCTGCAAAACCTTCAGGATCAGAAAAATCTAGCTTCAAAACCACAGAAATACTGTTTTTTGTATAGTTTTGTAAGTGACCCAAGGTTAATCGGACCTCATTAGTGGAAGGGGGCACTTATAGTATTAAGTGCATGAGAGGCTATTTGATCCTTATCCAATGTGTGAGTTAAAAGTTATACTGTACCACGGCAAGTCATTTCTGTTTTTTAACAATGTTCAGTTCATTGTGCACAATTCAAACACATCCAGAAGTATTGACATTCGAGAAGACTCAAATATGAACTGCTAAACAAATACAAGAAGAATCACGTGCCTTTCACTTTGGATATTTAGAGGGGTCTAAACTACAGAATTCGCAGATTATGTATTTATTCATATTTCCGACCATTCAAATAGCAATAAGCCCTACATTTGATTGGTCTATTCTGTCGTTCTTCCTCTCTCTGCCAGTCCATACGCTCTGCACGTGTCCGCATAACCATTGTCATACCTGACACACCGCCAAAGTCAAACAAACACGCCCACAGCCAAAAGGCACAGACCTCGTGTTTCGCCTGCCGCTGGTGCTACAACGGCCAAACCCGACACGCACTCTTTCACGGAGCAAAGGTGTAGTACGCTGACGTAACAGCGGCAGCACCACCGCAACATGCCAAAAACAACAGCGTACTACTATTATAATTGATTTAAGTACTTTGCTGTCAAATCAATTCTGTTGTTGCAAATTCAATGTTCAAAAGGGGGAAAAAAACAAAAAAACTAAAAGTCCAACACTTGTAAACATGGGTCAAATGCAGAGGACAGATTTCTTCATATGCAGAAAATTAAGTCTGCAATACCAAATAATACACATACATCATTTTTCAAATTATGGTTTGGATTTCACAATATTGTAAAAGATTGCGATTTGCGACATGGCTGTTGTTTAGTACTGCAATACTAAAGGGCTGCTCGAGTATGTAAAAAATACTACTCGCAATTATTTGATTCATAATTGAAATTATTGATTTATTTCCTAACAAATACTTGTCAGAATTATTATCAATATTTTGTGACACTTTTGTTTTCAAAGCAATTTCAATTTGCTCCAAACACACAGATTATTAAAAGTTTATTATTGTATTTTTAATTATTACTTTTTTGTCTTGAATAGAGCCATAAGTCATATCACCATTATAAATTGTATTAATTGCACCGCCTTACTGCAATATGGATGTTATTGCAATATTTCAAAACTTTTGGCCCAATCATTTTGGTTGTATTGAAAACAAAATCCTTTAATTTACTGTCAAAATATCAATTTAACATTTGACCAAACCAAATTTAAGCTCATTTCAGACTTAAGGAAAACAATGAATAAAATCTGCCTTTTTCAATCAAAAACACACATTTTCATAAAAAAATAAAATAAAATAAAAACACGGAGGAACCTTGATTTTTGATGATTGCATCCGCCAATATCAATACCTTTGAATCTGCTAAAACGGATGAAGAAGTTCAAAATATAAATTAACCTCACCCCTAGATTGATGCCAAAACGTTGCATCTTACAAAGACATGGACATATCATACGACTATACCTTATTTCGTTCACAAGTCTCAGCCATGTGATGATTGACAATACTGTACATAATATGATTCCACCTGAGGCCTTAAAGAACACTTCTGGTTCGAGACATATCAGATCATTTACACCATTGAAGCAGGAAAAAAGCGGTTTGGAAGAGAACAGTATCGATCCTATGACCTGTGGCTGTAACGTGAGCTGGAATTAACCTCCATTCTCCGATCATCCATCCCTTTTAGACCCTGACATTTGGTCCCTGCGGTGACAGATCCACTCAGTCCGGTAATAACACTTTGGGAAAAACATGGAAACCAAAGCTAAATTCTGTTGCTAATCGAGGCTAATGTAATTGTTGCGGCAAAGAATGCAATCAGCTAATATAGTGGGGCTTTTTGGAATTGTACAAATGCAGACGGGGTTTACAGCAATGTGCCAATACAGCATGGGTGCGGGGTGTGTTCAAGTCAAGCCTGTTGGAGAGGTTTATCTTAACCAAAGTTTACCACTCCTCCACTAGTCTGTGACGAGGCAGGGCAGGTCAAACATGGCTATGGATGTTAGCGTGTGGTTTGAAGAAATACTAATCGAGCTTTCCTCAAACGTGCACAGAATAACACTACAGGATTTTAGAATATTAGACTGTTATTAAATGTGAGACAAATCCTGCAGAGAAGAGATCGAACACTCAAAGCTAAAAGTTGTGCGCTAGCTTTAGCAATGGCTGTTTCCAGAAAGTGACTCGCTTTGAGACGGGGTCAGCCCTATATCGCCCGGGTAACTTAGGTACCTCCAATTGCGAAAGGTACTGATGTTGCCCCTGGCTATGCTACACCGACCTTTGACATATTGTCTCATCAGGTGGAGCTGCTCTAGGAGTGCTTCATCCTCACGGGGATGTGCTCGCTCTGTGCGTGGACCGGGTGCCGTGGTATCCGCGATGGACCTTTCTCTCCGCGTACAGCCAAACCGGGAAGCTCCAAATCTACTTATGTACAGTAACAAATACTTTGTTACTTGCCACCTCTGCCTATCTATTTTATTAGGTATAAAATATCATAATAATTCAGAATTTGTTAGATTAATATAAGCAGCATAACAAATGAACCTAAATGTGGATCATAATAATACTTAGCACAGAAAGCTGGCGGTAGATGACACCAAAGTAGTGTGAAGTTTACTGAAGCTAATCTGTAGCATCTTCGCTAATCCTCACAGCGTAAACACTGTACACACGAGGAACTACTCTGGCCTGTTACCAGTTTTATTTTTTTAAAGAATGTTTCAAACTGGATGAACGGCGATGTTTTGTGGACTGGGTGTCGAGAAATTAGAGAGAAATCAATGAGAATATTACATTTTAGCTAGCTTCATTGGACAATTGTGGACGTACCCAAATGTGGTCAACAGGCTACTTTTCTCAACAATGGTCTTAATAAATATGGTTTGTGCAAATACATTAGAGAAACTACAACATAACCAAAAATCCAAGTCAGAAACTACCCATAGCTAGCCAAAACTTTGCGAGTCTGTGTTAGCCCTGTGGTTAACCTCAAATCATAGATTCCAGGAGCCGGGAAATAACAGGATAAGTTTAGAAAAGACAACAATAAATGAGCAAATCTGGTGGGAACAGGAAAGAAAGTAATCAGAACTGGTGAAGGCAGGAAGTTTATTGTTCTGTTACCGTCTTATCTTAAGGCACATGTCCACTGAAGAAAACACCTTCTTGCCCTGGAACAATTTATTCAGATTCCAATGAAAGACAATGTCATTTCTACAATGCATGTTAAAATAAATGTACTTTAACGTATATTACTATGTATTTTTGATTTAGCACCCCGTGTTTTATAACTTATAATAATGTGAAAAACACACATTCCATTACATCAATTTGTGGTCCCTAATCTGGATCTGGTGTTAGCACTCCATCAACTGGAAGCAGTGGGTATTACCATAAAAACAAAAGCTGGCCATTAAGCAACGTGGCCAGCATGCTATAATCACAATGCTGTAATGAACGCGGTGAAATGCTCAGAAGGAGTCTGGCCATGATTTATGGACTTAAAAACCACACAAGACATCTCCGGATCTCTACCCATGACGCTACAAATCCGGTAAATCTGCAACTGAGTATTTTTGAGAGGCTCAATAGAAGGAGCAGAGAAGACGAGCTTGTAAACAATGGTAATGAAAAAAGCATGAATAAAGCTAAATACAACTCCAAGTGTGTTTTTGATGAGGGAACAACATGGTTAAAAGCACAAAAAAGTAATTGTTTTAAATAATATATGTCCTTTAAGCACAGTAAGCATCTGAGCACTGAGGAGTGGAAGCAGTTTGTGCAGATGCTAAACTGCGTTATGCAGTCAATTCCAGGAATGTTTTTGACAAAATATATAACATAAAAATGACTGAAATCTCAAATAGTTACCTAATACCTTTAGAAAGCATAAACAATGTAGTGACGCATCAGCGGTAGTTCACTTAAAACAAAGCACAAACATCAGGTAGAGACACGCTCAAGTCCACTGTCACGGCCACATTCTTGCAGGGGTGAAAGGTCAAGCGTTTTTACAACCATCACAAACGAGTCCCAGACAAACGGCAGCTCTTTCTGAGACGCTTTACAACAGTTCAGACTGTTAATGACTATTCCCCATACATGATGCAGCACTCTCATTAACAGCACGTCCACTTCTCTTCCGCAGAGCTCTACTCATTAAACCCAAACATCCATCAGTGCTCTCTGCATCACAGATTCCACAAGCAGGAGCATGTAAACACGGTAGATATGGTCTCCACTAAAGTCTACGGAGCGGAAGACCAGGGCGTATTATGGGACAGGAGATGCGTGAAAACATCTGTTGGAGATCCTAAACGATCATAAACCTTGAGAAGATATTCATGGTTTCAGGCAAATGACTCCTTCCTGAATTGAAGGATCGAGTGACAACTTTTCCCCATTCTAAAGATGTAATATTTTGATCTGGATTGCATTACGACAACAACGAAGGACCGTTGGAATGCCAAATCCTTCAAATAAATAAATCCAGGATTTCCACCTAATCATGTAATAAAAAGGGAGACAAAGTGATGTCAAGCTCAAAATGTGAATCTAAATGTAATGTGCTTTTTTTAATCTGGCTGTTTTGAGCGCGGCCAAACATACTAATGTCTTACATGCAAAGATATCTGCGACTATTGTACTTTTGAGGAGGATAGATGGTTTGGGCTCCCTTTGGGACTCTTTTTAGTGCATAACTGAATCAAAATAGATACTTCTTACTCTCGATACAATAATACAACAATATTGCGATACATGCGATAATCGATATATTGCTCATGATATTCTACGAAATATCACTATTTTTTATGACGAACCCAATACATTTTTACATTGTTTTTCTTCGTTGAACCTCGACCTGCACAACACACCCATTTTAATGATCAAAACAGTAAATATGTAAAATGTTTTGCATAAACAAGTTTGTAGCGCAGTCAAATTTACTCATAGCGATATATTGATACAGCAGCCCACGAATATCAATACTCTATCACCAAATTTAATATCATGACATACTGATATTTCGGCACAACTCTACTTCCTACATATCACAGAATCCCCTCCTGGGCAAAATTAGATCACCTGGAGGGGCAAGTTTTCAATGATTTCACTGTTGTATGTGGAGGTTCCCGGTGCCAGTGAATTGTGAACAATCAATCAAACTCACTTTTTGTTCATTTTCCACCACTGCTGCTCAGACAATGGTGACAGTGACAGCCGCAGCCTGCACAGTCACCACCAGACACGGCTTTATCATAAACTGCAAATGCGAAAGATGGCTGGAGCTGTCAGAACCTCTGTGTTTAGACTGCATACAAACGGACGGATGTCAACAGAATACGTTATAACGTCTCATCTATTGCACTGAGAATACGACTGAACTGCTTTACTACACATGAATGAATCACTGAAGGATGGAACGGGCTATTTTCAACAAATCCAATGCACTGAGAACAAGATTGAGCTGCTTTAATACACAATACTGAATATTTTAAAGATGGAATTGTGATTGAGTCGTTTAGCATGAGCTTTTCTACGTTTCCCATGCGTTATAACGTGAAAAGCGTCTTACCAGCGCTCATGGTGGCAGTCAGATGATGATAAACACGCAGCAGAAATCAGACACTATATCCTCATTGACAGCGCATGGAGGACGACGCGCGGCAGCAGCAGTGACCGCAGACGCAGGATGCAGTGGATGAAGGTTGGTTGTTGGCGGGGTTCCGCAGCGTGGATGAATGCGTCTGTGTGGAAGAGAGGTGAGTGTGGGTACACGGAGAGGCGAGCGTGACCCGGGCGCGGCGCACACTGCAGCGGGCAGCGCGGATGTCGGTGTCGGTGAGGCAGAGGCGCACGCAGCGGCGCAGGTTGTCGGGTGCGTCGCGTGCGTCGGGTGTGGGCGCGCCGCGCAGCATCGCGACGTCAAGGGGGGAGAAATGTGAGCGAGTGGTGCTTCCGGGGAAGGGCTTCAAATTAAAAGTACAAACTGAGAGGAAAATTAATTGTGTTAAGTTGTCTATAGAAATTTTGGCTAGAGTGACTGGTTTTATGAAAGAAAAAGCACAAAATGTCTGCTAACATAAATTATTATTATTATTATTATTATTATTATTATTATTATTATTATTATTATTATTATTATTATTATTATTATTATTATCATTATGGTAATAATAATAATAATAATAATTATTATTATTATTATTATTATTATTATTATTGTTGTTGTTATGGTTATTATAATTATATATATAATTATATCAATTATATTACAATTATATATAATCATATTAACAATAACAATAATATTTATAATTATTTAATTCCGCAAGTTCTTTGGTGCTCATGTAGTAAAATAGTTTGTTATAGATGGACAATTTTGAAGTCGATTCTGCACAGAGGATCTGATAGCTAATCCAAAATCGTCTTGTGATAAATAGGCCTACATAAATGTAGACAAGCTAATTACATTACTACAGTAAACAGCCCCGCAGTCACGCGTCAGGCTGTGGTTCGAACATGAGTGCGAAGTCCTTTGGCGCCACCTTGTGTTATTTTTGTAATCAACAATCAACAATTTGAGTCGGAATCCCCCCCGCCCCTGTCATTAAATACGTACTTTGTGCAATAATGTGGATGAGTTCTTTTTTTTTTACATATTTATATTTTATAGACATCTGACATTTATGTCCAAATTATGGTCAGGGGGCCAAATGTGGCCCTCATACCAATTTGCCCCTAGTCTTCCTGACCCAAATAACCTTTTAAGTTGTTTTTTTATAATAATAATAATATTTATTATTATTATTATTATTATTATTATTATTATTGTTACTGCCCCGTTGTAGGCCTACCTGGGCTGTAGGTTACTCTACAACCGACGAAGCTTATAATGACAAGCTTATAATGACACTTTAAGAAAGTGTTTTGCTGACAAACAGCCTATTTGCAATCTCCATGAGTGCCTATGCCTCGGCACAGCAGCCAATGGTGTGTTTCCCTGTGGACAGCTGACTGCAGACAGAGGAAGTGAGGACCAGAACTGAACAGAACAGGGCAGGGCAGAACTTGCGCGCTTCGAGAAGAAAGAAGAGAAGTCGGACGTAAAATCTCTGCAAACTGCGCAGTTTATTGACGCACAGCGCACACTGGCGACATGGCAGGTAAATAACGGTCACAACTCTGTGGAGATGGTTACTCTCTGTGAAGCAGAAAGCGCCTATGACGACTCCAGGAAAGACATGAATCACCATGATGATTGCGTAGCACTGTCCTGACATGTGTTTTTTTGCAGAGGCTCCTGTTGTCGAAGCTGACCAGGGAATGTTAGACAATCCTCTGGTGTCTGTGTCCTTCCAGAGGAACGAGCAGAGGAAGCTCAAGTTTCTGGAGGGAGAACCCAAAATCCTGGGGGTGAGTCTGTGTTTGTCTGAGTTTACTCTTTTGTATCCGTCTTTCCACAGTTTATTCACACTTATGCCCCTGCCAATGTCTAGATTACACAAATATGCTTGATCATCTTCCACTCCAGCTGTATGGCAGTGGTATTTGGCTTTGGCCTAACCAGGTTTTTTCTGGAGACACCATTCTTTGTTTCATCACTTTTTGTAAGTACAACACACAGATTAACAACCTTCACAGTAATGAGTTATACATTGTACTCAGGTGTTCCTTTACATCATTCTGAAACTTACTTAATGTTCACTTTGCAGATTTTTATTGCAGGAAGTGTGGCCATAGCAGCAAAAAATCTCCATCTTCCTACGGTATTAAGAAATCACAACTCATCAGCAGGAATACACACGAGCCACATTTCCTGTTTTAGCACCAATGTCTTCATACAAGTTAGAGTAGCAATGGTGCAAATGTACAAGTAAATATGTATAAATAAATGCATACCTGTTGACATCATATGCTTGTAACAGATTCCATTCAAACTTCAATGTCAACAGTTGAGAAAAACTTGTTTTTTTAATACTTTGAATTGTTATACTACTGTAGTAATGTTTTATATACATTTTTAGCTCAAGGCTTGTCTGGGAATGGAGATTGTAGCCTGTTTGGCCTCCTTCTTCAACCTGAACCTCACCCTGGCTCAAATGCCTCATAGTTCTTGCTATTATTATGATCACACCAACCAAGAGAGACAGTTCTGCAAGAACGTAGAGGTATGCATATTTTATTATTTCATATTTCTAACCTATACTCCAGAAAGTTTGACATTTAAGAGCAATCCATTCCCCATTGTTCTGTAATTGAACATGTAAAGTGTTTGCTGTCCATCCTCTTCTGTGCATAGGCTGCTCGTCTGCACCTGTTTTCTGAGTTTGTGGTCATCCAGGTGGCGCTTTTTGCCATTTCTGTCACACTCATTGTCTATGCCTGTAAGGTGGTCAACTGCTGCTCTCCTGCTCCGAAAGTGGTATGACGACGACGCGCACACACACACATACACATTATCTACACATGTCTTAGGTTTGAATGTATTTGAACCCGTATATATTCTAAATTAAACAATGAAATACATGTGAGATTGTTGTGCTTTCAGCCGGTGATCACCATCCACGCCCCTCCTGCCCCACAGTAAGGACAGCTGCAGACAAGGATATGATTTACTACAATGTCATAGAAATTTCTCTCAGTACTGCTTGTTTGCTTTGACAGCCGCTAATATTCTCTACAGTATTATTATACCCTTATAACATCGTTTTGCACTGTAATGTTTGTATTTTTAGGTGGGGGAATTAAAGTTTAGGATTAATTACATTAGTCACTTAAAGAGCTGCAACAATGAATCAGAAAAAGGTTTATTGCCATTGCCAATGAACAGAATTCACAAATATAGGAGCTTGCTTTGGTGGTTCGGTGCAACATAACACAATGAACAATGATAAAACACTGAATATTTATGGATGTCCACTTTTAACATAATCGTAATAGTATTTTGACAATCGTTATTGTTATCTGGACAATACAGACTCTGCCAAAAGATCTTTTAACAGCGACATTATTAAATTACAAGTATTTTTTTAAACTTTGGTGAAAATCAATTAAGAATTGAGAAGAAATAAGCGCTGACTAGTGGACTACTAAAATAATCTTTACTAGAGTCCCCTTTTGTTTTTGCTTGTTGGCATGTCAATTTTGAGATGTATTTTTGTAATAAAGACATGATTGATATAAATACTTGTTTTTATTTAATATATATATATATATATATATATATATATATATATATATATATATATATATATATATATATATATAATATATTTAAATAAAGTTTAGTATTTATTAAATCTTCACATGAAACAGTTGAAGCAGTTAAAAGGACAGTTATGTGCTGCCTGGTGGTCGAGTGGTTAAGGCAGAAGCACACATACCAGTGTCGAGAGTTTGAATCTCCTTACTGCATGTCCTCCCTTCTCTCATCCCCATTTCACCCTGAGCTGACGTGTCTAATAAAGCCTACGGGCCAAAAAATCCTTAATAAAAATACAATTACAATTACAATGTAGGAGTGGTAATCATCCATTCATAATGCTCTCAAATCTGCCAGTGATGAGGGAGCTGCCTTTTCCTCCAGGTCTCGGAAGCAGCCGTGTTTGTGGATGAGGCTTCCAAACATGGGACCCTGCCGCTCCACAGGCAGGAGCTGAGTGGGCTCCAACCTCAGGCAGCTGTGGCTTTTCATGACGCATACATGATGGTTGAAAACAGTTCAGCTTCTCTGACACCTAAAGAATGCCCAAATTGGAGCATTCTGGGACACGTTCCATCTGGGCCTAATTGGAAGACAAAAACTGTAGAAAGAGTATGTGTTTATGACCTGAAACCGTAAACTCATTCTGTAGATAGTCTTTCCCTGATAAATTCTACATTTCGCAGGACAATATTACAGAAAAGTCTTAAATATTTCCTGATTTATGGCTGAATTAATAACAATGTTAAATCTCTGATATAATCTTTGGCTACTTCACATTTATGCATTTTTGCGTTTTAGATATTAGACTTTCTCAGTTGGATTGGATCAATTTCTGTTCAGTTTCTTGTGTCTGAACAAAATATGTCCATTGAGATGGATATTTGGATAAGTTCGTCCAAACAGCGCAAATACGTCTTCAACAACGACTTATTTATTATCAATTTATTTTGCCATCATGTATAATGACCATGTATACATTTTTAGCTTTTTTCCGCGCAATAACATAATATATCCCTTTTTATGAGTTTTTTTTCTTTCTTTTTTTTCCTGAAAAACTTCCGGGGTCACGTAAACCTCAACCAATTAGATTTCTGTGCGACTTGTAACGTCATACAGCAGCGACCCTTCAAGCATGATTTTGTTTTTCTCGTGGTTTACGAAAAACCTTCTTGAATATCAGAGTTTGCGTTGCGTTTTCTTTTAAATTAAAGTGACACTGAGATTACTTTATAAAGGTTTAAAACGGTACAAATATGGAAAACTGTGAGTCTTTGGGAATAGAGCTGGTTCTTCACGAAAAAGACCGGCCTGCGCCTTGCTGTCCCCACGGTACTTATCCAAAACTGAACTGAGTTCATCCAAGATTACTACCACACGATTATTTCATACATGTGTTATTGATCGTTTCCAGGTCCCACCTTGTTATTTGAGAAAGTTGGTGAAGGAGGCGCTACAGGCAGAAGGTTCTACGCCTGCTCAGCTTGCAGAGACAGAAAAGAATGCAACTTCTTCCAATGGGAGGATGAGAAGGTGGAATCTCTGGAATATAGCAAAAAGACTAGACTAAAGGTTGTGGCTTTACTGATTTCTATGTTTGTGGCAGGTGTCAGAGGCCAGGCACTTGGCAAGAGAAGAGGAAAATAAGTCAAAGAGGCCACCTTCTACCCATAAGCAGTACTGTGCCAGGTAATAAATGTTGATATCCTTTGGTCATATCTGACTGCGCAATATTTTGCAGTTGAATGTCAACGACTGCATTTAATTAGCAGTTTGATGTATTTGGTTTATTTAGAAGGAGATTTGTTCATGTTTTTTGTCCTCCTTTGGGTTAATTATCATCTAGAACCACCTTGTCCATGGTTTAGTCCCATTATAGACCTGGATTAGTCCTAATTTATGCCTGATGTAGTCCAGGTTTAGATTTTATGTCTATTTTAGGGGGTACTTTGAGTGAAAAGTTTAAGAGTCACTGATTTAGGGACACATTTTGAATGTGCACAACCGCAAGGACCAAAGACTGGTGGCCAATACAGTGAACCATTCAGACTGAACAACTACATTATTATTGAATGTTTGTAACTTTATTATTTTGGCCTGGCATCTAGTCCAAAAAATTATGAAGATTTATTTTGAAATTTAGTTTGGACACCCCTGTGCTAACTCTTTTAAACTTCTGCAAACATGTTCTGAATCAGAATCAGAATCAGAATCAGAAAGAGTTTATTGCCATTGTCAATGAACAAAATTCAAAGACGTAGGAACTTGTCTCGGCCTTAAGGTGCAACATAAAACACTGAGCAATAATAAAACAACATATATTCAATCAAAAAAGGGCATGCATTAGGAAACAATGCACCGACTTGAATTAGTGTAGCAGCTTATATTCCTGTCTTTTTTCAAATGTTCAAATGTTAATGCTCCAGGAGTACTCAGGACATAGTTTTTATACATAAATTGCAAATATAATGACAATCGCAGTATTTTTTTCTAAAACCGTACAGCCCTATCCATATCATCTTGATGACTTTTACAGCTGGGAGATTACAAATGTCATGTTTTGGTGTAGGGCTGCAACAATGAATCGACTAATTGTGACTATAAGAATAATTATAGTTCTATTTAGATAATACCTGGAACTATACAAACTCTAAAACGCAACCTAAATGACCTTTTATAACACAGAAAGTAGCCTTATTAAATCAAAATGTCAAAAACGAATAAATATTTTCAGAATTGTATCTATAATACACTTTATTCTTAAATAATCTCTGTCTAGAAGCCTTCAGTCACCTTATCCTCATTGCTATTTAGTTAAAAATGTGCTGGCTACTAAAATAGTTTGTGGCAGCCCTATGGTTGTTTTGCAAACCAACAGACATGCACTTTAACGTGCCTGTAATTGTTTTGGTCGAGGTTCAAGTATGTACCACTTTACACCCTGATTTAAATGATTAACCTGCACTTTGTCTTTTTTTGTTTTTTCAAAATACATTTTTGGTTGAGCTGTTTTTATACTTAGCATATCTTTAAAACAACAATTTCTCCCACCTTTTTCTTCATGTTTTTGTATATTGCTCAGCCCTTGTTGCATTTAGAATCGTATACATTTCCTTTTAAATACCTACAAATGACTGATAATGCAAGTATTCCTTTTCCTTTTGATAGATTGAAGAAGTTTGTGAGCTTGCCGCTGCATGAGAAGAGGTTCTGTGTAGAGTGTCAGTTACTGTTGTTGCCAGGGGAACACGCAGCCCATTCCTCTCACAGACTGTCAGAGGTGTCCAGTGCCCAGCTCAGGAGGCCCAGTGTCCTGCTGCGACCACTGGAGAACAAGAAGAGCAACGCCCAGTACCTGTTCGCCGACCGCAGTGCAAACTTTCTGCTCGACACACTGGTCAGGCTGGGGTTCAAGAAGGTGCTGTGCGTGGGCACCCCAAGGTAACAGTTTCTATGGTATTAATGTTGATACACATATGATTTTGCATAAACTATGGCGCGTTAGGACAGTGTATTTGTTTGGCCATTATTAAATCAAATGTCATAAAACTTGCAGGATTTGATGTGGGGACTGGAAAAAATGAAGGACGAAAGTGAGGTATCTGTCCTGTTTGTAATAGCAGTGAACCGAGTATTGATCATAAGTGCTACATGGCATTGTTAAAGACAATGTTCATGTTAGAATACATGACAATGAAGTTTCAGAATTGTGAAAAGCAGTACTGTTGCCATAGTAATTATTATTTAAAACATAATTGTATATGAATTTAAATAGGCAAAAATACAACAATGTACCAAGATGCAAATTTGGCCTATTCGCAGGTTTTTGTAATTATATCATTTGGTGGGATGGTACTTCCTAGTGTCAGTTTGGGAGGAAAAACTGGAGAAAAAGAAGCTGAAAATTATAGGAAGTAGTGCTGAGTTCTAAAAAATAATCCCTCTATCTGTGTCATTGTTACACAAAATGCAAGGAACAATTTACACTCAGTTTGAATATTAAATTCACATGCTTAAGATGTCTAATTATAGCTATTAAATCAGTCAAACTCTGGCTCTTGTTTATAGTATGATTGCTAGGTACCAGTCATTGAATTATGTCGTGTTCCAGTCGACCTCGGAGCTCCGACTCATACATTTTCACTGCACCTTCCTACTCTGAGAAAATTCCAGAGCCCGAGTTTGGTGATAGTACATAGTGATATCATATCATAATGATAGTACAGCATTACCTCTTTATTATTATCTGCTGCCCGTGTCCAACCAGGAAGTACAATTAAAACGCCAACATTGTCAAACAAGGGAACATATTTGTAGCTAAAGCTTGAGTAGAAACTAGTATTAATAATGTTTTGGTGAAAATTGCAAGTTTTTTTCTTTTTTTTTTAATGTTGCCTCTTTTGCCCCCTATTAGACTCCATGAGCTGATTAATTTAAGAAACCTGGAGAAGAAAGACGAGCCATTAAAGAGTCTGCTGTTGGACATAGACTTCAGGTCAGTAATAACAACATACATAAGTGTCTTTATAAATGTCCACACTACACTACACAACCTTTAGTGTCACACATTACACTGTTTATTTAGGTGATTATTCATGTTGTACATGGGAAAATGACAATGAAGATAAATGTGTCTCTACTAAATGTATATTTATTTTACTCCACAACTAAATCTCCATGGAGAATAGAATGTTTCAGACCCGCCACCTAAAAACGTACATAGTGCCCCTTTTAATATGGCTGTGTGGTTATTCAAAAGCGTGACAAACTGAACTCCATGTGGTTGGGCCGTGCTTGAGGGTCCGGTTTGATGAAGCGCACGGCGGGGTACAGGGGCTCGGTGATGTGATGGTGAGCCCGGTCGAACATTGGCATCACGGCCTCGGAGAAGCTCTGCAGAACTCCCATAGTGTCCACGTCGTAGAACACCAGAAGGTCCATATCGAAGTGCACCCACACGCCCACCCTCTTCAGCTGCGGCTGCCCCGCACGCTGACATGCCACGTGCCTGTCGTTGTGCCATGCCGACAGCTGTCCGTTCCTAAACTCCACGCACCACGAGTTCCGATTCCGGCCGAGTTTGCATCCTTTGTCCCGCCCTTTCCTCTCTAGCTTCCCGTAAGCCACACCCACAGCCCAATCGGATAAGCAGCAGCGCAGGTCCACCTCCCAGTATCCCGAGGAGACGGGGGTGGAGCCAAGAGCGCAGCACACACTGTCGAACTGCAGAGGGCGCAGCTCCGTGGATGAGCGGGCGGCTCCGTAGAACAGGCCGCTGCCCTCTGAGGTAACGGTGAGCTGAGGGTGGCACGTCTGAGCGTCGACCGTAACACGCAGCAAGTCTGGGATGAACAAAGGCGGGAATTCGGTTTTGGTTTTGGACTTTGCGAAATAAAAAATAGGTATTGTGTGTTAAAGTTATACACAAGATTTTATGTATTATTAAAGGAGACATATTAAGTTTTTTCAGGCACTTGTATTCAACTATAACATAAGTAGATCATCAATTTACATTCTGTTCATTGTAAACAGGTCCATTGACTTCTTGTTCTAAACTGCAGAACTGATAAGCCCCGCCTCTTCATAGTGACAGTTCACTGTAACAGAGGATTGTCATTTACCTGTTTTTATGTTTCAAAAGTGGCTACGTGACATTTTTGCACTCTACATGTGTCACTCAGTCTTCAAATAATCACAACTAGGTACAGGGATGTGGGCGGGGATAGGGAGGTAGGTAAAAACGGGTATTTTCTCAGCACTGGAGCCTCAGTTGCAGGACAATACAGGATTATTCAGTCATGCAGGAATCAATCACAATACAACTTTGACTACTCTACAAATGTATTCATTATTGATATATTGATTGATTACACAATATCCCTCCTTTAATCTGATAAACTAACGTAAAATGCAGTATGTTATAATGTCATGTAGTGTTGAGATCATTGAATTTTTAACAATGAAACTAAATTACTTTCTCATTCATATTGTTTGTCTATCGAGAATCATAATTATTCAGGTCACAATATCATCATAAGTATCAATAATAATTGTGAATTGTTTCAATTCACAAAAGTAAAACGCTTTTTTATCTGGCTGTTCTAGTTCGGAACATTTGATTTTCATAAAGAAATGGTGATCTTATTAGACGGTCCTCTTTTTTTGGGGATGTGGATGAAAGACAATAATTAATTGTCTTATTGTAAAATCAATCTCCTCTCAATAATCGTAACTCTCAAATGTTATATTGTGACCTCCCTAATCTAAAACCCCACTGTAAAATTACATTGACGACAGCAATTGTTTTATAATGTGCAAAATCAGGTTTAATTCTGTTTATTTGTATTGTTTATGGATTAATATTATCTTATTTAACTACACTTTACAATTAATAAATAAAATATACAAAGACAATCTCATGGAATTTGGTCTGGTCTAAATTGCCACACGTCTCCATGGGTTTCAGAGTGATGAGAACAAAACGCCTCTTATAATGCGACCTGCTTTGTAATTTAAAGTTTGTATTGCACATAAAACATCCCAGTGTCCCAAAGGATGAAATGGCCTTCTCCCTGTATCTTTATTCATCTTTATTATGATTCCACAGTATTCAAACGTACCGAGCAGCAGTGTCTTCCTCTGCAGCTCGACGCGCAGCTGTCGGCACATGTTCGAGAGCGCATGAACAAGCGTGGCAAACCGCTCCTCGTTCAGTCTGATGTCGGCCCCGTCAGATTTCTTTAAACTGGAGAGGAGCCACGCCGTTATAGCTGAAGTGCAAAATCCACTATTTGTTTGAACGAATTCTTACCTTATATTCTCCTTTTCCCCCTAAAAAACAAGGGTTATTGTGTAATTGAGTAAACATTGAGCAAACTAAAATATCGAAATGAAAACCAGGAAAATTAAGAACTTGAATCCGTTGCTTCTGAGAGAAACATTTAAAAAATCAACACAATTCTGTATCAAGATTACATGATTCAGTTCCAAAAATCTGTGATATATAGTTATATTACTCTAAAATATTTTTTTTAAAGGAGTACAATGCTTTTAGTTAAAGCTGAAGTACCTGACTTTTATTCTTGTAAATTAGTACCTTTTGTGTTTTTCCCCCAAAGAGTATAGTGTAAAGCAGTACTTTGTCTGCACATTGTCTGCATGTAAGAGTCAAGTATCTTATGTCTCGTTAAGGTGGAAATAAGAGCCGAAAGCAGCGCTCTGATTGGCCGAGCTTGGGTGGTCCACCCCCAGATGCATACTTCCTCCTTTTGTTGAAAATTGAAGATATTTATAAATTCATACTTTTAGGTTTTTTTGTTTTTTGTATTACTTTTTTCCCTGTGTGTGTACTTTTGCTTAAGTAACCAAACTGATAACAAGGTACTACTACTAAGTTTTTTAAAAATTGTAGTAGGAGTAAGTGCTTTCAGCTAAAATAAGAATAACTCTTTCTTTACGTTTGCTCAAGTACTAGTTTGAGCACACATTTTGAGCCCTAATTTAATAAGACTAAATCCAAACTATTTATTGGGTTATGTCATACCGCCATTTCTCCACCAGGGGCCGCCTTTGAGTCATCTTTGAGTGCTTTCTGAGCACTGCTTATGGTCTTTGTGACCTGGTCCAGATGTTGATTCCAGGTCTTGAGGACTTGGTCTAGTTTGGCCCTGGTTCTCTTCAAGTCTCTGTCCAGAGTGTCCGTCGCTGCCTGCTCGTCCTGCTTCAGCGCTGCACGCATGGCCTCGTACCGGGCGTGAACCTGCTGCTTCATCATCTCACTCCTGGCCTGCGTCAAATGTGAAAAAGTCAATTATTTGTACTTTTTTGTGTGGAAAAATGTAGGACTCACTGCGAGGTCTGCCCTGCGTTTCTTTAGAGATTGGATCCGGGCCTCAGCCCTGGCCTTTTCTGCTCGGAGCTCTTCCATACTTTTTGACAGCTGTCCCTATTGGATTAAGTTAGTTCATTGATGTTTTTTTATTACTGCCAATTTACAATAATGAATGTAAATTGGCACAAAATCATTTAAAAAATGAGGTGATAGGGGTGGGAAATATATTGAAAAGAAGATGCATTCAATTCTTGTTTAGGGGGGATTAGAATATTGAGTTTATTGTTAGTTTTAATTATACATTTTACATGTCATGTCCCAAACGGATTTACAGTGATAATTCTGCCTTTTTATGGTGAATTTCATGGTTCAGTGACTTTTTGTACTAAACTTGAACCTCGATATTTACAAGAGGATTGTAGCACATTTTTGATGCGTTGTTAAACTATCATACGACATTTTAAACGTTATCCAAAATCGGGAAGATAACTTGCAAAATGAGAAGAATAGAAGGCACAATCTGAGTTTAAATCTTGCTATTGCCTCCTTAAGACATTTGAAAGGCTAATAATGACCCAAGTCAATATCAAATTATTTGTGGAGATTATTTTGACGATGTTTATTGAAATCCATCAGGCATGTGCTAAAACGTGCCAAAATGTCGTCATTAGGTTGGAAGTATGGTATGAAACTTGATAAGACTGTAAAATGAACCAAAAAAACATTGCAGAAACATGACAATGTTTACATGTTGTATTTTTACTCTTATACTGCTTATTTTACAGCCTTTTTAACAGTTCGTACTATAGATGAAATGTCTGTGTTCAAATTTAGCTTATCTCCCGGGCGACAATTGTGATATTATCCATGTTTCAATATATTTCCCACGTCTATGGCTAATTAATTCATTGAGTAGATGCTGCACAACGAGACATAATAATGAAATGACATTTGCTAGGATATATTTAAAAAAAAAAGCCTACAGTTGTGTTTTATACCTGAGCGGACAGTGCTGCTTTGGCTAACTTCCTCTGCAGCTGCGGCGAGCGCGGAAAAGGCTGGACCACGCCTTCAGTCGAGTCCAGAAGGGTCAGGCTTGTAGCGTCCTGCAGGGCACCCTGGTCCCCTGTAGAGGGCGCCCTCAAGCCAGGCTGCGCAGATGCTGACATTTCTGCCAAAGAACTGTCATTTTCAGTGGTTTTTGGGCTAGTTTTACAGGTGTGTTTTAAAAAAAAAAAAAAGAAAGTCCTGTACGTTTTGGGGAATCTGAGAAACGCAAAGGCATAAAGTATTGTAATACCAGAACATGTGAAGCAACTACTGTCAGCCAATAGTGATCAGTTTTGAAGGACAGTTGGACTTTTGTCTTGAATTTGGACTGTCACTAACCATTATTTTAAAAATGGATTAGTCAAATGATTATTTCTACTGTACATTGAGACAGTTTAAAGACATTATTAACCAAATAAAAGTAGAAATCTACCGTTGTATTTACAAATTATGTCTATTGTTAATCAGAATCAGAAACCGTTTATTCTTTTTTGCCATTTTGATTTAATAATGTCACTGTATTTGTACTAACAAAGTAGTTTCATCTGTGTTTTTGAGTCAAGATGACGATGACGATTATCAAAATACAACTATGATTCTAAACTTTTTTGTCGCAGCCCTAATCCACATGGTTTTATTCAATTCTTTCAGTAAATTGCAAAGAACTTATTGTATCACGCCTAAACATTTTCAAATATTTGCCAATTTAAGTCTGAGATTACACAACTTTTGAGACACTAGACAAATTGTAGTGACACAACATTTACATTGCACTAGTGTTGTCACGATACCAATATTTCAAACTCAATTTAGATACTAATGAAAATACTCTCTTCTCAATACTTATTTCGATACCACAAGCCTCAGATAATATCTCAGATAATTAAAAATGCTCTTTTTGTGGGGTCGACGATTTTAGATAATAGTACTTTCTTAATTAAACCTTGTAGTCTTTTACTAGTTCTGATGAAGCTCAAGATCATTTCAAAACTGTTCACAAAAGGTCAGATTTTGTCTTGTTAATGTTGTTGTTTTGTTTTTTGTATCGATACTTGAAAAAAGTCCAACTATAGCAGTGAAAATAGTCCTCAAAATACAAGCGTTTTTAACCGACACATCATTGTTTTAGTCTTAAAAGCGCATTAACATTTCCACCCAGTGCTCGTCTCCATGGAGATATTATTGCTTTGCCTGGAATGTTCCGCAGTATAGCATTAAACTTGCATATCTCGCGTTTTATTCAATCACAGTGGCTTTAATCGCAAAACAAACACAACAATACCTTGAAAAACATGCATCCTTAATGCGATCCGGGCCCTTACCACAGATCCATGGAGATGCAGTACATAATGCTATACTGTGGGACATGTAAGGTAAAGCCATGACATCTCCACGGAGACACAGACACCAGAAAAGTTGCATAGTGAACCTTTAATAATAAGCTCAACAGAAAAGATTGCCGACGTGCTCAATTCAAGAAAGTTAACGATACACAATGTCACAGAAGTAGAAGTCATTGCTCAACATTACACACAGTTACTCACACTAATGTCACTTAAGTACATTACACACTTATTTAGATATTAAACTACTTTTTACTTACTTCCCAGTTGCCAGTAGTGTTACCTGAGAAGCGGTTCTGGCCTGAATCTCGTGCCTGTTCGCTTTTCTCTGAAGGGAAACTTTAGGTGCTCTTGCTCTGGGTGTGTGTGCGCGCGTCGACAACGGCACAAGCTGGAGCCTGCAGTGCACCCCGCCCCGTCACATGACCCGCGGGCCCCGTTTGACCCAGTCGCGTGTGCGTTGTAGATGAGCCCCGGCACGCTAAAGCCAATAGCGCGCACATTTACCTGCCAATTTGTGTGTTCCAGGTACGCGCAGTTCTACAGCCAGGGGGAGTTCTGCCACTACAACATGTTCAACCATCACTGCTTTGGAGGAGAGGTGAGGAGTGCTTTACGCAACAGGAAAAGATGCATTCTAATCACAATGCAGGCCGATAAAAACGTAAAGAATCGTTATGTACTTTAAAAGGTCAGAGTGCAGAGCGATTCCGTCTCACATCTCCAGGTTCTAGGCACGAGCGTTGTGGATGTAACAGTCGTGGTTTTCCACCACTAAGGAAACTACTGTGCCTGGAGGTATTGCCAGGTGTGCACTTTGCAGCGGTGTGAACGCGGCTCAAAACGTCGTCCTCATCAGACCCTAGTGGTCACTTCTAGCTCTGACTCTGAATTTGAAAAAACACATCCTAGATAATCAACGGTGCCAACGTCAGCCAAGTTAGTTAGATTTTAGCTGTCTGAACTAAGTTTGTAATTTGAAATGGATTTGTTTTCTAGTGTATTTTACTGAGCTAATGCTACTAATAAAATGTAATTGTGAGGAAATGTGTACTTTTATTACTGTTATGTATTCACCTGCCCTGGGACTGCAGATGGAAAGTAGCAGTAGCTAAATCTGGTGCAGATCATCTTTTCTCTTTAGGAATAGTGATTTTGTACATGGTCCCGGACAAATAAAGACTAAACTAAACTAGACAAATAACTTGAACTAAGTCATCAGTGGTGTTTTAAATAAGACTTTATTTGGGTGCGTTTGCAGACTTCCAGGAGCGTTCTCCAGGGTTTCCTCTCAGAGTCAGAGGGGGATAAGGTGGTGATGGTGGCAGACCCTCCATTTGGGGGACTGGTAAAACCTCTGGCCAACAGCTTCTCTCTCATCTCTCAGGCATGGAAAGCCCAACAGAGCAGTGGTAAGAGTCATTTTATTTCACTTTAAATCCACATTACAGTGCCCAAAGTGTACATTTGCGAAAAAGGACGTAAGGACACGACGACAGTATCACTTTAAATTACTTTAATACTTTTAGATTTAAGTTGCGTTTTACTTTTTTGTATTTTTTTATCAAAAAAACACACACATTGTGTGACACTTTTCTTCAAAACATTCTACAACGAGGCACTTGTGTCAGAGAGATAAGAATGTATACAAACTTTTTCTTTACTTCATATCTAAAAAAATATGTTGAATTCTGCAATCCCGAGTGTCCTGCGTGCGGTTTGACTTACTTTTGTCTTTTTTTTGTCTTACTTCTCTGAAAAACTGAACATTCACAAGTTTGATGTCCCTCAGGGTGACAGCTTTATTTACTGACAAACGATTCTCGTTAGATATCCTCTAAGGTGGGACAGTTACAGTATAGACCAGGGGCCTCAGCCTATACCTTGCGGCCCCATTTTCCAAAACATTGGCTGTCTCTTTAACTGTTATTCCCCTCGCAGCACTTCAGTGCTTTCTCTCCGTGTCGACCAGCACAAACTTTACTCTCCTCTTTCCCTGCAGTCACTTCTCTGAGCGCTTCTTTTTCTGCTGTCTTACTATGGGCCGCAGTCAGCGAGCATTGGGCTTGGTTAGGATCAGGGCCACTGGGGAAAATGACAGCCACATAACCTTGTTTTGCTGGTGTCAAGCTACAAAATGACTTCTATTTGATGATAATCGACCTCATTCACGGAGAAAGATGCAAAAGAGTGAAAGAATGGAAGTGCCAACTGACGCCAACGCAGCGGCACATGGAAGTGCCAAGAGGTCAAACTCGTTCTTGCAAAAGACAAATGTTCTAATTTTACCTACAACATAAAACATACGTTTAACAGTCCTGAGAAAAACCTTTGCCTGAGTGTTACCTAAAGCCTCTCAGTGCAGATGGAAGGAGAGAAAAGAGGTGAAGAGGTGAAGATGTGAAGGACCGAGGGGCTGTGCAGGGGAAACTCAGGGTCTGGGTAACAGTGACAGGGGAGTGATTTTATTTGACTAAAAATAAATATCATTTTTTGTGAACGTGGCGTTAGATGTCACACCACAGGACACGCTATTGTTAAAATATCAAAAATTAAAAGAATTACACCCAAAATCGTGTATAGCTCATGAAAAGCCTTCCTTACTGTTGCTGTAGAACTGATTTGTTTTTAAATGGTTTTAGTATTTTGCTACAAAAGCACGCCACACCTAAGGACGGAGAAAGGTGTTACACCCCCAAACTTCAAGTCGACTGCTTCTTCTTGCTGCACTTTGAACGTTTTACTTTGACTTGTTTTGTCTATAGACTGCAGCGTTGCAGAGATGCCAATGATCTGGATCTTCCCATACTTCTTTGAGCCTCGCATTGTAGAGTGTCTGCCCTCATTCAGAATGCTGGATTATCAGGTACGAACAATACAACAGACGACCAAAATGTTTCTTCCATTTTTTTGCGCTCAACCGCACTGTCTTCTGTGTTTTGGGACCAGGTGGACTATGACAACCACCCTCTGTACAAACACGGGAAAACTGGTCGGAAGCAGTCTCCTGTCAGACTGTTCACCAACATCTGTCCCAGAGACCTTGTCCTGCCTAAAGAGGAGGGCTACAGGTACCCACGCAAACGGAAAACACATTCATTTAAACAACATGTATTTATAGTATGCAGGATCAGATTAATGCTTGTATTTTCCAAACATTTCCCAGATTTTGCTCTGTGTGCGAGAGGTACGTCTGGTCCCTCAACAAACACTGTCCCAAATGCAACGTGTGTCCATCTAAGGTACCACGCCCCGCTGCCACCCACTGTAAAGCCTTTCATAAATATATCGTTGTTTGTTTTTGTCACTTAAAGCCGTTTCTTTTTACAGGACGGACGGGAATGGAAGCACTGCTCCACCTGTGAGAAGTGCGTTAAGCCCTGTAAGTACAATCAACTGCCGTTCTGGAGTACAGAATATCCCCAAACATGCATCCAGAAGAGGCAATATGCTGGAAATATTAGTCAATCGAAACTGTAAACTCTGTAATGTGATAAAATAGTGGCGAGGGCATAGACAATGGAAGTTTTTGGGTGAAGAAGAGTTGCCATTTCTAGCTTTAAAAAAAAGGCACAATGATTGAGAGGAGAGAGAGAGTGCATTTACAATATGACTCGCTTGGGAGGTGATTGGTTGAGTGGCAGACTTGGCAGGCTGTGATTGGGTGTCAGTAACAGATAAAGAAGAAATAAAAGTTTAAACGTAAAATGGCACTTTTCCGCTTATTAATTGCAGCTTTGTAGCTTATTTTTTGGGAAAGTTCCAGTTTTTTGGGGGGCTTGCGTCTGAGGTGCTTCTTCACATCATAATAGATTAGTTGTTTTTCCACATTTTGATCGTACTGTTTTATGTATTTGGAGTGTAAATGCAAACTGTTAACTCACGCTGCCATCTGCGACATGGGACATTTTGTGCAACGGGGTTTGTTTCTTGGTTTTTTTTTTTCTTTTACAGGTTGGTCGCCTTTTATTTATCTGAAAACCTGACAACATTGCTTTCAGATTGTATTAACTCTAAGTACCTTAATATATTTAAACGATTGACTTTCTTTTTAGCCTGGAAACACTGCGGAGTGTGCGGCCGCTGCGCCCTCCCGGATCACCCCTGCGGCATCAGCAGAGAGCAGGGCTGCTTCAACTGCGGAAGTCTGAAACACAAGCGCAAAGTCTGTCCACGTAAAGACACCCAACGGACCAGCAAGTAAGTCTACTAGAACATCCTAATTTCTCCTTTTTGTCATCTTGTAATGTGCACAATATACTGTAACATGCTGTTTTGTTTAGATACGGATCCAAAAACAAGATGGGGAAGAAGATTGGACCTGTCCTCAAGGCTAAAGCGAAGAGGAAGTCGGGTGCAGCAAGAAGAGCCAAGAAGGCAGCGGCTCAATCTACAGAGCGCCTCACTCAAATCTAGTAGTAGTATATCATTAATTATTGTTATTATATCAAAAATAAAAATATTGGAACTTTAACCTATTGAAATGTGTTGTCTAAAAATGTTTGTTAAGAGTAGATTTAAATGACACACATGTAAAATTGACTTCTTTTAACCATGTTCTAATATCATTCCTCATGAAAAACTTACCTGTAGCAGTATTTAGCTTCATCCACGCTAGTTTGATGAATCCTGGTTAAAAAATCATCTCCCCTCCGAGCGTCAAAAACACTCTGACGTTTCGCAAGAGAATCTTCTGCTGTTTTTAAGTCCACACATCATTGCCAGTTCAGTGAATTTCTCCTGTCTAATCGCGATCCGTACATGCATGGCTGCTAGCATCTCTTAATATTAACTTGTGAAATTCCCTCTGCCACCAGTAGATGGCACAAAAACTCAGTAACATCACATCAAGCAGCAGAAATATAAATGTAATTTAGTTTTTTTATTAAAAAAAAAAAAAAAAAATTTAGTTCTAAAAGATGATATGCACTAAAGGTACTCAAGGGCATATTTAAAGGCTGATAATACAAATAATGCAACATATAATTAAACACATACAAAAGGGCGGGCATGGACTATATTATACACAATTTATATTTTGCGGATTAATTACATTAATTTAACTTGTCTTGTAATTATTCTGTAGTTTGAAACATGCAATGACAGAAAAAACTTAATTCTGCAATAAATCTATTTTTTCAAGTATGCGATAAATACCAAAGCCACGTTATGAGTACAAATGTTCAACAGGGAGTACATTTACATGGCCAGTAAAAATCAGATAATTAGAACAAGCTCTCGTGGTTCTACTGGAAACTGTTGACACTTCACCCACAATTGCCTATTATGTATTCAAATTTTAATTATTGGTAACATAATATCTATACTTATTCCTGCCTTAGTAAAGCAAGAACAGAGACTTCCACGCTGGACCACACTGGACAGCATAGTGGTGGTTGGGGGTGATACATTTTTGGGGCCTGCACTAATTGTCTTGCGGAAGAAGGATGGTCCATACAAGCCTCTTACATCCGAGTAACACAACTACAGCCTAACACATGTAGCCCAGGCTGATAACTACAATGAGGGGATATTATAGCTAATAAAGACATACAGTGCTCACATGGCCATGCATGTTTTTGAATACTTCCAAAAAGAAAAACACAAGCTTCTTTTTATTATCCATATCATTTTTTAATAATAATTTTTAAAAAACTACAACTCTGTAGCCAAAATGACAATGTTCTAGTTTTGAATGACACACTTTTTCTGTACTTTATAATTATAACCATCAGACGTGAACCATCAGTGGAAACAGGTTAATCTTACACTGACCCCTGGTGTCCAAACAGTAACACTCCAATAGCTCATAGCATTTTTTTCACGTTAAATCTGAACAAAGAATGGGCATCTGGTGTAAATATTTACTGACATTAGAAGTAGTAACGTTTATGTGGTGACCCTAGATTAGTATTACATTTTAGTACTATTATTTTCGCTTTGCCACATTTTCTGAAATGTTCATAAATCTGGCAAATCTTTTGAACACTTATAAAGTGTTATAAAGTTAAGTCTCCTCAGCTGATCTTTAAATTAAAGTAACTTGTAAACAGGAAGCTCTATGAGTATATTCAAAATATAAATCCACTTTTTCAGAGATTGGGTCCACAAACTTTTTTTCCCGCTCAGTTTTTTTATTTTACAAAAAAAAGAAAAGGAACACGGAACAAGACAGAGCGAAAGCATGAAGACATTCCATACATTGTAAACATCCAAAGTGTATCAAATGTGTCCATTTTTGGGTCTACAAACTTTTTGATTAGAAAGTTAAAACCATACTTCAGAAACTTCAGAAGAAACACCAGTCATCATGAGTATTTACAAGAAAGAAAAATTATTCAGATAGACATTTTTCAGTTTGCCTAGAGCTCTTCTGAGGTTTCTTGCTTTGCTCTCGGAGAACAAACCGATCAAATCCACAGCTTTCCCTTCAGCTGGTGCGTTCTCATCCGGACAAAAGTGCGGAGGCCCGAGGTCCTCTGCGGTCGCCATGTGCATGGTGCTGTTCTCAAACCTAAGAAGAACACATGGAAACATATTGTTGTAAATACATGGGATCTCTCCGGCCAAAATTAGGACTGTTGTCATGTTTTTTAATGGAAAAAAGTCCTCAAAATGTTGCATAAAACTGTGTCAAACTAATTTGGCCACAGGTCATGCACTGCCTGTTTTTTTCCTTCGAGATACTAGTATTGAACTATAACATACATAGATCACCAATTTATGATGAAAAAACACTATTGTAACAAGGTTAAAAGCTCAATCAAATTGATTTGATTTAGATTTTAGGAAAATGAGGTTAAGCTCATCTGTCATTGCGTCAGGAGCAGTGGCTGACCACATCTTGAGCTGGGCTTGGACAGGACTGT
The DNA here is from genome assembly GCA_015082035.1 of Chaenogobius annularis. Taxonomy (NCBI): domain Eukaryota; kingdom Metazoa; phylum Chordata; class Actinopteri; order Gobiiformes; family Gobiidae; genus Chaenogobius; species Chaenogobius annularis. Next base: position 223,032 of record BJKM01000527.1, read on the forward strand.
AGCTGGAGGTTAAAACCTATTGTGCATGCTGTGGCCTTATGCGGGGAACCCCTGGAGGACAGGCACGGTGGCTGAATGGTTAGTGCTCTCATCTCTATGCAAGAAGGACCTTTCTGAGTGGAGTTATCCCCTGTGTCTGCTTACGTTTCCTCTAGGTCCTCTGGTTTCTTTACGTCCTAAAACATGCATCAGGTCGGACTCGGACCACAGCGACCTGAACTAGGTCATTTAATTGCGCAACTTGTATGTATAAGGATAAAGATTATAACTTAAGAAACCTAGAAAATCCACACAGCCCAGGAATTTAACCTCGGACCTTTTTGTTTGTTTGTTGTGAGGGGATAGATAGCAACAGTGCTACTTCTTCTTTAGTATTGAGTGTTTTTTTCCCCCTCTCATAGTCTGAGCTGGCATAAACGCACTTGCTTTAGCATTAAAGAACAGCACAGAAACGCAGACACATTGACTGAAACTTACACTGAACTTTTGGTTTCATTTTTGGGTCATATATGGTCACAAATAACTTACAGTATGATCACCTTCCCATGCTTCTCATTGCGGAAAATTGTACAACACGGGACACATCCAACTTCAGTCACAATCTTGTTGTATTCCTCTGGAGGATATATACATGCTTTAAAATTCCAGTGGACATTAAGTGTATATTTGTGATATGTGGACACTACCTCCTTGTTGAGTATATCCCAGCCATGTATTAAGGGTCAACCCCGCGCTGGGTACAGACAGGCTGCCAATAACCCAACCACCAAGAAAAGTAGCATCTTCTGGGATTCCAATGGGCTGGTAGTCTGTTCTGAGAGGCCTCTTAGAGCAGGTGGAGGTCAGACCATCGATCTCATACACCACACTCTGACAAAACAACAGGAAACTTCACTTAATGTATTTATTTTGGTATTTTGTTGCGTACTGTCCAATCCTACCTCTCCAAATGGCAAGAAGGTATTCATTTGATGTTTGTCAGATTTTCAGTCTGAAAGATTCTCATCCGCTGCAGCGCTGTATTGTAGTCATAATTCCAAAATCGACTTCCTGACTCCAGGTCCTGGACAAAAAAATAAAAAATGCATCCTGTGAAAGTTTCAGACTGGTATCAAACACTACTAAATGCATTTAATATCCCACTTAGATATTATTAAGAACAATTTAAAACGTCTGGTCAAATTCATAGGATAACTGCATGTATTAAAGGTGAATAACGTTTATGTTGGCACGTCCCCATGGAGATGTTATTGCTTTGCCTGGAATCGTTCACAGTATGGCATTAAACCTAAATATCTTGCTTTCTATTATTGTGTGTGCTCGCCTCTCCACAGATCTGGGCCTGTAACTTTGTCTTGAGTCAAATCAAAACAAAAAAAGAAAAAACTGTTTCCTTCTTTTCAGTATTCTGCCCAGTCATTTAATAAAGCTTATTTAAGTGAATATGTTACTTCCAATGATTTCTTAGTTTGGTTGGATAGTGACTGTTGAAAAAAACCTGTCATATCCACTTTATGCATAACTTACCTCAGAAAACATTCCCGTGAGGTAAGGTGGACTTTCTAATGAAACACAGACACATTTAAGATTAACAACAGCAAATAGAATCAAACTGTAATGAGTATGAAAGGGAAAGGTCCTGTACTTACTGCATGGCTGTGTTTGCGTCTGGGCGGCGGTCAGGCTGCACACTGAAAACACTGATGTCAAGACTAGCAGCAGCCTCATCTTCACAGCTTCACTTCACTGAGCAGTGTGCGCACAAGAGCTGAGAGACGGGTTCTTAGAAACTATTGTCCGGATTTGGTTTCACATTTGAAAAAACAAACTATGTAAGTTTCATTATACATGTTAGAATGTAGAATATACTGAATCATTATTAGCAGTAAAAGACTATTAAGGAGAAGAAGTAGATCAAAGATGTAGGAGAAAATAAAAATCCTATTATTCTCTTGCTGAATAAGTAAATAAGCATGCTGACAGGCCGGTACTTTTTACTGGTGATGAGATGTTTTGGTTTTGGTTTTGCATCAGACTCTCACAGGAATTCACCTGACATTCTCAACACATGATGTGCAGTGTGTGTGTGTGTGTGTCACTGAGTCCAATCTTGTAACTAATACTCATTACAATAAAGGTCTTTCTTTTGCTGATCCATTAACACAAACATTAAAGCTGGGGTACGTCGATTCTGTCCTTTCCCTCAAAGAGTATCTTGTAAAAGCAGCACTTTGTGACAAAATGAGACAACTGTGCACAGTCTCCAACTAATAATTCTGTATTTTATTTCTTCAACCAGGGAGTAAGAGCCGAAAGCAGCCCTCTGATTGGCTACACTTGGGTGGTCCACCACAGATTCACTTCACCGTCTGAAAAAACTGCTCAAAAGCCGGTCAGAAGTGTTTGTGAGGGCTCGGGATGAGTTTGAAAAGTGTTAATAACCAATTTGAAAATCAGGTACCCCAGCTTTGAAGGTGCACGATGTAACTTCTTAGGGGAGGGTCCACAACCTGCTTGTTTCCATGTGAAGAGATGGATAATGCCATACTGAACGTCATACTGTGCATTCTCCAGGAGACAGCAGGCGGCACACCCTCTACAAGTGACATCGTGCCTCTCACTTTCAGTTCCACTTTTCACTCTTATTATTTGTACTGAACTTTCTGGCAAACTTGTGTCAGTAAATGTACAATAGACTGATAGTTAAAATACACTTGCATTAGGCTGCAGTTTTGTAAAAATTAATTACCCTGCTTAATTCTGCATCAAAACTTCCAGGCCTGTAGATTAGATTTGTGCAAACAGCGTTCATAATACATTTGATTCCTTTTCTTAGTTTGTCAGTTCAGACCTATTTTAATATTTTTGTAAATTCTACTGGACATGTTTAAAATGTGAACGTTGAACAGAATCCTTTTAAGCAATAATTGCTTTGATATGTGTCCCCCAAAGACATAGTAAAACAGGACTATTGTGGATATTTATGCATGCTTCTACTTATAATACAGCAGACAATCAAAAATGTACGCATACAGTTTACTTTGGAGTAAGCTTTACAGGCCTCTATGCTCAATCCAATATCAATATTAACTGAGCAGAAACCAAACGGTAAGAAACAGTGTTTTTATTTGAATGACACCATGACATCATCATGAGTAACAGCCAAATCAATATCAAACCAATACAGGATAAGAAGGGATAAGAAGTCTGAATCGTGCACTCTGAGTTCTCTCTGTTCACCACAGCTTCAACAACAGTGCGTTTATTTGGGTATTTTTATCATCATATTCTTCTGACATTTTGTCCATTTGTTGTTTCGTGAAGACTTTGGTGTCCTCCAAGAAGATCTTCAAATCCTCCACAAACTCAGCAACAGGTGGAAACTCCTCCTCCACACCGTACTCGTGCATCATCTCGTGCATTCGCTCCACCAGCTGCAGCCCTTTGTCCAGGACTTTAGATACGAAGTCATGACTTGACTTATATCTCTGCAGTAAAAGTACAATACTTCAGTTATTGTTAAGTTTAGCAGTAACAGAAGCACAAAGGAAAGCTCCTATACCATGACAAGTTCCTTCTTCTGCCTCTCCAGCATGTCCACGTTTCTCGTGATCTGGGCCTGAAACAAACATCACTATTATGCACTATTATGCATACTGTTGATTGACAGAACCTGAGTAACATTTTCCCCTGTTGTCATTATCCTAAATGTATTTATAATGCACAGTCTTGTATCACTAAATACTAAGTTGGTCATTTTTACCTGTGTGTGGTGGTCCAGGGCTGCAGAGGAGAGACTCAGCAGGCTGAACAGGCAGAGCAGAGCCACGGTGTGAGCTGGAGGCTGGACATCACTGCAGGCTGTGAGGCTGGTTCTACTCCTCAAACATGAGCTCAACCACACTTTATGTACTGCAGTGGGCAGGCCGCCCTCACCTGCTCAGGCAAGTCCCTTTGTTTCAGTTTGTACTTTTCCATCTCTGTCAACCACATTGTTTTAACGTTTGTTACTCATCAGCATTTTAAAAACACAGTTATGTCGTATGATTAGCTCACAATAGTCAGAGTCATAAGAAAAACTATTGATCAAGCTGGTTTGACGAGTGTGCTGGAATGAAACACCCGTTTATCAGAAATGACCCAGTGAAAAGAAATGAAAACTGAATTTGCACAATGAATTAAAGCTACTTTTAATAAATGCATAATACTTAGAAAGAAATGTTTGTATGTTGTGGTTTAAGGACAGGAGCTGTGACTTTAGTTTTATGTTAGCACAAACATTCAGTGACACGTTAAACTACAACATACCACTACTACATGGCAGGAAGCCATTGCGAGTGACTGCCTAATGAACAAAACAAAAGGCACTTTTTCACACGTCTAAATAAAACCACAAGATCAAGTATGAATATATCTCGCAGTCAGTGCTCACTGATTTGTAGGTGCAGCCTTCTTTTGTTCAGGAAAGTCACAGCCCCCCAGCCCCCCTCATCATGACAGACTCCCCCATCACCCATCACTCACTGCACTTTCTGCACTACAACTGTAAATTTAACTGTAATTCTCGTGTACATAGTAATGCCTATTTTTATTTTATACAATAGTAATTTTAAATTGTTTCTTAATGCATGTCCTTTGGATTGAATATATGCTGTTATATGTTATATGTTATATATATATATATATATATATATATATATATATATATATATATATATATATATATATATATATATATATATATATATATATATATATATATATATATATATATATGCAAAGTTACGTTGATTGTATTGACAGATAAAATGTATTCTGCATTATTAGGACAACACATTTTCTAGCCCTGATTTTACTTTTTGCTGCTCCTGGCCATCACATTGGCCATCACATTGGCCATCACATTGGCCATCACATTGGCCATCACATTGGCCATCACATTGCCACATTGCCACGACAACAGAATCTAGCCTTTATCATCTCATTACATTTGCCTTTATTCAAATGACAGAGCTGTTTTGAATTGCTTATTGCTATGGCACTGGTGATAGAGTGCATCACTCTGCAACCCATGGATTTATGCCTCAATTCAATTCTATTCAATAAATCTCGCACGTCAGCTTGTGTTTCCACCCTGTCCCAACATACAATTTCAATACTGTATGGTGGTATTGAGATTTATACACAGAATGCCACTCAAAACAGTGGAAGAATGATTCAAATTCACTTCTTAGGCCTATACATGAAGGTACACAAATAAATGTTATACAATCAGAAATATATAATAAAAACAAGTTTGTACGAAGTTAGCTGCTAAGTTAGCTGGTGTTTTAGCGGTGCCCAATAAAAGGAGGCCTGCTCTCAGTCCAGTGCAGTATAAATAAGCATATGTCCCAGTCGTTGTTTATCTCAGGGTCAGCCTTCCAACAGAACCCAGGCAGCTGCTTGATAGACACACATAAATATTTGTCTGAATGGCCCACTTCTGGACTCGTGGTAAAGTCCTGCCTGGGAACTGTTCTAGAGTTTACACAGATCCATCCTGGGTTCATTAACAAAAACAGTCTGTGGAGAATGTTCCAAGACTTTTCCAGGACGATCCATGGTTGGTTAGCATTGTCGTGGAGCTGCCAGATGTATCGCAGTCCTTTAAACATGCTCTTGAGTGCCTAAATGACTTCATGTCACTCTGGCTTTTCCCATGCCAAGAATTGACCTTTGACTCCATCTATTGGCTGTAGAGGGAATTACATAGATAAACATACTAGCTGTCCTGCCATGCTAATGTAGCCACGCAGTTGTAATGATCGCGATTTGAGGCAGAAATGCTCGAAACGAGAGCACGAACGGTGATTTATGGACTTAAAAACAGCACAGAAGGTCTCAGAAGTAGAATATGACATCACACTTCGGAATGGAATGGTCTCAAAAACAGCACTGATATGTCATAATAATATTACTAAAGAACAAGTAAGTAGTGGTTCAAGGAAGTACTGTTAAAAAAAAATTCGGGCAAGGTAACGCATAAGTAAGAGTAATTGTCTGAACTTATATGTGCTTCAAGATATGAAGTTAATTCCTAAAATAGCAAATAATGCACACAAAAATGAGAAACTAAATCATATCTGAAAGAGCGATGCAAGAAAACACAAAGGTTTCAAATCATGTGATATTATCAACTAAGAGCTTTTAAACAAAATGTGTCCTCTCTTCACAAATGTATTTTATGACTTCTTTATGTACTTTTTACACTTTATAAAACATTACTGAAGTCTAGTCAAAGAATGAGGAATCTAAAAACGAATGCAAGAGAACAATCATACGGGAAGGTATGAAACAGAAAATCACAAAATATGAAAAATCTAATCAAGTTATGAATAAAATCTCACATTTATCCCCAGCTTCTATTCCAGGATTTAGACTTTTTTTTAAAATGAAGGACTTGCCTGAGCAGGTGAGGGCGGCCTGCACACTGCAGTACATAAAGTGTGGTTGAGCTCATGTTTGAGGAGTAGAACCAGCCTCACAGCCTGCAGTGATGTCCAGCCTCCAGCTCACCGTGGCTCTGCTCTGCCTGTTCAGCCTGCTGAGTCTCTCCTCTGCAGCCCTGGACCACCACACACTGGTAAAAATAGGGTCCTACCTCAGGACAACAGTGATTTAAACTTTAGGATTTCTTTTGAATTGCTCATGCATAAAGAAAGATGCTGCTTTTGTTGTATGATAACAGCATATGCATGAAATCAGTGCAAGAGTTTAGACATTTATGACAAGAACAAACAAAAAGTGTCAGCTGTTTTATTCTATGTCGAATGTGGTAGACATTTAGAACAGTTGAGCTGTTTTTTCAAATAGATTAACACGCTGGCTGTACAAATCATACCATTATTCAAACTCTATAACTATGATGACTCATTGTGACCATTTTAATGATGATCGACTTACAATAAGCATGCGATATAGAAGATATAGTTTTTGTGTTTGTTGCAGATTAACAACGTTTTGAAACTAGCAGAAGACAATGTGGACCTTTCTATTGTAAGACCTTTTCATTTGCTTCTATTACTGTTACTCTTAAACAATATTAAACATTTTGAACTTTTGCTGCAGAAATATTGGTCGAGTCATGACTTCGTATCTAAAGTCCTGGACAAAGGGCTGCAGCTGGTGGAGCGAATGCACGAGATGATGCACGAGAACGGCGTAGAGGAGGAGTTTCCGCCTGTGGCTGAGTTTATGGGGGATTTGAAGATCTTCTTGGAGGACACCAAAGTCTTCACAAAACAACAAATGACCACAATGGAAAAGGAATATGAAGAAAAGGAAAACAAAATGAAAGCACGGCTCGCGAAGTTGCTGAAGTGAACGGACAGATGCATGATTTAGACTTCTCAATGTTTTCATTCTGTCTTCATTTCTTATTGACTTGACTGTTACTAATTTAATGTGTCATTAAAATAAAACACTTGACCTTATCATTTGGTTTCTGCCCAGTCAGTATTGATTATAAAGAGAGCATAGATGCCTGCAAAGCTTACTCAATAATAAACTCTTATCTTATCATTTCATCTTGTCTTCAGTTGTTATGCCATGCACTGCCTCCTTTTTCGCCGCACTTGTTTGATACGGCTCCAGTTCCTAAAAAGGGCCGCCCTGTGTGAAAGCCCCCGAGAGCAGAAAGAGAGGGAGAGTGTGCGTGGAGCTGAAGGGAAAGCCCCGATCAGCGCTGCGGTTTGAGACCGAGGCAACAGCACGACGCGCCACAATGGGGTAAGAAAGAACCACTCTGTTTGGATAAAGTTTAGGCTAAAGCCGCAGCCACCATAAACTCTGGAAAAAGATTTTGCATTCGAGGTGTAAAACTGTTTTTTCAAGGATAAGATCTTCCTGCTGTTTTGAGGTTATTAAAAGTGTAGGTAGGACTATGCATTTGTGTTTCTATATACAGTGTGTGTATATATATATATATATATATATATATATATATATATATATATATATGCATTTTTTTTTCAGACAGTGACAGAAATGGTAACTGGTAAACTGGTAAAAAAAATAAAATGAAGGTGTGTTGACATTAGGGCAGGGTTGTTACAGGTGCTTTCCGTTTGTTCACACACTTATAAATACAATTTACAATGACATCACAACTTCTATGACAAGAACTTATTAACATAGTAACTCTATATTATTTATTTTTGTAATAATGCAATTAGGCTATAGCTTTATACTCAACTTTAGTCATCAGTTTAGATTATTTTTTAGATTTATTTATTTAAAGATGTGTAAATATGGCAGGTCAGAACACGTAACAACATATAACACGGTACACAATCAACAACAAAACATTGCATTGTCATAAACCATTACTCTTCCTTTCCTGGAAACATTTATCAATATAAAGGTGCACTATGTAACTTTTCTGGTGTAGGGTCTGCGACAAGCTGGTTTCCAAGGAGATGTTATTGAGATGCCTGGAATGTTCAGCAGTATTGCATTAAACTGCATTTTTCATGGAGAAAAATAGAAATTCTCCTTTTAATGAGTAATGTGATCGTGTTAACAGCCAATATTCAGAGTCTCACATAGATCTTTGTCGACCTACGTATTGCTTCTCTCTGCTAGCCCAGTTGTTTTAGCGATAGCCCTTCTGTCTCCCCAGCTTTAGCGTAAGTTTTCACCAGAGGCTCATCTTTCCCGCCCACAGAAGCTTGCACAAACCACCATATGACGTCTCTTAAAAGAAAACAGCCAGCACCACCCACAGTCACTTGACTTAAGGACATGAATGGACTGAATCTTGTCCAGCATTTTGCTCGATCTTGAAACACCTCACCTTTGACCTCTGAGGACCTTTGAGGATTGGCTGTCATGGGAGGAGCAGGCTTTTGTGATTGGTTGACTGGTCAGTTTGCCTTTTCTAGTTTATTTTGCATCATTTACCACACGTTTTCCCAGTACATTCTCAGCATTTTTGCACTTATCTGAGCGGCTTATCAGTGATAGCTGGTTGCTACCTAATCCTGGAGATGAGTTACTTCTGACTATATGAGGACTTTTCTGTGCATTTTGCATGGCCATATAGTGGGAAATATTCCTAAGAGGCAGTTTACTTGGTTTCAACTAATGCATAATTTAGTCGCTGCCAAGTTTTAGTTCAAGATTGATATGAAACATTTAAATGTGTTCACTTTTTTTGGCATATTAATGTTGATGTGTGTATGTTTTATTAGCTATAGCTTTCCTCTGCTGTGGAACTAGTTCAAAACACTCACTTGCAATATTCAACTCACACACTGGTTTTACTACAACTGAAACTTGTGTATAGAATATTTTTATTTTATTGTATAGTAATTCTAAATTGTTTCATGCAATGCCCTTTTTGTTGAATATATGCTCAGTGTTTTATGTTCATTAAGCAGACAATATGTTTGTGAATTTTGTTCATTTGACAAATTTGTTTTCTATTCTGAACAGTAGGCTGCAGCATTCTTTACCTGATCGTACTTTGCCGTTGGGTCTCTAGTATTTGTGGAAGTCAACCAGGTGTTTTTTTCCTCATCTATTGTAGATACTAAAATTATTCACGTTATATTTTGCTGTGTTTTTTGTTGTTGTTGGTATATTTAATGGGAGAATCTAGACCTAGTATATTACACTGTTAATTTTTGCTTTATTTCTTTGTCCTTCAATTGTGTACATATAGTGTGTATAACTGCAATTGTGTATAGTAAAACTGCAGTAATAGTAAAAACAGGGAATAAAAAGATTGTTATTGTGTTGGATCATCTCAAAGAAACCATTGGAGATTTTCAGCTGCTAAATACTAAATTCATTAAAAAGAATTTAATAAATGTATCTATAAGACCCAGCCGTTGAAAACAAAAAAATATTTTTACATTGTTTTTGCTATAGCATCTTTATGAACATTTGGCACGTCTGGCCTGTAAAGGAAAGTTTAGGATTTTCGATCTCGAGAGCGCTATTGTAACCCACATTTGTAGCCTTAATGTTGCAGACACGAGCAAGTTCCTACCCTGTTGCCTTTGTGAAAAAAATGGAAGCAACATTAGGAGTATTAGTTAGTCATTGAGAGCATTTATCTCTGAATTTGACCTCAGTATTCATTGTCCATTGTTATGTCAGCATTTCTACATTTTCTAATTCTGTTTCAATTCATGGAAAGTAATTTACCTTTTTCTGCAAAGCTGCCAAAAATATCTTGCTATCTAAGTGTTCACATGTTTTTCACCATCATTATCCCTCCAGTGTACTTCCATGCTCTATTTCTAACCTCCCGATTAACATAAACACAAGCTTTGGTGCTGTTTATAGAAGGATATATTTGTTCTTCGTCGAGCACACAGAACAGTCTTTGGGGTCCGTAGCTGTGACTAATGGGCCCCGCTCTTGGACTTGATTTGGATTACAGGCCGGACTGTTGTACTTTCTATCAGGGGAACAAGGGCCATGTGTGTTCCATCATCACGACGCCAAAGACAACTCCAAGTAAAAAAAATGTAGGTCAAAAGTGCCTTGTGTTTTTGTTGTTTTTATCTCACACAGCCGGCCGGTTGATTTTGGAGTGGTTTCATACTGTTTTAAGTTAAGGTCGGCCAAGTTCCCATTGCGATCAGTCTTTATTTCTATTTGAGGATGAAGTATAAAGTTGACGTTGGTTTTAAATTAGACACTAAAAGTAAATACGACATAAAAAGTATGAGGGCCCTCCAACCAGAAAGGTTACATAGTGCTTATATCTTCGCAAGAAAACTATTCAATATAGCTACAAGTGTACAAATATAACACAGTTGTTTGGTCAGGTGCACACAAGAAAAGCCTTCAAATGCATTGCTGAGTTTTTCTGCATGGATTTACTGTCTCTGATCTTATGGGAGGTTTGGAGTTGTACACAGAAGTCTTTAAGAGTTCTGTGAATGGGTCATAAAGCAGTCAGGATGCTATTACGTCCCGCTGGAGTTAGCATTCCTTTGTACAGTTTACACTCGCTTTTATATCTTCAAAGAATACATTCCCCGCTGCCTAAATAAATCCTGGTTTCCATGATAGTGAGCTCAAAACATTTGTGCTATGGGGGGAATGTTGTGGTTTCATAGACTAATAGAGAGTTCTTTGCTGACATTTAAGCAGAATTGTAATGCCTTTATATATGCATGATGTACATTTATATAGAATGTGGAGGAGGTTTTATGTGAGCAGTTATCGATTGTGGCTTACTTCAAAATAAAGACTTCATTGAATTGATTATTTTAGTCTTTATGCGTTTTCAATTACTTTCAGAATTAAAGCTATGTTATTGAACCTAATGACGACCCTTGAATCTTTTTCTACAATGGAACACTCTTGGACGAATGAAGGATTACACTGACTTATTCCATTTAATATCAATACAAACACAGATCCCTTAGGTCAAGTACTACTAAAACTATTCCACACACATCTTTTCAGACAGACACTCACGTACTCATGGGTACAAACTTGTCAGAAGCAAATTTTTTATATAGGATTGGCATAGTGTTCCATTCACTCATTCTAGACAAGAGAAAAGACATTTAGCAAAAGTGTTCCCACATTTAGTGGTGCCTTTGATTGTTGGCCTACCTAACAATGCTGGTTCTGAGTGTGTCAGCACTTAAGTGGCATGCTGCAAACAGTGTAACTGATGTATGTACTATACAACATTGTGTTTGTCGGCCTCTTTAGGGCTGTTTTTCTTGTGCATATGACATAAACATTTACATATTAATCAAGTCAACAGTAATGGTGCCAGAACAGACCCTTGTAGAACTCCTAAATAATGGCATTGTCAGAATGGAACTTGTCAATGTAACTGATTGTTGCCAGTCTTTTTTCTAATAGCTGCCACTCCACAACATCATCAGTGGAACATGCATTTTGCCAGAAGGGTGCACTCTTGAAATCAAACATTGGCTATTTTTACAATTTCTGATTTGTTCCGATTGTAAAGTGTGTTATTGTGTAAGTGAAGTCATTTTTGGTACTTCACTCAAGTAGTCTATATGTGTGGCTTCCAGACTGTAATTGGCCCTGAAGGAGGTGGGTTGCTCCCCTCAGCGTTCAGACCGAAGTCCATCTTGGCCCATATAAGTGTCTTGCACCCTTCAGCACTTATTAACAGATAATATTCATAAATGTCCTTGGTGAGGCCGTTTATTTTGGTTTGAAAAGTACACTATCTTTAGGAATACTAGGCTACTGCTCAGAGGAATCGATACAAGTTAATGTTTGATAGTACACCGAGATATTTATGGTATGTGTACTGTTGAAATGTGGACAAGATGATATAGTCAGTGTGTGGTTAGTGTTATGGTTTGACTGCAATTACAATTGGTGGTATATCATAAGAGAAGTATGCATTATAAAACATTGAGTATAGATTTGAATGTATTTATCAATGCCATTTGTTTTTGTTTTTTTTACACAGGATTTGTAATGTATTGACCTGTTCAAAAATGCCTGTAACTTAAAGGCGCTATACATGTTTTTTTACTGTCTTAAAAACATGAAAAACTAGAGCTAGCTCATTTTTCATTGTTTGCAGGCGGTCGTTATTTGTTTCTCACTTACCGAATGCATTCAAAGCATCTTCATTATTTACTTCGATGAGTTGATAAGCGCATCTCATAACTTTCTGAGCCCAGAGTAGAGTTTACCGCCACACTAAGGCTAACAAACATTAGCATGCAGTTTACTATAATGAGATGCAGACAACACACAGCAGTCTCATTTTGGCCCTAAGAGCTTCTTTTATAATGCTGGGGCGAGACAGATTTTACTTTATCACAAGAAAAAATTGGACCTGCTTGTCTCCATGGAGAAAAGTTGGGGTGTATTGTGTTTGGAGCGAAGGTGCTTTTTAAATGTGATGTGTTGTTTTTTTTGTTTTTTTTTTACAACTTTAGACTACAAATCTGTAATAAAATATGATGATGAGGAATATTTAAACAAATATTTTCTAATGTCAAATTGAATCTGCAATCAGTTTGTATTTAAAAACAAAACTTTGAAATTGTGACATCAGTAGTCATCAATCAGTCTATAAAAATAAATGTTTAAACCAGCACCAAATATGAGCAGTAGCTGTTATGTTCAGTGGCGACTCTGTTTAATAATTGACTGGGGAGCAGGTTGTACGGTGTAGGCCTGTGCGGACACCGTGCTGTGTTCAGGGTGCTGACCAAACACTGCAAAACACAACACACGCCTCACATAGATACATGGGTTTAATGAGTGTCTTTCCACTGTCCGTACCGTCCCTATACAACACTGTACCTTCACTAGGGAACAACACCTTTGAATAATAATCAGTTATCTTTTGTTCATGTGCAGTCTGGAGCAAACGGTGATTAGGTTAAAGTCAAGAAAAAGAAAAGAACGTTGTCATGCATGCAAACAAAACATAGCTGAAGTTAAATGTAAAAAATATAAATGTAATTAAATAAGCAGCAAAATAAGAAATTGACTGGAAGAATATAATGAGAACAGGGTATGAATTAAAGGTGCTCAATGTAACTTTTCTGCTTGTCGCCATGCTATTACTTTGCCTGGAATAAATATAATAATAATAAATAATAAATAATAAATAATAAATAATAAATAATAAATAATAAATAATAAATAATAAATAATAAATAATAAATAATAAATGATAAATGATAAATAATAAATAATAAATAATAAATAATAAATAATAATAATAATATTATAATCCATTTTTGTATTAGCTTGGTGATGTGTAGCTTTTGAAAATAAATATCTGCTTTCAGTCAGAGGTTGGGGGTTCCCCTTTATGGAGCCAAAGCATATATACTGTATGTCCACTTCCTGCTTCCAAATCATTCATACTCAGTCCATTTTTGGCTTTGTCTCTTCTTTACACAGCTGCGATTAATGCCTTTATGTTCTTCTTGAGTCTGTCGAGTTTGTGTCGTTGCTAATGCTACCACAGAAACACCTCTCCCCGCAGCGGTGTAGATTAGTGCTGATGTGAATCATGGCTGTCATTTTCTCAAGTACTTCACCCAATGTTTCTACCTCGCTCCATTATCCACTGACAAGCCATTTCTGACACAACTCTAGTCTCTTCCAAATTAGTAAAATACACTCTTGTGAGAGCTTTTGACAGCGGTTGTCACAAAACTGCAAAAATGAGCCATGATGTACACACGTTACCTTGGAACTGATGGATGCTCTCCAGATGGGAATATTCTTTTTATTGTATTTGATTTATGGGGTTGTCATGATGGTGGAAAGTGCCATAAATTCTAAAGATAATTGAGATTTCATGTTCTGAAAGAGGAGCATCATGGAAATGTAAGGTATTCCTTGGGTGAGTGGATGACAGCATGTTCTGGGAGATGAATTATGAAAGGAAAGGTTATAGATCAACACTGTAAAAGCAGACACGTGCCAAGTTTGAATCCCTGAAACAGCCAAAAGACACAATAAAGTGCTGCCTGCATCAAGACTAGCCATCGATCTGGACACATGAACAAGCAGTTTTCAAGGGGCTATATTTTAAGCAACAATGAAATGGATCTGTTTCTTTTCTGAATTATTGTGATTACTACTGATTGACTACCACAGCAGACAAACAAACAAACAAACAAACAAACAAACCAACTAACATCTAAACCAGGTACTTGGGGTAGTTGCAGTATATCTATAGTGTCTTTCTGATCTATTTGTCTGTTCTTTTATGACAAACTTTCATTATTTACTTATTATGTCTGATATGTGTGATTTCACTGCAAACCACTGGGTGTGGCTTTTTGAATTTTGCAATGACAATAAAGGCCTTTTGATTCTGATACAACATGACAATCCAGTCTAGGAGTGAAGTGTTTATGCTGCGTTCCAGACAACTGGGATGTTGGTTACTTCCAATTTTGAACGTTACAAGTTGAGACTTCGGAGCATACCTGCTGAAAGTCCACAATATGGCGAATGCTAAACTGAAGGCTAAACAAATGTGAACATTGAACGAACGTCTCAAACATTCTAAATCATTTTAGGATTTAACCTGTAAGAAAGGTCTGCTGCTAGTACTATATGGCAACTACTTCTGCTTTTCTTTTATAAGCTGATATTTTGCGTGTGTACGAGTC
Organism: Chaenogobius annularis; assembly: GCA_015082035.1. NCBI lineage: Eukaryota > Metazoa > Chordata > Actinopteri > Gobiiformes > Gobiidae > Chaenogobius > Chaenogobius annularis. The sequence goes on from BJKM01000527.1 coordinate 238,181, forward strand.
CTACAAGCAGCAGCCACAGTTTGGATGGCACTTTTTAAACTGTGAGCTCATCTACATAGAGCTCATCAGAGAGAGCGCTGTGTGTGGTGCTGTTTCAGATGAGGCTGTCATCTTCAGGCATTTAGTCTTCAGCGTGGGGGGAGATACAATCAGATCTGGCACAGAGCAGACCGGGACCGGGAGGAGGACAGATAGTCTAGTTTTGGTGCTTCTCAATCTGCGGTACAAGTACAATTTTACGGTGCATATGTACTTGGGAGACGTTTGAAGTTCTATATTCTGTTCGTACGGGATTAGTTTTACGTATCGTCTTTCAAATTGAAATGACCCTTTTTTTTTGGGTGTGTGGTGTTCAGACAGGAGAAGCAATGTCAGTAATCGACTCGCTTTTATGGATTTTATTCCGGGAGATGGCGGATGTCAGATCGACTCGCTTTTATGGATTTTATTCCGGGAGATGGCGGATGGATAATCAAACTGAAAAATGAACCTTTTAATTCATTTATGTTGTTTGCATTTATTCTACTTCAACCCTCTAGTTAAACTTTTCACCGCATTTCAAACTTTCCCAAAAAGCCTCCATTTCTTTGTACTTCCGGGTTACTTTTTACTTGTAGAAAAATGAATAATTGGATTGGAGAATAGTCCGTGGCACAACAATAATATCAATTTGGTTCAAATATAGATCTAAAAGGGATTGTAGAGACAAGTCATCGCACTGACAAAAAACAGTCCAAATCACACAAATCACACAAATCACGCAGGACAAAAACTACCTGAGCACCTCTGAGTTTGCTAAAAAAAAGGAGGTCATATTCGGGGGGGATTTTTACAGACATTTTTCCTGACACAGGCGATTCACACATGGCTAGAAACACAGACGACATTCGTAACTATTACAATTTACCTAAGGTCCCTAAGTAAAATGAATCCCTTCGAAATTAGGTTTTATTTTAAGTTATTACTTGGACTAGTGCTAAAGTTTAGACCCAACTCCCAAGCATTGTAAGCTTTGACCTGTTTATGCTTTTTTTTAAATGCAGATGATATTCCTTATGTAACAGTTTGTTATTTATATGTATTATGTATCTCCTCTATTAGTTCAAAATAATGATGTCACTTTGATTCTCGCTGGGAAGTTGGCTAAAGACATTGGGCGGCTGGAAAGTAGACTATTTTCCCACTGGAGACTTTCGATTTGATTCATAAGACTTCCACTTCAAGGCTGACTGTCTCGACTGTTGAACAACACTTTCCATTTACAAAAGATGCTTTTTGAAGTAGTTTTCCAATGTATGTTTCCCTGACCGATAACTTGTTGCACTTTTTTGTCGACTGTTTTATTTTATAAAGGATCGATTCGTTCTACTCTTAAATGCAGAACTTTCTGCAACAGCCTTCAGAATGTATTTTATCTGACAAGCCAACTGTGGCTATAGAATTTTATGAAAAAAATATGATGTAATGTCCACTGTGAGAACTAAAAGCTATGATTACTATTCACATAAGCAACATAATGTCAGAAAAATAACTATATCGTTCAATAAATGGACTCAATACTCAGTGCAGAACGTGTACAGATGAATAAAAACAGGTTTAGAAGTGTATGCGAGTCTTTATACGAGTTCATATTTCTGCACTGCATGCGCTGTCAAACTCCAAAACTGTCCACATCCTAACAATGAGTTCTTTCAGCTGCTCAGGAAATTGCACTTTTGTTGTAAGTTGAAAGCAGACATGTTTGCTGCAGTTCTATTAAAACGAAAGCATGATGTTTGGTCTAGGCCTTTGTCTGCAAGTCAAATCATTGCAGAAATTTGGAAGAAAACATAACAAAATATAAGCTGAGGTTTGCGTTTCTGTGCTGGGTTATTTCTTGTTGTCACTTGCTGGTCTGCAGACACTGGGCCGGCACAATGGATGGTTGACCTTCAACAAAGCAGCAAAGCAAAGCAAAGCTCATTCGTCCAGGAGTGATCCACCGTAGAAAATTGTTTCAAAGGTAAAAAACAAGACATTTTGACTTTCTCCCAAAAGTCATTTTCAATCTGCAGAACTAGTCTCCGACTGCTCTGAGCTGACTAAGCCCTGCCCTCAGGGAGGAGGTTACTGAAACACACCTGCCTTTGTTAATCTACTTGTTTTCCCTGCCTGAGGGTAAAGCAAATCCTCATGTCTTCTTTGAATTTAGTTTGGGAAATATGATGTAAAGAGTATAGAACTTTAGTCATTTTTGTTTTTTGTGAAGCACTTTTTGCTTTATATATACATTTTCCTTGACTTGCCTTTGACTTGGACTCTTTTACATTTAACTGCACATTTCTGATGAAGTCTACAGTTATTATTAAAGATACATTTGAATGTAATGTCTCCATGGAGATGTTATTGCAATGCCTGTAATGTTCCACATTATGGCATTACATTTTGTAATTAGGTTTGAAGGTTGGTTTACATACAATAATAAAAAATGAAAAATCGATGTGGGGCAGTAAAGGCATTGGAACCAAAAGAGGTCAGCATTCTGCTGTGAGAAAAAAAATGGGCAAAAAAGAAAAAGAAAAGAGAAGACAAAAGAATAATTCTTAATTATTCTTATTTACGGGTTGGAATGGACTGTAGAAATGAGGAATGAGAGCTTCCTGGTGGTCGAGTGGTTAAGGCAGCAGACAGGCCACAGTGTCTTGAGTTTGAATCCTGGCTCCAACAATTTGCTGCATGTCCTCCCTTCTCTCTCATCCCCATTTCACGCTAAGCTGTCCTGTCTATTAAAGCCTCGGGGCCAAAAAAAAAGAGATAAGGAATGAGGTTAGAAGAGAAGTAAGGGGAACTGAGGATAAGGATTCAGAGATTGTAGAACTAGCCATAAGCGCCCCATTTGGGATCACACATCTTTCCCACCTGTTCAGGTGTGTGTCCCACCCTCCCCTCCTCCCAACACCTCACCCTCCGGAGAGAGCAGTGTGTGAAGGGGTGGATGGTACAGAGGGTTGAGAAAGATGAGAGCAATGGCATTTAAGGATTTGGAGAACATGTCTCCTCACCTGTTCATCTCCTCCCCTCAATCACCATGAGGAGGGCCAGATGAGGGAGGGGGAGTGGAAGGGGTAAAACAAACTTAAAAGAAGGAGCTTCTTAGTTTTTGTGCCGTCACTGGTTACCTTGAGTTCACTTAGGTTGTCGAGGGTTCTCAGGAAGATCGGGGAAGAAACCATTTTTCTGTTAAGTTTGGAGAGGGACCAATGTAACTTACTGTCTGTGATAGTTGTGAACGTTGTTGATAGATTCACAATGCCACTTGAACAGGGTTTATTGTTGTCACTAAATACCTTGGTCCCACTTACACTGAAAAAAGAACGGCAGTGTCTTGTCACAAATTTGGATGTACCCTTGGTCCAGGGGATCTTATCGACAAAAATCTTAAAAACCATGTGTGGTAATATTTAGACGAACTTTCCCTCAAGTTTGTTCAATTTAAGTCAGGTCAACAGCGTCACAGGTCACCAGAGGAATGAATACCAGAGCCTCTGGTCAAGAGTTGGAATCAGTTTCCAAAAGTTCCTCGTGTCAGAGAAGATGAATTGGGTGAAATCCAGTTGTTCAGAGTTGAGAATTGCAATGATTGGGACATGAAAACTCCTGTACTTTAATAAATTAGCGATAGATCATTATTGTCAAAGTGTAACATTCGAGGCAACCATGGTGACCAGCAGTCACAAACAGCTTTGCTACCTGCTGTAGTCATTTGCAATAAAACCTGGGCTTGTGATTGGTGCAACACCACATGCACAAATGGGATATGGCTCTTATTTGAGACTAGCTGCGTAACTATGCTCTCGTACTGTCTCTGCGCTGTCCACTTCCTCTCCCCGTCTGTTTACTGAGAGGCTCCAGACGGAAGACCCCGGGGCCAAAGTCCACTCGCACACACACTGCACAGATAACTCGGAGAAACATAAGAAATCAGCTGCGTAAATGTCTCCTCTTCATTTCTGCTCTATTTGATTTCATACCTCATGTGTGGATTGTCTCAGCTTACATAAAGCTACTGCGTGCATGCTTTAGCTACTGTACGCTGTCACTCCGATTCATTGTAACCAGTGTCCACCCACTTCTCTGAGTTGTTTTGTACTTTGCTATACTAAAGATTGCCACTAGTTGCTGATCAAAAACTATACAATGAGAGGGGGCTAAATACAAGTGAATTTTCTATTTGCAAGTCAAAAATGTTAGCCGTTGCATCAATTTCATGTAAAACATCACGAGTATGGTCCTAATTGATATAATACAACCCCCACACATTGCATTGTTCTGTGTTCAACTACATACTGTACAAATGACTCATCTCTCACACTGCTGATACACATCATGCAATTGTATGTTCAAGGCCAAAACCTCCACATTTAACCCCGACCACATTATACACTTGTTACAATCAACTACAGCAATGTTTTTTTCTCAGTTGTGTACAGATCACTTAGTTTTTTAAATATACAGCAAGTGCTCTAATGGATAGAGCATGTTTTCCTGAATTGAAGTATTGTATCTGTGAATTATACATCTAACATTGTGAGATAAGGTCAGTGCTTTGGTGGAGGTTGGCCAGTGTGAATGGTACTGACTGACTTCTACGGCCCTCACTTCTGTTGTCCTTGTAGTTCCGCTTAAAGGTGGTATACCCAGCTTTATTTTAGAAGATGATGTTGTCCCCTCCAACAGTGTAGCCTATTGTAAAAGCATTACTTTGATAGCAAACCAAGAAGAAAGAGCCGTAAGCAGGATTGAATGACGGTTGGTAGCCCACCCCGGCTTCACTGCGCCGCCAGAAAAAGCTGTTCTAAAGCTGTCCATTCGCTGGGGAATTCATGCAAAGGATTGTGAATACAAAAACAATTTGCAAAAAGGTTTGTGACAGCTAAGAACTACCGGTAGTTAGGTTTAAACAGACTTCTATGAATTTCAGCGGGGAACTCGAGAAAAGTCTTGCCACTAAAATATTGGATAAAGTATGTTTTTTTGTGTGAAATGTTCTCTTCTCATCCTCTGAGCATAAGAAAAAACAATTGGTTTCAAATTTACCCAATTTTTACGTTAAAGGTAGAGCTGCAAGATATTCTGTTCTATTCTTTTTAAGTCCATAAATGATCATGAGACTTGTTTTGAGCATTTTTGGCATCATATCGCTTTCATTTCATTCATAATACTTGCAGGCCTTTCCTCATGGTAATTCCTTCTGCTGCCAGTGGATGGAACGCTAACACCAATTCTGATGAGGGAGCGTTTTGGTTTTCAATACATGCATTACTTTAAGTTCTAATGAGATGCAAAGGTAATCAAGATACAAATAATGCAAAAAAGATTTGTTTCCATTAGCTGCCTGTTATTTGACGACCCCATGGGATTTTGTGCCATTGTCAGAGTCAGTCTATTTTCTGTGCAGATGTGTGTGATCAGTTAGTGTGAACTGTGATGAGACAGTATCCCTTAAGACTTCTTCATGTCTTCACACATTGTGCCAAAGCTGTCTGTTTTCAATCAATAGTAATATCGCACCTGGTCTGTCAGTGTTGTTCCAAATTGAAGTCTAAACCAAAAGAAATGTAGTAAAATGTTTCAGTTCAGTAATATTACAGATTATTATCCAATTTGGGCATATAATTGAGCTGTTTTGAAAATTATAATTTTTAACTGCAATCGGAGAGGGATATAGTATACATTTAAGCCACCAGATGTTGCCAAAAACAATATACTTTTAAAGGTCTTGTTGTTATCATAGTAGTATAACAATCAGGTCTACTGTATGTTACCCATCATTCATATTTTACAAATTAAAAGGGACATACTGTATTATGCAAAATCATCCGTAACAATCTTTTAACCTTGTCACAACTGTGTTTCTTCATCATTTGTTTACTCAAAGTTGTATTTTGATGGGTTCACGCATGTTGTGATTTTTTTTAAATTCAGACTCCCGAGTGTTACACGTAAAGTTATAAAATGTCACATTGCACTTTTTCTTTCTTTTTTGCCCGTAGGCTTTATTAGACAGGAGAGGAAAGTATGAAATGGGGGATGAGAGAGAAGGGAGACATGCAGGAAATGTCGGAGTCAGGATTTGAACTCAAGACACTGCCGCCAGCTGCACTTGGAGTGAGGCATACGCATGCCGTGCCTTGAACACTCGACCACCGGGCAGCACAACATAGCACTTTTTTAAAAATCGGCTGCTTGTTACAGTGAAATGTCACTGTGAAGAGGCGGGGCTTATCAGTTCTGCAGTTTTTGAACAGGAAGTCAATCGACCTGTTTCCATTTTAAAGCTTTTTAAGAGGAAAAAAGCAGAGTATTTCTCCTTTAAAATATGTCACTACAGGCCTACCATTATTGACAAAGTTACAGTTCAAAGTTGAAGTGTGCCCTCAGAATGCATTATAATAGCCAACCAATAGTTAACCAAATTTGCATACTGCCATTGTATTCTCAAGTTAGATGTTGTACTAGACATTTAGTGTGTCCGAAACAGTGTCTCTGCTGATGTTTCTGTGACTCGTCTTATGCGGCTGAGCGCAGAGCCAGTCTTGACTTGTCTGTCCTCCTCCTTTCCACCCCCGGCTCTGAAGCACAATCATTGTACACTGAACAATCAGCCCACAGCGGCCCACACTCCACTTCTTCTGAGCCCCAAGGACACTGCGCTGTGTGCAGCAGACTCAGACCAGAGGAGCCCTGCTGAAGTTCTGTACACAGCTATTGAACATTCGGAAAAAAAATGGAATAAGTGGAATTATACCTTTATATATGGATTATATGGATTATATGGATTCAACTAAGTAAGCAGGTCCTCTCCTCCTTTTGGAGGACTGCTGCATGGTTGATTGTCTTTCAGTTGCAAAACAGTATTTCAACCCAACTGATGCATGTCTGAAACAACCAATTGTAAAAACAAATCCTGTGGTTCTGGGAAAAAAAATATCATTATTGTTATGATGCACGAAAGTAGTAAATAGCAATTTAAAGGTGCACATAGAGAGAAGCAATAAAAACACCCATAAGTACTTTTAATGCAGCCTTGTGGAACATTCCAGGCAAAGCAAAAGCACCTTCATCAAGACAAGCAAGAGGCGTACTCTGCACCAGAAAAGTTACGCAGTGCACCTTTAAATATTCAAATTAGTCTACATGGGTAAAGAGAGGAAATTAGTTGGATTTGTGTGATGTTTTTACATGATAGAAAAGTAGGGCAAAGTCATTCTGGTGCGAGATGTAGGAATTTCTTTTTAGATTCTATCAACCATTCAAGTCTTGCTCCGCTTTTTTTCCTCATTTTTGTTTATTTGTTTGTCTTCTGAGCATGAAGCATCTGTGCCACTCCCCATTTGCATACTCTTTCCATGTAGTTTGCATGGTTGGACACTACCGCCTAGTTCCGATCCACCACAACAGCAGCTGTTTTACATTTCTACACAATTTGCGTCACAATCCTCCTGAAGAATACTCCCTCGAATAAGCCTGTTGATCTATCTAATCAAGAACATGCAAAGTAAAAGAATTTCAAGGGCCCTACATTTGCTGTTTTTTGTACAGACTCCAGCGATTGACACAGACTCGTATTGGCTGACTGTGCTCGTGCTTGCTCTTTGGGGGAGGTTGGGCAGGGAGGCTGTTTGGGGCTGCTATACCCCCCCGGGACATCCCACCACCATCTGCCTGTAAGGTAACACCGGCAATGGGGGAACGGCGGGGTCCTGCAGGGTGCACCCCTGGAGACTGGGCGAGTGAGCGCAGCCACCGTCAATAACACAAGGCTTGATTACAAATGGTGTTAAAGAATTGTTATTTTGTTTTATATAATTTGCTGGATTGAGGCCAAGAGGTAGAGGTGGAGTAAAATTGCCTTGGCAATAAGTTATCAAACCTATCTTCCGGAAATATCATAAGCCATGTGTTTTTCTATCCATGGGTTTTAGAGGGATGAAAATCTGAAATTTACGCTGCAATTAGCAAATCTCAAATCCACAAACAACAATAGGCTGTCTTATTCTGCACAATAACTGCTAACCCTGAAGTTAAGATCTGTATTAAACAAGTTCTGAAATACATTGTTAGTCTTTTTGTCAATTCTGCTTCAAATGTGAACTTTGAAGAGAATCCAATCATAAAAAACACAACTCACACATTCCACATCTCACAATTAGATATTTTTCTTAAATATGACACTAAACCATTCTAAAAAGAATATTTGATCTTTTAAATGGGCAAACTAATACCTATAAAAAGGATGCTACAACAAAAACATGTATCTGTTAACATCATGCTGACAATAGCCACGCTGCTAATCTATCGCTTGGAAAATGTTTCAGTCCCCACTGTTGACAGTAGAGGGAGTTAGACATCTCATCGAAGCATTCAGTACAGAAAATAAATAGAAAGAAAACTGGTGGTTAAGAACATTTTTCTAATTTTTTAAGGGTGCGTTCACCACATCAAATCTGGAGGAAAACAGGACGAAACCCGAAACTACACCTGGACTTAATCAGGACTAAATAAGGACTAACAGGACCAAACTAAGTCAGGACTAAAATGGGCTTAATTTAGGACCAAATAACATCATGAAGTGTAAACGCACTCTAAAGTTCTAAAATAAGGAAAAATACCTGCATGGTGAAAGGTCTCCAAACAAAAAACAAATGTGAGGATAATTTTCCTCTTAGTTAGAATATGAGGAGTTTTTAGGTTTGATCCCCAGACAAAGGCGCTTTCTTGTGCTATTTTAGTTTATTTTAACTTGAAAGTGTCTCTCTAAAATAATGGTACAATTGAACAATTTTAATTATGTGTGCTAGTACTTCACCCCACAATATTGCCAGCAAAAGATTATTAATACTAGTGTCATTATAGTATTTTGAACTTTTATGTAAGTGTGCTAGTCAGAGCCAAAACATTTGTGTGTTCATCCCAAAAATGGTTCTGGTCAGAGCATTGCAATCAGTTACACATGGGTCTGCATTGATTCAAAAAGGTTTTCAAAATTTGTGTGCAATTGCATTTTTTAGCCAAACTATGATGTAAACCTGTTTAAACTTTAAACCTTGTTGAAGCAACTCAGCCTTTTCCACTGAAGAGCATTTGCCTGCAGTGTTTGCATAGTCTGGCTGTTGTAAAATATATGAGCTCGTTATTTCTTACCTTCCTTATAGGCCCTGCCCTAAATGCACCCTGTCCAACGCCATGTTAGTTAGATTTGCCTTTGTCATTTTAAACAGACTTGATTAAAATGAGCATCTTGTTCAGTGACAGTGTTGTTTCGAGTGGCTTGAATAGACCATTGTATTCTATGTTTTATTAATGCAAACAAAAACATTGGATTTTGCTTTACTACATTATTGTTTTGGTATGTTTTCATTTAGGATATTCACTGTTTTATTGTTGGTGAGAAAATGTGTGCTTATCAAGGTCATCTTACCTTTTCGCATACCAACAGTCCATAGAATTTCCATAAAGTATATATATATATATATATATATATATATATATATTCTTGCAAGCATCTTAAGATTGAGTCAACTGATTATAGCTTGGCCTTTTGTTTTTTCTAAGAAAGCCCCCTATCAAATATTTCTTTCTTTCTGGGAACATTTTATGTGCTTAAGTATTCGTGAAATGGCCAATAAACTATCACAGAAAAAAATATAAAGACACATCACAACACAGAAAGTTAAGCATAGCAAAATACCATGTTTACAATTAACCTGAGCTGTCACGTGATTCTGAGTTTCAATATTCAAAAGAAGCACATAACCATAAGAGGCAGGCATTCTATTGCCCTTATCAGATGAGGAACACCAACAACACTAGCCAGTATGCACCATCCCATGCCGTGGGAGAAAGCAGAAGGAAGCCACCATGCTAAGTATGAGTTTATTTTTTATTTTACACCTTTTTTATCCATGTCTTATTTTATCATAGGCTATATTTTATTATTATTATTCATTGCCTAAGCAAGTTTGGGTTTGTTCACTGACGATGGTAAAACTTGTTCTGATTCTGATGAGTTTTCCTACTTTTGTGAGAGCAAAGCCAGACTACATGTGAGCCAATGACAAGGGCCGGTAAATGCGCCTTCACGTTCCGGCCCGTGGCTCGTTTATCTCCGGCTCCTGCTCCCTCTCTCTCCTCCCTCTTCTCCAGTAGTCGCTCGACCAACGAGGAAGCGTTCTGACGCTGCGGTCCGCGCGCAGCGACCCATTGGCCCATTGGCCCGCGAGCTGCGCTGCTGTGCCGCTCTGCCTCGCGCTTCTCCGTGTTGAGTGTGCTCGTGCGCGCACTGATTGGGTCACAGCTCGCTCCCGTCCAGTGGTCCCCGGTTCGGATGTAGATGCAGCGGAGGCAGCAGCGCTATGGAGGACTGCTGCTCCGCGGAAAGCGAGCGGGTCGAAGCGTGGCTGGACGACCACCTGGACTTCACCCACTCGTACTTTATCCGGAAAGCCTCAAGGTAACGGCGGGGAGCAGGGCAGGTACTTTATTAGCTTGTCACAGGATTTGGTTTGCTTTTAGACTTTTAATTTCCTCGAGCTGTTTGCATTAGCGCTATCACTTTACAGTTGAGTTAAAGTCAGGATGAGGGCACGGTGCTGTAGCCGGGGGAGGGGGCTGGTCTGACCGCGGGACTAGGTCAACTCATGACCCCGAGAGCGGGCTGTCTGCTCCCCTCCGTAGTGCGTCTGCAAGTGCTCTGGACGCCGTTGTGTGCCACTGGCTTTTCCACTATCAGTTCGAGTCTCTTAGCCATTCAATGATTAACCTTTACTGCTACCATTGATTCTATTTATTTCTCAATATGAACTGCTGAATGGCTCCTTAGTGATAATTATGCAGGGTCATAAATTAGCCTATAACGGACTTTCCCTGCACGGTTCATTTCTAAAGCAAACACAGAGAGAAGCCGTTCTGTGAGCGGCCATACGAGGCGTCCCATTGGCCCGGCGGCACTTCATCAAGACACTCCAGCTCTGTTTGTTTTAGTGACACAACCCCTTCTCCTTCTCCGCGCCTGCACCGCCATGGCAACTCCCGCACCGGGCTTTTCCTGCTCACAGTCTCAGCTGCAGCGTGCATATGTCCTTTTGCCTCCTTTCCCCCCGCTGCAGGTTCGGAGTACTTTATTGTAGCGCGAAAAAAGTTCATTTGAAGTGCACGTGGAACAGGTTTGCACACGATGTTTGCAAAATAATATCGAAATGCGGTTTTCAATATTTTTTTCCCTCGCAAACATTGCAATTGATTCAAGCACATATTTTAAACATATGGGACCAGGAGTATCGACAGTTGGGATCGAAGTATAAGCCAATGCAAGAAGAATCCAGTGCATTTCAAAGCGTCGGCGTGAAAATATTGCGATATGGATATTTGATATGTTCTATGCTATTTGACACAATAAAATTAGCCTTTTCAACATTTTCATCTTAAAAACTTTGCGACATCAGTACTTTAGCAATATAATGAGGTTAGCGGCTTTTAGACGGATAACGATATTTTGTTGTTTATGAAGGACTTGAATAATTGCAGCTAATTGCGACCGTTCAGATTGCGATTTTGAGTGCAGTGCAGTGCGTCATCGCGATATATCTTGCCGCCCTCTCGCACGCACACACAGCCGCGCCGTTCTGGTTGAGAGGCAGTTCTCAGAGAGGTATTGATTCAGCCGCAGCTCCCGTGGATACATTAGGCCGGGCTCTGTGGGGAGGCATGGCGTTCAATGCTACTCAGCGCTGGGCTAAATATGACTGACAGTAGTGGAGACAGGCTACACACGCTTATTAGCCTCATACTTTGGGCGTAAGATGCTCCTACGATGATGCCTTTTTAAGATGTTTGTTGGAAGTCTCTTTTCCAGGTTTTGTCTTGGTGGAGGATCTTGATGTAGCGAAGAGTTCGACCTTGTATTCTCAACAAAATGTGTTTTTAAAAAAATTATTAAAAATACCTCTTTTTAGTTTTCACTTTTGTCGTTGGTCTGCATTTTTAAAAAAATGTTTCCAGGCTTTTCATACCAGTTTAAATGTAATATATAATTTAAAGGTGCACTGTGTAGCTTTTCTGATGTGTGGTCTACTTATTTACATAAAGATGCGATGACGTTGCATGGAGATATTCCACTATATGGCTTTAAAGTAAAGTAAATATTCTGATTTCAATACACCAACTATAACAAATAACAACAAAAATTGTCTTTCTTTAGACAACATTTTCAAAAACAAAATTGTAATGCTTTCTTCATGTTTCCATGTGGTCTGATAACATTCAAAACCATTCTAAAACCATTATAGAAAGGTCACATTTTGTTAGTATCTAGTTTCAATACTAGTTTTAGCATCGATTAGTAGGGATGAGCCGGTATGGATTTTTTGAGCCGTTACCGATATCCGATATTTGCTCGCTGTTGTTAGCCGATATTTGCCTATACCAATATTTACATTTAAAAATTCATCGCCAGGTTCACAAATCTACTGTAAAGTTCACAAATTAACCTTTGTATTATCAAACAAATAATACAAATAATAAGAGAATGTATTTATCTGGGATATAAATTTTTTTTGCACGATTTTGTAATCGTATGTTCAACATATTTTTGCCTAGTACTCTTCTGTTCCCAATTTTAGTCTGTAATAAAAAGAATTAAAAAAAAAGAATCAACCTTTTGTTTCCGATATTGGCCTAAATCGATACTGGGACCGATATATCGGCCATCCCTATCAATTAGTGTCTATCAACATTGTCATACTTTTGACAGTGTAACTTGTCCTGATGAAGTTACCTACTGCATGGACAGTGATAGTGTTAATGATCCCTCCACCAGAAAAGTTACATAGTGCACCTTTAACAAAAGCTACAGCATTTGTCAATAAATCTTATCACAAACTGTATTGAAACCATGTCAGAAAGTCTTAAATTCTACCTACTCACTCTAAAACTGATCAAAATGAGTCAAATCAAGATGAATACTCTTTTTTTTAAATGTGTGATTATCAGAGCTCAGTTGGAATGTTTGAAAACTCCAGCCGATTGCGTGGGTGGAAAGGTTGACTAGACAGTGTGCTGGCTGATTAGAGCTCTTCTCTGTAATTATGTTTAATTGAGAGATGACATGCTAACACGGCCCTTGGCTCACCTCACACGCTTCTTATTTGTGACACCTCATAACGCCCAGCCACGGCCACAGGAATATAATCATCTGTGTGACGTTGTAAAGTGATATTTTTATGCTTTACCTCATATCAGGACGGAAAAAAGTCTCGGTATTTCAGTAGTATAGTGGTACTTTATTGTTAAAAATCACTAAAACTTTACCAACACAACAATAAGCACAGTACAATTATTTTTTAATTTAATTTATTCTTTAATTACAATTAAAGTTTTTTGGGGCTAATTGAACTATGAATATATTATGACAATGTGCTTGAGTTCATAAGTCCTCTCTTCTTTGTGGTGGTCTTTGTTAACTCAACAAAAAAAACCAAAGAATTTTTATTGAACACTAGGAATGCAACTCTAATTTTAGTATATATATAGGCAAGGCAAGTTTATTTTATAGCACAATTCGTACACAAGGCAATTCAAAGTGCTTCACACAACAGGAAAAAATGCATTAAAATCACAAAGAAATGGCAGAAATCACAATCTTAGTTCAAGACATAAAAGAGAAGAGTGCAAAGAAAAGCATTTCAGTCATATGCACAGCCAAACAAAACAGTTTTTAGTTTAGATTTGAACATTGCCAGAGTAGAGGCCTGTCTCACATCCTCTGGAAGACTGTTCCAGATTTTAGCTGCATAAAACTGAAACGCACATTCCCCATGTTTAGTCCTGACTCTGGGACCAGCAGGAGGCCGGTCCCTGAAGGTCCTCAGAGTCCGAGATGGTTCATATGGCACTAACATGTCCGAGATGTACTTTGGTGCCAGGCCATGGAGAGACTTGTATACAAGCAGAGCTGCTTTGAAGTCTATTCTCTGAGCCACAGGGAGCCAGTGCAGAGACCTGAGCACAGGACTAATGTGATCGTACTTCCTGGTTCTAGTCAGGACCCGAGCAGCAGCGTTCTGGATGTACTGCAGCTGTTTTACAGCTCGTTTGGAGAGGCCAGTGAGCAGGCCGTTACAGTAGTCTAATCTACTAGAGACAAACGCATGGATAAGTCTCTCCAGGTCTGGTTTAGACACTATACTTTTGATTTTGGCAATGTTTTTTAGATGGTAAAAAGCTGCTGATGTGATTGATCTGACGTGGCTGTTAAAATTCAAATCTGAGTCCATTATTACCCCCAGATTTCTAACTTGATTTGTAAGTTTTAGAGCGAGACTCTGGAGGTGACTGCTAACACTTTCTCTTTGTTTCTGTGGGCCAAAGACGATGATTTCAGTCTTGTCTGAGTTCAGCTGGAGAAAGTTGTTTTGCATCCACACACTGATCTGTTGGATGCAGTGACAGAGTGAATCCACTGGTCCATATTCACCTGCCGTCAGTGAAACATAGATCTGAGTGTCGTCTGCGTAATTGTGATAGGACACATTCTCGCTGCGTATCAACTGACCTAACGGCAGCATGTAGAGGTTGAACAGAAGGGGTCCCAGGATTGACCCTTGGGGCACCCCACAGGTCAAGGGCATCTGGTCTGAGACACAGTTACCAATTTCGATAAAGAATTTCCTGTCTTCCAGATAGGACTTTAACCAGTTTAGAGCAGTGCCAGTGATGCCCACCCAGTCCTCTAGTCTCTGTAAGAGGATCCCATGATCGACAGTGTCAAAAGCAGCACTCAGATCTAACAGAATTAAGACTGAGGCTTTGCCCGCGTCAGTGTTCAGGTGGATGTCATTTGTCACCTTGACAAGAGCAGTCTCAGTGCTGTGATGAGGTCTAAAACCTGACTGGAAAACATCAAATGAGTTGTTTATTAAGAGAAAATCAGTGAGCTGTTGGTAAACAACCTTTTCAAGGACTTTGCCCCAAAATGGCAGATTAGAGATGGGCCGGTAATTACTCAGTACTGCGGCATCAAGACTGCTCTTCTTTAGGAGAGGCTTTAAGACCGCAGTTTTCAAAGACATTGGGAATGTTCCAGATTGAAGCGACATGTTAACTATTTGAGTGAGTGGTGCTAACAAACTGTTCAGCACAGACTTTAGAAATCTGGTGGGTAACACATCGAGGCAGCATGTAGATGAACTCAGGCTGGTGATGATCTCCTGGACAGTTTTGTCAGTTACAGGTGCAAAGTGAGTCAGCTCTAAGTGTGTAGGTGGTTTGAGGGTTATTTTTTGCATTGTAGAATTGATAGCATTTTTAATGCCCTGAACTTTGTCATTAAAGAATAATGCAAACTCATTACACTTGGATGTGGAAATGAGTTCTAACGGCAGCTGAGCTGGAGGGTTTGTTAATCTGTTTACTGTGGCAAACAGGACACGCGAGTTGTTACTACAGCTTCCAATTATTTCAGAAAAATATCCTTCCCTAGTTCTACATAAAATGAGGTTGTACATGTACAACTTCTCTCTGTAAATCTCCTTCTGAACCTGGAGCTTCGACTTGCGCCATTTTCGTTCGGCCCGACGGCACTCCCTTTTCTGTGCCCTGACCGAATCATCATTTCTCCATGGCGCCTTCTGCTTATTTTTAACAATTTTAGCCTTCATAGGGGCAATGGTGTCGAGAACATTCAAAACACTAGATGTAACAGAGTTCAACAAATCATTTACATTAGAACATGAGACATTTTCAAAGTTTATCATTTCCATAAACAGTTTTCCCGTGCTGTCATTTATGTGTCTCCTCCGGACAATTGCAGGACCAGCTGGTGGTTTGGGAAAAAACAGACAGGTCAAAGAAGACACAGAAATGATCAGACAGAGCAACATCGACCGCATTGACGTTTGAAATATTAACCCCTTTTGTAATTAGAAGATCTAGAGTGTGGGTGGGGCCACTCACGCGCTGAGTAAGACCGAAAGTTTCAAGGACAGCATGAAGCTCTTTAGCGTTTCTGTCACAAATATTATCAACATGAACATTGAAATCACCTGTTATAACCAAACCATCAAAGTCTGTGCATACGACTGAAAGCATCTCAGTAAAATCATCAATAAAACTTTTGCAGTGCTGAGGAGGCTTGTATAAAACAATGAAGAGAATGGATGGAGACTGTTTTAGCTCAATTTTAAAGGCTACATACTCAAATGTTGAAAACACCCCAAAGGACAACCTGTGGGTAACTATTTCATCTCTAACAAAAGCACACACACCTCCACCCTTTTTGTTTTCTCGTGTTTCAGATTCAAACATAAAGTTGGGTGGAGCAGACTCTATTAGAACTAAATTTCCTGTGTTTTTGTCAAGCCATGTTTCAGTTAAAAACATAAAATCAAGATTATAAGAAGAAATACAATTATTAATTAAGAATGATTTGTTACATAAGGATCTGACATTTAGCACAGCAAGTTTCAGACTAGTTTCAGTGAGACTTGGCATTATCTTTTTACAGGGAATATGAATCAAATTTCTCAGATTGGGCAGTCTGACTCGCATTTTGTTTTCCCATCTGTGTGATGTTACTCCAGAAATAGCACTAGGGGAGGCTGTTTTTACACAGGGCCCCGGGTTGGTTTGATTTTTAATATGACTATAAGTCTCGGCAACGCTGAGACCCAGTGCATCATAGCTATGGGAGATACCAGGTGAAAGGCGAGGGGGGATAGGTGGGGGGACTTTTGTCTGTGTAGCAACAGTCAAGGGAGAGTTCATCATCGTTGATATCAGAACTCTTGCTAAATTAGGCGTGAGTGGAGCCATCTTAATGCCTGATTTGATCAGATGTATATATATATATATATATATATATATATATATATATATATATATATATTTATAGTCTGAGAATGCATTTTAAAATTATTTTTTAACATTTTAAACCAAATAAAGGCTAAAACATGGTGACAGAAGATACAGAAGAAGATCCACATGGATAATATTTATGGATAAAGTGTAATGCTTTTTTGACATTTTGATTTAATAATACCCCTGTCTTGGTTATAAAAGGTCTTTTGTCAGTATCAAAGCATGATTACGATTGCTGATGTGGTTTGACTGCATTGTGTGTCAACAAGGATGTGATTTAGGCTCCAAACATGCGCACGGCCCAAAATAAATGCATTTGAAAGTAAACTATGTTTGTTGTTGATTCAAAATGTATTGCAGGCTTATGTAACATTTAAAATTGTTTCCTAGATTTTTTTGAATTATGATGTTACTTGTTTTTAATTTCAATAACATCATATTATGTTCTTTATTGACTCAAAAATGCATGCTTTTCAGTCGAATACCTTTGGCTTTAAATTGCAGCATTATGTTTTCATACAAGCCAGTTCTTTGTGACATGTCGTACTGCTCTGAGATGTTCTTCTCTCTCTGGCCACACATTTCACATGTTCTTGTTTTGTCATGAGCACACACAGTGCGTTTAAAGTTATGTAACTGTCACGTCTTCTCCTTTGTCTTCTCGTGCACAGTTGCTCATCAGACTCTCCTCTCATTATATTGTGTTGTTCTGTTGTTTCCCGCAGAGAGATGGTGAATGCCTGGTTCGCCGAGCGCGTCCACAACATCCAGCCTTCTTCTACTCCTGCTAAAGACTCTCCACCTCAGCAGCAGCGCCCCCACCAGTCCTCCACAGAGCCCAGCATCCTGCCACCCACCCTCACGCTCCTGGACACCCGCTGCCCGTCGCCCGCCTCCACCCCCAGCCCTGCCCCCGGCACACCCACTCGCAAGATCTCCGCCTCAGAGTTTGACCGGCCGCTAAGACCCATCGTGGTCAAAGACTCGGAGGGGACGTTCACGTTTCTGAGCGACGCCGAGAGGGAGACGATAAAAGGGTCTGTGATGGGAGAGGGCGGGGGGCCGGCGGCGGCGGGGGGCGGAGGGGGGAAGTGCGCGCGGGCCGGTGAAGGGGAGCGGTGCGCGCGGCTGCTGGAGCTGGTCAAAGAGGTTTCCAGTCATCTGGACGTGACAGCTCTTTGCCACAAGATCTTCCTCCACATCAATGAGCTGATCGCCGCAGACCGCTACTCGCTGTTCCTGGTGAGAACGCAGCAACACTCAAGTACAAGTACAAGTACAAGTTATGTCACCTATGCTCTGGTACAGTTACTGTTTGGCTCATGGATGAGGCTTTTGTTAGACTGCTTGAATGGACTGACAGTTACTACATGCAATAGTAGGTTAAGGGTTACTTATCAGATGATAGAATGCTAGAAATAGCTTAATATGCACTTAATATGTGTCTATATGAAAATCTCTAACTAAATCTTCATACTGTGTGAGTTTGTGTTTGTGTGTGTGTGTGTGTGTGTATATATATATATATATATATATATATATATATATATATATATATATATACAGTTTGTGTGTGTGTGTGTGTATATATATATATATACTCAACTTGCTCCTCTTGTGGTGCGCTCGAAGAATGTCAACCAGGTGTCTGCATATATATATATATATATATATATATATATGCAGACACCTGGTTGACATTCTTCGAGCGCACCATACGAGGAGCAGGTTGAGTCTGCGTCGCAGTCACTCTCAGGTCTATAGAGACATAAATGTAGTCTGCTCTGAGCTGGAGGTCGGTCTTTGAAGCCCAGCTCAAAGAGGAGGCTCTCTGTGGTACCTGCTGAGGGGTTAAAGGTCAGAGGAGCAGCTGCACCGCTCTGTGCAGGACAATGCTCTGTCACACCTCACACATAAGAAACAAGTATGTCCTCTCTATGCAGCAAGAATGTCTATGAGGCAACTATCTGGACAAATGTTTCTATAATGTAATTAAGGGTTGTAGAAGAATATGTTCCATTACATTTCCATTTTATAGTCTACACCAAACATAGATACATAGCATTTTTAATGTATTATTTATAAAGCGATGAACATGAAGCTGACTACAGAAGAATCAGTTGAGGAAGCATATCAGAGGAGCCGTCTGCACCTGGAGCAGAGAGTCGCCTGCAGCCACAGGACATGACACGATATGTCATCTCTCCTAGGCCGACACCAAACCTCCACCAGGGGCCCACGAGACAGGCCCTAGCTGCCACAACCAACCACCAGTCCTGGTACAGAGGGCTCCACAGAGAGAACACTGGGGACCCTAAAATTGATAAAGGATTACAATAAGTAAACATTTAAAAAACTTAGAAAAACAAATATGTTAAGGCGAGGCACTGGGTTTTTCATCGTGTAAGGTTTTCATGAAGAAATAAGGTATTTTCTGTGTAAATAAGGCCAAAATAAATATAAAGCAGTAAGCCTTCAATAAGTGCATAACATAAATAAATATTGAAAATGAAATAAAACAAGGAATATTAATCAAAAGCTAAGCTAAACGATTATTATTATCTGCGGCTCATCTTCAGGAATACCAAAATTCCAAATCCTATTATTTCCATACATTTTACAAAGTTGTTATGTATTTTCAAAATTAGGTTTCTGAAATATTTGCCCCCCAGAATGTAAATGTTTGTCTCTGCTATAGAAGATCTGCCGCGTGAGAGACATGCCACCATAAAGACCTGGAGGACTTTCTCATTTGTATAGAGCCACATATGAGGTGTTCCCTGTGTTGTTCCCAGGTGGGCGAAGACAGCTCCAACAGGAAGTTCCTGGTGAGTCGACTGTTCGACGTGGCTGAGGGCTCCACGCTGGAGGAGTCGTCCAGCAGCTGCATCAGGCTGGAGTGGAACAAGGGCATTGTGGGACATGTGGCCGCCACAGGACAACCACTTAACATCAAGAACGCTTATGAGGTACCAGAACCCACTCGTGTTACACATCTGTGACTCCTGCGCTCATCCACTTTCACTCCCCCCATCTTTTGGTTTTAATCAATGCAGTCAGATACATGGGCTTTCATGTAAATCTGGAGGGATTTTCAAAGTAAGGCTTGGTTACTTGTGTCTTATTAGACGTGGTAATTAGGAATGTGAGTTTAATGGCAATATTGTCAGACAATATTATGTCAATCCAACAGAAATTGGACAGTATATTAGATGTTTCCTTAGTTTAGTTTAGCAATTCATATTACAATATTTTCTCCCAAATATTTTTTTTCCAATTCTCTTTTTTTCAGTTTCATATCACATGCACAGTTCAATTTCAGTTGTGATTTCAGTTATTGCTCAGTATGACGTGTGCTCGTTCTGCCCCTCAAAAGCTGGACAAAGCCACTTGTCTAACCAACAGTGTCACCAAATATTACTGATAAATGATATTCCTTCAACAACTTCACTGGCTCCCCATAAAACAACGGATTCACTTCAAAATTATCCTAAATACTTTCAAAGCTATCCATAACCTGGCTCCACCGTACATCTCTGACCTCCTCCACATCTCCACTCCCTCTCGCTCCCTCAGGTCCTCCTCCTCTCGCCAGCTCTCTGTCCCCTCCTTCCGTCTTATTTCAATGGGGGGCAGAGCCTTCAGCCGCTCTGCTCCTCAGCTCTGGAACTCTCTCCCTCCTGACCTCCGCAACATAGACACCCTTCCACTTTTCAAATCCAGACTCAAAACTCACCTGTTCAGACAATCCTACACCACATAACTCAGTCACTCCAACACCATCATCCAGTTCTGTACTGTGGGTTTTATTCTGTTGTTTTATTCTGTTGTTTTATTCTCTTGTACAGTGTCCTTGGGTGTTCTGAAAGGCGCTTTTAAATAAAATGTATTATTATTATTATTATTATTATATTAGGTCTATACCTTCTCTGCAAGTTAATTTGACTAGAGCACCCAGCTCTATTCTCTCCTCCCTCTTAAGTGAATTATCATTTCATGCTTTATTTGTTGACTTCAAAGCACAGCCACGTACTCCCTTTGGTTTGCCACGACCTTTGACCTCGCCAGCAGCTCCTCCGAACAGTGTGCGCTGTAAAAATTACTTTGTGCCTCTGCTGTTGTGTAATGGATTGCCTCGAAGAAGCCATTTGTGACCACTCAGGTTGGACTTCATATTTGCAAAGTGACAAATTCAGTGTTGGTGTGTGAAGAAGACGTGGCAAGACTTCTATCCTTCCAGGCATATTGTTTTTAATCAAGACAAACTTTGTGACGATTATTGATTTTGAAAGCACTTCTAAAGCTTTTTTTTTTTTAACTTGTCATCCTAAAAGCCTAAAGATATTTAGTTTAATCATATTTTGAATTCAATTTCTCACTTTAAATTTTTTTAAATCACTTTTAATTTGAATTGTTTTTACTCTGAATTTCGGTGTACGTTTTCAATGTGTTTTTCTTAGCTTAAAGAATCGAAAGGAAAAATCCACCTTTGAAATATTCAGCACATATCATTTATATATAGGATAGATGCCGTTTCCTATTGGCCTTTCTCTTCAGTGGGCGGGACTTACAGTTAAAGAACCAAGGAGATGGAGATGGAGATGGATGATTAGGCTCGAGTTAACTAGATTAGCTCCCAACATTTCCTGTGTTTTTGTTACTAAGTTGAATTCACTCACTCAGGATCGACTGTCTTGGCATGCCTGAAAATGTGGTTGAATTTTGTCGCCGTACACTTGGAAAAACACAGAAAACATATATTTCCAAATTCAGCGACTGAAATTCCGAATTCAAAAAAACAATTCAAATGTTTAGGGGTTAAAAAACTGACAAATGTACCAGCATTTAAAATTCAAAAACTGATGAAACCAATGATCTTCCCTACAATACCAAGTGCTTTGAAGTTGCAGATACTCAAGGATTTGTTAATTAGTTGTAAAAGTAATGTTATAGTGGCTAATAACCTGGAGGGAAAATACTGATACATGAATATTAAAGGTGGACTGTGTTTGTTGTGTGTGTGCGGACAGCTCTGGCCTGTCTCTCCTCCTCCTCCTCCTCTTCCTCCTCCTCCTCCTCTTCCTCCTCCTCCTCCTTGCTGATATGTCTCTGTGTCGTGTCCATCCACAGAGTTATCATGTCTTTGATTGTATCTTGTCACGACGAGGAAACAGGTTTATCTCTGCACATCTGTCAACACAGCAGGCCCAGTGTATCATTTACTGTACCAACCACAGAATGGATGAATTAAGTTGTCCTTTTGTCTAATAATAACATATGCAGACGTGACTACAATCCAGAATATTCCTTATCCAACCCAATACACAAAGAAGTAATGTATAGTATTTTTTTTTAGTTTGCTAAATGGTTTAACAAATCAGAAGGAACCCAAAAAGTTCAAAAGTGAGAACTTAAACTTATTAAAAAAGATTCAAACTGTTGTAGACATAAACAAATTTCCCTCTCGGTTGATCCTCCAATTTATTACATTTGCCATATTTTTCATGCGTTTTTTCATTTCTCACTCTTATTTTGAGCATATTGACAGACAAAAATGAATAAACTCAAATTACCCATTATTTTTCTTTTTCAATGTCCTGTATTTGGACGACTATGGTGGCTTTAGATCAGCTACATGCACCCAAAAAAGGAAATGTTGACACTAACTAAATGTATTAGGTCACATTTTTTCCATTGAATTATTTATGTTGATCTAAAGCTAATAATGTAAACTTTGAGACGATCAATTTAAAATGAATACGTTAATTTAACATGGAATTTGTGTTGCCTCGATGCTTCAAACTCAATTTCAATGCCATAACAAAATGCTCCATTTAGAGAACAGAATGCCATTTTCAAGACAAAACGTAAAGATTAAGACTATTCTAAAACTGTTCAGGAAATGTTGTCATATCAATACTAGTTTTAGTATCAAAGCTAGATTCTTTGTATTTTTAATGTCAGACTTAGTGCTTTAATTTTTGTGTGCGGGCTATACCCAGGAGATCAAAAGTTACTTAGCCGTTTTTGTACTACTGGTAAATGTGTATTTTTTGGCAGTGTTAGCATGTTAAAGATGTAATTGCTATGTTTATTAAAATGACCTCGCATTTGTACCTCACAGTAATTCATACATTTATTCATTGCCCCTGCGTTTTTTAAATAATTGATAGCATTAGCATCTCCCTGCTGTGCGTGACCTCCGCTTGTCCAGTAATGATGATGCGTGCGGTGCTAAACCTGAAAGCGCGCTGACATAACGCACACGCTTGTATATGTGAGTGCGTTGACTCCCAAACACAGGGGCCCAGAGGACGTCCGTCTGCTGTGAGGCGTTGAGCACCCGAGGATTCCACTATTTTTAGAGTGTGTTTGTGTTACCGCTGTTGTCTTTAATTATGATGTATGCTGATGGAAAATAAGAGCTGGTATGGAAAAGTGGTATGTACAATAGGAATGATGGCGCAGGTAGGTAGAGAAACGCTGTCAAGAGTGAAAGAAGGAATGACTTTGCTGTAGAGTAAAACGCATTTTGAATGTTCACAATTATTTAGGTGACATAAGCACACTACAAAATGTCCTGTGTTAATTGGAGAAAAAACCTGCTAACCTTGTTGTTGAAACATGTTCTGAAATGCATGGGATTCTGATATTACTTTATCAGTTCATATTTTAGTCTTTTCTCAATTGTTAATGTTCCTTGAGTTTGCACTTTGCACAGTCTTTCCGCCCACTTGGCTACTTTTATGTCCAATGCAGCACACGTATGGATTATTGTAGCACATCATTTTAACATGCATATTTGCAAAACACAGAAGGAAACTGCATTTCAGATACTTGAACCCAAACCAGTTCCTTTTTTGTTTCATTCACCTCTCAAAACATGCCCAATACACCAAAAATACATTCTGTAACAAATCTCGACATTTGATGAAGCTTTTGCCTGCTATATAGTTATAATCTACAACACCCGTGGATTATTATTTAAAGTCGGAACGATTGCGAGAATAAAGATTACTCAAACATGCATGAATCACTTTAAATACAATTCGAGTGTGTAAATCAGAATGCAAAAACAATTATAATATGGTTAAAAAGTGGCCTTTGCATAGGTCTCCTTTGATGTTCAAAATAAAACCATTACCTAACGCTGGGAGAATTCATCTAAATGTCAATTAGTAGGATTATTAGGAGTAGTGGAAGACCGATCTCGCTGCCGGCTTTGCAATTCCCAAGCATGACAGCACAGGCTATTAATTGATAGTTGGTCTACTTTGCATTTAAATCAATACCTGCTGCTTTCTCTTAAAGATGTGAATATGAATAACCCGATAGCCCCTCCAGGAAGTGTGCCTGCGTCATCCAGGGACTATCCCAGCTCCTATTGGCCCTTCATCTAATCAGCAGCCTCCTGGACTGAACCCTACCCCTCTTTAGGCTGCTAGTAGTATATTCCACAGTATCTTGCAGCGACACGCGTCAAACCAATCTGCTACAAACACACGTTCAATACATTCACTGTTCGCCATCCAGAACGCAATTAAACCTGACAATCGATCTCTCACCACGCCAGGTTCTCTCTTCCCACCACCGCACATTTCTTGGATTTTGGAAATGATTGACGAGGTAAACTTTGCGGCCACGTCCTCTGTCCTCAAATTATGGCTTGTGCAAATGCGTCCAGGAAGTGTAGAGTTACACGGACGGCAACATATAAGTTTAGTGCTGATTGCTTTGGCGGGTCGGTGGAAACTTGAGGGGACTTTCTCTGCCAAAACATGGATCTACGATATGTCATTTCCCACATACTGCGAGTCAAACCAGGTGATGCCAAGTAAAGCCGGTATGACTGCACAGAGCAATGGAGAGGAGAAGGAGAAGGCGCAGGTGGGAGATTGTCAAAGGTATTCTAATCTTATCACAACTATTTAGGCTAAACGTTTGTCATCCGTCAGATCATGGGTTTCACTCAAGGTACTTAAGCTCCCTCTCAGCATTCTTGAATTTAAAAAGACGCCATCTGGATTTAATGCCGAAAATGTTTTCTTCATTTATTCCTTTTTGTCCACCATCTGATAAAATGGAACTATCAAGCTGCTGGGCATTGAAAACATATAAAGAAAGTCGAAACCCTTTTATTTACAGTCAAATCAGCCATTCTATATTTTCATTCGTCTAACCGCAGCTTTACTCTTCTCTGCTCTTCTTATATTTACCAAAACTGTAAGCAGGATTTGATGTTCCTCTGTGGAGAGCATGTTCCCACTTTTAATTAGTGTGAATGAGAAAGCAGAAGCCAAAACTACAGTGTCAGCTTCACAAAGAGCACAGCCATTTGTTTATTCTTTAAAGTGTCCAGAAACAGTTTGAGTTTCAAAAATCATCTCCAAATGATAATTTTTTTATTTTTTCATTAGCAATTAGATAATAGTTGATTATGAGAACATGTTAACAACGTTATGTGCCCAAAGAAAAATGACAGATCGGGATAAATGACCAGGATAATAAAATCTAATAATAGCAGACATGCAAAACACTAAAGGGAAGAATCCATTGATAGAAAAAACATGGTTCTAATGGATTGGATAGATTTTTTTAGCAGCATTTAAACGTCTGATATATTATGTACTATGTAATCTATTTATGAATGTACGTTAGATAATAATCAATATGCAACAACAGAATCAGCCTGTGCTTTCTGGCCTCTTGAAGCAGCTGAATGACCACTATGTGTACGCTCTGTTTGGATCTGGTGTGCAGGAAATGTATGTAATATTATTATTATTAAATTAGGTCGGAACGGTGTTAATGAACATGAGACATGCATGTAAACATGGAGGATTGTAGCCCGGGCCTTATTTCTATCGAAATAAAAGCATTTGTTTAGGCTAGAATTAAAAATAAATTTAAAAAACACCCGGAGTTATGGCTGCGCAATAATTCAAATTGTATTCTAATTGTCACAGATCAGCTTGTGTGTTTTTAACGGTCCACAGTCGCTCCTCTGTCAGTAAAAGATATGGCAAGGGTTAAAAGTGGATAATGCTTATGCTTATGTTCACAAAACTCATATTGAAAGCCATTTTTATGTGATTTCAATAGGACAAAATAAAATAGAAAATCTTGATGAATTGATGCAGGGGGGAAACATATATATATTTATTTGTCATATCACCCGTACTGAGTTTAACCCTTTCAGTAACCCTGCAAATGTAGTCCATCTCGCCAAACGCCTGCTTCTTACTGCTCTACATCAGCAGCACATTGTAATTCATGAAGCTCCTCCGTGTTTTTACAGTTCAATACTCCTTTAGCTTGTTCAGTGCTCGGATTGCTTCTCTTAAACGGCTCATCACCATAGCGACCATCTATCTGTATCTTACTTGATTCTAACTACTCCCTTTTTCAGGTTCAACTTTCGAGCATGCAGCGCACACAGCAGTACGCTTGAATGTCTCAACTTCAAAGTAACAGAACTAATACAATCTAGTTATGGAACAAGATTTAAAAGCACAGCTCCTCAAGCATGAGTGTTTGTGACATGTCGGCGGTGTACCTCCTCTGTGGTTTAGAAAATGAGTCCTGTGGAGTTTCAAAGATAATGGCCTGGTCTTGTGAGTGAGTCCGCTTGTTTAAAGGTCATTCTGCGTGCTGGAAAGACAGGCAAACGAGGAGAAAAAAATAAAAAAAAATAAAAAAAAAACTCAAAATGCGCATAAGATGAGATAATTATGAAGGAAAATGTGTTCTAGACCAGATGTCCTGCTTGTGATGTTAAAGCCCTGAGCATTAATATAATCCATAGCCAATTTTACACATCCCTTCATCTCACTGTCTGCATTGATTTCTTTGTGAAAAATGGTTGAATGGGGCTGTGCTGTTCTTTATGCAAGTGCTTTTCCGTGTAGAAAGATGATGATCAATACTCCCTCGAGGATAAGAATGAACCAATGAACTCCAAAGTTTGAATCAAGTGTTTGGAAAAACATGAATACAAAGATTATTTGGAATCAACTGTGTTTTTTGCCCTGTTTGCACGTAGGATCCCAGGTTTAATGCCGAAGTGGACCTCATCACAGGCTACAAAACCCAGAGTATCCTGTGTCTGCCAATCAAGAACCACAGGGATGAGGTAATAGCACTTCTAGCACATTTGCTTCGGAATCATCCTTTGACCTTCCTCCTCTCTCATGCCAACCAACCATTATTTTTCTACGTCCATAAAATGTTCTAGTTATTTATATAGTCTGAACATTCAACTAGCATTAAAGGATACATATTATACTAAATTGACATTGTTCCCTTATCAAAAACATAGTTGGAGTTGTATTCAGCTTTATTCACGCTTGTTTCATTAATCCTGTTCCTGAGCTCGTCTTCTCCGCGCCCTCAAGACAGCTTTTGTTTATTTCTCCATGGTAATTCACGCTGCTGCCAGTAGATGGAGCGCCACCACCAAATAATGCATAATATTTGTCCTTTAATAGTACAGTTAGCTTTGTAAATATAAGGGCCTTTAGTTAACACTTGCTTGGTTGTTGCTTTCAGGTGGTCGGTGTTGCCCAAGCCATCAATAAGTGTGGAGAAGGTGGTGCGTTTACGGAACAGGATGAAAAGGTAAATAACTTTGTAACGCATCATGTTGCTTTTGAACACAGACAAAGCAGAGTATATGTTTAATCGCTGTAGTGTTCTTTCCCTTCAGGACTTCTCAGCGTACTTGGCCTTTTCAGGGATTGTCCTCCACAACGCTCAGCTTTACGAAACCTCTCAGCTGGAAAACAGAAGGAACCAGGTGAGGAGTAGAGGCGGGCAATTTATCGAAATGTATATGGATCATATTGTGAATGTTGTTGATATTGAGTATATTGTGTATATACGTATTCTATACAAGTTTTTACTTTTAATATTCATTTGACTGCCATTTCACATTTGATAATTAATTCTCAACTAATACATTTAAAGGCATGTTTTAACACATTTCTGTTGGATTGACATAATGTCGTCAGACTATTGTTATCGGGATAGTCCTCAGAAAAATCCCTAGTGAGGAGTTTTTGTTTTTCATGCGGTTTATGAAAATGTCCAAAAATTTAAATGAGCTAGTCGTATTTAGCATTAGCTAAAACGTATTCCTTGGTAATGTCATAAAAAAGTGAGTTCATTTTCTGTAAAAACAAAACAAAACGTAATGTATTGTAGCGCTGCAACTCACGGAATGTTTTGCAAATTGATTGGTCAATTATTCGATTAGTTGTTTAGAACGTATTTCTAAGTTGGACCCAGATGAAGCTGAAGTGAAGCCTTTGAGGATGCTGGTGGAGCACGTTTATGGACAAAAGAGTGATTTCATCAAATACACTCAATTATCACATTTTAGTGCAATTTCAGCTCAATTTGAGTCATAAATGCTCTTTTTTCAGCTCATAGTATGTTTCAGAACCTATGTACGGACAAGTTAACGATTATTCGATTACTAATTTAGTTGACGATTAATTGATTAACTTGTTGCAGCCCTAATGTATTGTCTGTTAACAAAATTGCCAAGATTGCAAAGGTCGTCATCTTGGCTTTTGTTGGGCCTTCAAAATATATATATTTTTTGTAAAATATATATTCTATAAATAAAATGAAAATAAATAAGTTCATCCCAGATAACGCAAGATAAGCTTTTACCATTATATTATTTTGTGTATGTTGTTATTCTTATTGTTCTAATGCACTGTTGTTTGTATGCTAAATGTAATCGGGAAAGAGCGATCCTGAATCATAAGTTAAAAGCCCTTCATTGAATTGCATTGCCTGTGTGTGTGTTTGTGTGCTTGTGTGTGTGTGCGTGTGTAGGTGCTGCTAGACCTGGCCAGCCTGATCTTCGAGGAGCAACAGTGTCTGGAGGTGTTACTGAGGAAAATCGCAGGGACCATCATGTCCTTCATGCAGGCCCAGGCGTGCACAGTCTTCATCGCCGACGAGGACTCTCTGGTACGCTCACACACTCGCACCTCCACACTACATAAATGCAACAACATTTCTGTCATATGAACCCGAAAACAGCCTACAATTCAACCCCGCGCACACGATTAATGCTCTGCAAACAGTACAGTGTGTTAACGTTATGTAAGCGCAGTTTCGCTGTCATAACAAGTGTAAATCACCTTATAAAAGTCTATGTTTAGCTTCAGTTCGCTAGCAATAGCGAACAGTGGAGGGCACTTTTGCTTCCTCTTACCGTTATCCCAGAGCGACTCGCACATTTGTTACTACATAAATCAATACTAATATCGTACTGTTTATAACGTTGCATAGTTTGTGGAATTATGGGGTTATTGTGGAATTCTAAAAGGCTTAAGAAAATATTTACATTCTTAAGATTATATTATCTTCACTGTAGAAATGGATTAAGCCATTCCTTTTATCTTAAAGGAAGTACAGTATATGTAATATGCATTATCTACAAATAAAAAAACCCCCACAAATGTATAATTTTAGCTTTAAAGTATGGCAACGCAAATGATGGCGTTCTTTCAGCTTTTCGATTAGATTTGAGAACCTAAATTAAACCAACATTTAAACACTACTGCCGTTGCATTAGGTGAAATGTTCTAGAGATACACATGATTAGGTTTTGTTTATGATATCTTAAAAAAGGTGATAGAAAAGCAACATTAACAGAAACATTCTTCATGCAATTGCTCTGGACACATCATCAAATGTAACTACAACATCACTGGAGACATCTTGTAAGCAAACAGGTGTACCTAATATTATGGCTAAGGAGATACACAGAGAAAAATGTAGCCTTTGAATAATAAATCATTTCCTGACATAAAGTTGACAGTGTGCAAATACTGAACATTTCCTAAAGCATAATCACACAAATTAAGCATCAACTGGTAGTTTGAACTATCTCCTTGCTTTTGCACTGAAGTGGGCACTGTGAGCATGTGTTGACCGTCTGTTTGAGTAATTCATACAGTCTCCCGTCCACATCCTCTCCGGGCAGTAACATTTGTCTTGGCTTGTCCACCTCTGGGCCGTCGAGAGGATGAAAAACACTCCGAGCCCTCAGGCAGCGGAAGCACGGACCTGTCATAACAGTGGGACTCGCAACAAGCCCGCTGTATTAATTAGCCTGTTCTTCTGTTGCTATTTAGGCTTAGAAAGTATGGAGATTTTAAGGAACATGAAAGAGAAGCTAAGTGTTCGCAATGATGCTGTTAGAAACACGTCAGCCGAGTTTTGAACGAGACAGGGCTAATTTGTGCAATAACATGCTGCCTAAAGGCTTGTTATGTCACCGCAGGAAATAAGGTAGTTCGCATCAAAGTGCATCACATAATAAGAATAACAGGAAGGAAAGAATTACATTTGCCAAAACAGTACCATTAAAGGTGCACTATGTAGCTTTTCTGGTTGTCTTCATGAAGATGTCATTGCTAGGCCTGAAATGTTTGTGTTTTTATGGCTGTAAAAGACATACATTCTTACCGTGAGCAGTGTCGCCTCGCCACAGATCTGAACTGTAACTTTTTTTAACCTTTTTTTGTGGTAAATGCTAGTGCTTATAAACAAATAACTAGTGTCTATTAATGCATTATAAATATTTTACTAAGGAATCTTATTTTTAAAGCTTAACACATTTTGTTTTTGCTTTTGTTTTTGTTTACCTTATCAGATATCAGCACATGTCAGTGCATCATATGCACCTGCGGTTCCAATCATCAGCTTAGCCAAAAACACTTTATAACAACTACACCTTAATTAACCCTAATAAAGTATGAACAAAGACTTAATTCATAATGAACAACTAGTTTATGAAGAATGAGTCAGGCTTAGTAACTACTACGGATGAATCAGTTGAGGAAGTACATCAGAGGAGCTTCTTTTTTTTTTCTTTTTTTTTTTTTAGCATTCACTTGAGATGAAACAGCTTTTTCCTTGCAGCTTTAGATGAAGTTTTTTAACTCTTGCAACCAAACTCAAGGCTTTGTGTCTATAACAATTTCTTGTAAATATTAGCTTCTCAAGTTATTAGCCTTCGCCAGCATTTTCATGTTTGGATCAAATTTACGTTTGATCCAAACATGGTATGTGTCTTCAGATACACAACACTGGATCTTAGCTCGGCCTTTATTAGAAGAACAAGAAGAACAAGATTACCTCAACGGTCCACATGGTCCAGTCAGAACAGCAGGTTTTAAGTTGATCAGGACGATTAGCGAGTCAGCTGGGATTAGTGTTGAAATGGGCTTTAGATGTTTGTCTTTTATAGTTCACATTATGGCGGTGTGTGGACAGGAGATTGTTTTTTAGCTGGAGGGATGCTGGCAGCAGCTGGAGAAGCAGATGTAAATGTATCCATCTGTGAAGAGGAGAGATACATGTTCAGCTCAAGGCATGGTGTCAGTTAGCCTGGACAGTATAACAAGCAAAAAAGCACCAAGCAAGGTTTTTAGTTTTAGTGTTTGAATTAGGAATGGCCCGACATGGATTTATATTAAGATGATACCCATATCCAATATTTGGCTTGCAGCAGTAGTTGACACTGATATTTGGCAACACCAATATTTAGATTTTAAAATCCATTGCAAGGCCCACAAATCTATCTTAAGTTGAAGTAAAATTAACTACTTTTCACATTAAAAATATTGACAGAATGTATTCATTCGGGATATGAAATTAGTTGTCTTTTCTCTGTGTTAACCCTGCGACGAGTTGGCCACTGTCCAGGATGTACCCCGCCTAAGGCCCAAAGGCACTGGGATAGGCTCCAGTCACCCGCGACCCCTAACGGGAACAAGCAGTAGAAAATGAATGAATGAATGAATAAAATTATTTGTGGCAGGATTGTGCTCTTCTATTTCCATTTTTACGCGAGGGTTTTTCAAAAAGACAAATGTGATACACTGAAGACAATCGGGAAATGACATGGGCAATATTGGCCTTTTCTTTTTTCTACATTGGCATTAAATTGGATGAAAATTGGTTGATAATCGGCGCAACTGGCTGTACTTTTTAGGCAAGTAAAAAGCTACAATGAGCAGAGTGGTTAGCCCTGTACAAGACGGCTGAGACATCAACAAACAAACGAATGCCAAATAAAATGGCTTTATAAAAGTGGCTATAGATAATATAGGATAAGGACTAAGCTGTGGAGGTCACTTGAAGTGCAAATCCTAAAAGAAGGAAGAGATTAAGTTGAAGGTAGTGCACAACTTTAATAATAAGCCATTTAAAAATATTCTGGACCCTCTCATTATATTATATTCTCACAAAGTCTCAGACGCATGTTGCCTTATTCCAAAGTGCTCTGCTTTGAGTTTACAGTATGTGCCCTCTGGGCACTTGTGTAAAGACAAACAGGAAGTAATTTGCTCCAAATTACTATTTATTTTTTAGGATGGGCCTGCACAATTTAGCACCATTCAGGGCAATTACATACACACGTGTCACATGTCACATATATTACACAGGGGATAGTTGTATTTTTGGAGACTTTAGCACAGCATCAAGCTTGTCACGATAAATACTATATCAAAGTATCGTTCAATAAATCATAGCTGATACAATTTATTTTGTATCATATAAAATATACATTTTATTTGCGATACAATTTGAACTGTTGAGTGTCAATTAATAAACTGAACTAAATAGTTATACTAACTCAGTACTTAGTGATTCATTCATACATTTAGAAAAGGGTTAACAGAATTATCTAGCTTTAAACATATTGTGCAGTGGCATAAAGTAGTTTCATTATTATGGTTTGTCGTGATATTCTCCCTACATCTGGTCTGCTGCGCTGTATAAAACCGAGGCGGCGAGCTCTGTTGTGTGTCCCTCTCATGACCTGCGCGTGGCCAGACCAGCTGTCTCCGTGACTTTTATCCCACTCTCTCTCTCGCTCTCTCTCACTCTCTCTCGCTCCCCCTCCTCAAGCTCCCCAAACATTTACTCTCACACTTTTACTGGGCCTGACTGGGGCTGTACTCGGCCGCTAGCGTTGATCTGCTCTTCGTCAGTCCTTCTCTCTGTGGATGTGAGCGTGGACTAGAGGAAGTCTTGTAAATGACAGAGCTGGTTTGTAACACGGCGTCGTGGCATCAATAACACAGGTTTAAGATGTGCACTGCATTGGCTCAAGCTGTTTTACACTGTCTGACACTGGTATGACATGGGAACATATGGATGTGCTCAAACAGAGCCGCATACAGAAGTGTGGGAGGGAGGGACGATCAGGCTGGACGTCCGGCTCAAAACAAGGAGCAGTGTTTTCTGTTTTAAAGCTCCCTAAGCAGCCTCTAAGACATTTACTATTGGCTATTGAATTTCAAGTCAGTTGTTCTCAGATATTTTGTGTTGAAAGTTGACCACAGCAAAGCGTTTCTCATGTAGAAAGCTGTTTTATTGGAACTTAACATAAAGATGAGCCAGAAACATTCCATATCGCAGCTTTTCAACACAAAGTTGAGCATTTGTGATGACAGACGACAACTGGTTTGCCAAAATGTGTATAAAGTTTACTTTAAAAGAGTAGAAAAAACAATGTTTTTCATGAATAACCAAAAATGTTTCTTCGGTGAGTTCTACAGGCTGCATTTACGTGAAATCGCAACATTCTCTTCAATCCCTGTTCATGGGTTTTAGCTTCCGGTTTATATGTGATTGAGGACTTTTGCACATAATATTTTGGCTTGAATTGTTAATTGTTATGCTAAATTTTCATCACTAGACTGAAACCCGTGAATAGTTTAAAACTGAGCTGGAGACAGGTCAGAATTCTCTGGTGGAATTTGCTGTTTGACTGTCAGGTTGCAGATTTTTCACGATAACTTCAGAAAGTGGTGCCATTATTCAACTCCAAAAACATTGTTGTTGTCAGTTGAAATTACTTTAAGCCATAAAATTAATGTTGAAGGTTTGTGGAGACAATCCATAACAAATAATGATATGGTTCAACATTTGTGGATCAAGAGGTTGGATATTGTTTTCAAAAGCAGTGAATCTTAAATAGAGTTACAGGCCCCTGACCAGAGTCTGAAATGATGATATTAATTCTAGAAGGAACACTGAAGGAATATAGGATATGCACATAATTCAACTGATGAAAAAAACACTTATTGAATTAGTTGACAATTACTTGTAATATCTGATTACAATAGTGTACATACAGAGTATTTTAGATGTAATTTTAATGGTTTGGTGATTAGTCTACCGTATTCTAAACTGAGAGAAATTGTTCCTGCATTCAATTTAAACATATTACTCTTGACCAGTATTTAACAAAAGAATGTTCTTTTTCCATTCTCCTCTGTCTCTTGTTATAAAACATCCCCTTCCGATTGAACCCTTTAAACATCACTCCACTTTCATCCTTTTATTACCTGATAAATGAGACATAATCTTATCCTAAAATTTCATTGTAAAACAAAAGATTACATTTTCCAATACACTATCCGTCCGGTCCCTAGGCAACTCTTGAAAATGAAAGAAAAGGGAAAAAAACTCTTCTGTGTGCCTTTGGGAAAGAGCTGAAGAGAAAACAAATCCATGTAAGGAGCAGCGGAATGTCGGAATAAACTTTTGGCCAGGCGTGACGGGTGATAGCTCAACATCCTCTTCTTTTCTGGGCTCACACGCGCTCGCCCTCGATTAGTAATGGCTTAATTAGAGAAACTGGATCTGGTATGGGGTAAATGGGTGGAGGAGGAATAGGACATGTAACAAACAAAAGATTTTCAGAATTTGCACTGAGGAATTTTATAATAATGGTTTCTTTGGGGATT
The DNA here is from genome assembly GCA_015082035.1 of Chaenogobius annularis. Taxonomy (NCBI): domain Eukaryota; kingdom Metazoa; phylum Chordata; class Actinopteri; order Gobiiformes; family Gobiidae; genus Chaenogobius; species Chaenogobius annularis. The sequence continues at coordinate 272,860 of BJKM01000527.1, forward strand.
GTATCCGGATTAGGCGGGTCAAGGTTCAGGCCATTTTCAAACACAACCTGCGGTTTTGTTATTCTGGCTGCAGCTGCTGGGCTAACATTCTGCACGCTATGAAGGAACACTTGTAAGCTATTTCGAAACAGATTAATAATGATTAATGAATGTAAATTTAAGGTAATCAACTTTCAAAGTATTTATAAATTACGTTTGATGTCTTAAGCAGCAACTGTGAAATATGAGGGACACAAAACACACCCTCAGTGCTCTCCCAATGTAATCCCATCATTTATTTTAGTAGTATTTGATTGTTTATTTTGACATTTTTCAGGCCAAGGCCCCAAACTAATTAAATCTTTTGTTATTTTTGGGGCGTGGGAGGATGCTCTAGCGTGGGTCAAAACGCTCTATTTCCCTATTTTGAGATGTTTCCCGACGAGTTTTGTGTATTTTAAGCACAACTAATTCAAGTCGAGTCACAATTGAGTCTTAATGGAGGGTGTTGACTTAAACAGATTGTTCTGTTAAATACAGCAGGCGGCGCTAGTGATGGAGAAAGTGAAGGCTGGTGAGCCAATGAGGCCTCACAGCCAGTCACAGCCCAAAGCCCCAGCAAAATGTGTCTCAGAATACTGCCATCTACTGGGAATTTAAATATTATACAAAGAATATAACATTTATTTTGAAGGTGTCCTACCTGTGTGTATAAACGTTTGTTGATTATAAAAGGATATGTATGAAATGTTTTCTGCTCACATGAACGCAGTATTCACACAAACCAAAGCCTTGGTCACGTGACTTCATTGTTTCTTGGCGCGTTCGTGTTTAGCTGTGCCTCGTCTGGATGATCGACGAAAGTTGAAGTGTCAAATGAGAGCGCAGAAAAATACCCAGCAGCCCCGTGCAGACCATTAGGGTTAAACCGGCAATGCCACCAGCAATGCCACCGTCGATCGGCTCTGCGCAGGTCTTGTTGAGGCTTCATTTTGACACGCCCACTTTAGCTCAAACCAATCTGAGAAGTCGTGTTTCACTTTATTCTTCTCAATGTCTTTTTGTCTGCATTTGACATAATATTATAACTTACAAAAATAAGTTTTTGCTCTTATACGGCAGCTCTTCTACATTTAAATGAATTGATTATTTCCCCCACATGGCGAGTTTGTAGCCTATAATAATGAGCTGTAAACAATGTTAACATTTTCTTCTGGCATTATGCCTGTTGCCATGATGAAGGTCTAAACAAAACATTTGAAAAAGTACTAGTTGCGTAATGTTCTTTTTTAAACTAGTGCTGGAAAATATGGACAATAATATGACCTCAAATCAAGATCAATGTATTTAACTGTTTAATTTGCTGAAGGATTTAGTCGTCCCCAGACTGAATACTTTACGAGGGAAATATGTAAAACCAATAAAGAATAAATTGAGTTTGGACACAATTTAAAACTACCATTAAAAATCGCTCTTTTAGATTTTTGCGGCTAATGCAAACCAAAAACACAGTTCACAACGCCCAAAGTGGTCTTCTTAAATGACGCGTTGAACTGGAGACAGGAAATGTGGGCTGAGAGCAGTTGAATTGTACATGCTGCTTTAGGGCATTACTGCTCATGTGGTAAATGTGTCCAAACCACTCAGCTAGTATCAGCCGGTGCGGAGCTTAATACTTCTCATAACCACAAGGCTATTTCTTACATCTAATGCTAACTCCTTTGGTTTTACAGAACTCCTTCTCCAGTGTCTTTCACATGGAGTACGAGGAGCTGGTGGATGTCCTGGACGTGCCCAAGAGGTAATGGCAAATAAATATACTTAGGTATTAGTTGTTGTTTTTTTTCGCCCAAGAAATCATAGCTTTCTTTTCATTTTTGTATCAGTTTACTGTGATCGGACCAGTTTAGTGACTTACAACTGATTTTTGTGTGTGTGAAACAACAAATGCAAACAGAAAACGCAACTTCTTAACGCATAAACTATTTTGCATCATAACAAACTGAGAAAATAATATGCACACATATAGGTGCACTGTGTCACTTTTATTTGCCTGGATTGTTCCATATTATGGCATTCAACTTTTATTTTGCGTTTTGTTTTGCAGGTGTTCTTATTGATAAAAAGCCTTGGAAAAACATGCATTCTTGTTGTGGGAAGGGTCGCCTTTCCACAGATCTGACTCGTAACTTGACCTAGTGGCGTCTCCTTAGAGAATTTTGCCGTACTGTGGAACACTCATGGAACATTACATAGCACACCTTTTACCAAACTAAAATACAGATACTACATGCACACATTTAATAACCTAAGACAGTTTAACAAAAAGTCCAGGATATTACAATCTCCTTTGGGATCGTAGTAATAATTGTTAGAATTTGCTCTTATCCCCGTCAGACATGACTAGACAGCTCAACAGCCTGTCGTTTCTGGGTCAGCCTGTCGTGCTGCATGTGACAGCCCGATTTGTTCACACTACAGTGGATTCAGACCGACTGTAAAATTCCTTTTAGCTAAAGTAGTGGCGTTTGTCTTGTGTATTGTAAATGTTTATATTCCACAGGTTGGTGCACTTGGCCTGATTCTGAAAGCACACACGGATAGAAACAAGAACAGACTTTACTTTTATCAACAATTTTGTCACCGTTTTGTGTTGTTATAGAAAATAGATGCTGTTAAATTGTATACAGCAAACCCTCTTGTGTAACGAGTGGGAACCCATTGACTGTGCAGTTTTGAGTCAAAGGGCCCAGCAGGAAGTGCGGCCTCTTTCTCTTGGCCGACTGCGGACAAATGCGTGCGTTTGTGGGAACGCTCCTTTGAGTCCAAATCTCAAACGTCACTGGATGAAGGTCAGGGCTTTGTCTCAGCCACTCCACAGCCTCTCTCACAAACGTTTGCTCTGTTCTGCATATTAAAAGTAGAGAGAATCCAGGGAAAATGGAATTGGATTGTATAAATGACCTCTCAGCTCGTAGACTTTGGTCTTTTTAAGGTCGCGCCTGGCTGCCGCTTGAATGGAAAAGCAAATATGGTCAAGGAAAGCAGTTCTTTAATGTCGTCACTGACTCGTTGTCGAGCCAAGCTAGATCAATCCTCTAATGGGTGTTCCCCTTATTGAAATGAATTGAGCATGTTCCTTATTATGAGACTCTATAATAAAATCCCATTAAAGAATTGTCTAAGAAAGGCCGCTTCATCCAGCATCAAGTAAATGCTACACGTGGCTGTAAGGTCTTGCCTGTTCTAGAGCTGCAAATGTTTAGTTCATCTTTGCTTCTCTAGTTTTCCCTTGGAGATATTCAACTCAGCAGAGGATTGCCACAAAACATAAATCAACTTGACTTTAGGCTCCTTCTGGCTTTTACATTCAACAGGAGCCGACATACCAAAACATTCTCAAAATATCCACGCTCTTGCAGATCACAGCCATTTTTCACTTTTTAGACAAGCTTGTAAATTTTTTTTATAGTGAACATTGATAATACACCGAATACAAAATACCACATACACACACAGGACATAAATGACCAAAAAGTTACAGACAAACCAAATACATAATTCTCAAACTAATGGTTGTTATTTTCAGCAAATATCCCAAAATAATTTATTCCTTGTCATGTTTTGCCAAATTCTATCCCAGTTGCTCTAGTAAATGTTCAAATAGTCCAGATTATAGACTACATTGTGGTGTCACTTTATAAAAGCGTCGCCTTGATTGGCCTTAATAAAGCATTACCAACGACTTCATAATGATCAAATAGTTTAAAAAGAATCATTCAGATTTAGTAACAACTTAATTAAAAGTGTAGGAGTTATGGTCAGGGTATTCTTTTAATGGTTACAAAGCTCGGATCATTCTTACTAAACTATTTGTTTTTGTTATCATTGTGAGTTACGTCTTTGTTCATGCTTTTGTAAATCTAATAAAAGTGCCGTGATTATAAAATGTTGCCCATATTGTTTGCGGTGAAACTAGATTATCCCAATAATCCAGTTGGCCAGTGAAACGACGCAGGGACAAACGACTTGGAGGAGCCGCGGAGTCAGGAGGAGTCCACAGCAGCCGTACTTCCTGGTGCTTAGCTAACGGTGCATGAGCTTTAATGGGACCAGAGACGCAGAGAGACAGACCACCCCCACCCCACACCCCTCGCCTCACCTCCACCCCACACAGGCTCCGCGGTGGCCTGCGCTCCCTGGTTGCTACGGCAGCATCTCAAATTCAATCTTAATCTCAGCAGCTGCAGCACTGGGAGTGTGCGCGCATGCGGCAGGCCTGGCACAGTATGCGAACATCAACATGCCGGTAAATAGAGGTGCAGAAGTTCAGACGCAGAGTTTGGGTTCTTCTCTGTTCTGCTACCCTCCTGATTTATTTAAGAGTACTGATCATAATGGTCAAAGAACCTGGCAACCCAAAATCAGGGGCTCATTCTGACTGCTGATTGGATTATCAAAACCACAAACATAATCACAAAAACAACAAATATCATGTTAAAGGATTACATTTAATTGATTATAACAATGATAATGGTCTTCAGTGAATTTTACTTTTCTTTTTTTTATTTTCAGGTTTTTGATACAGATATTTGAACAACAATATTGGCGGAGGCAATAATCAATATCGCAACTAAAAGTGTATTATCGTTTTGTAAGGCAAGGCAAGGCAAGGCAAGGCAAGTTTATTTGTAGAGCACAATTCGTACACAAGGCAATTCAAAGTGCTTCACACAACAGGAAAAAATGCATTAAAATCACAAAGACATGGCAGAAATCACAAAGCCTTAATTTAAGGAAATTTTATGGTGCCATTTTCAGGCTATCTGTCAAATAGTTCAAGACTTAAAAGAGAAGAGTGCAAAGAAAATTATTTCAGTCATATGCACTAAACAAAACAGTTTTTAGTTTAGATTTGAACATTGCTAGAGTAGAGGCCTGCCTCACATCCTCAGGAAGACTGTTCCAGATTTTAGCTGCATAAAACTGAAACACAGATTCCCCATGTTTAGTCCTGACTCTGGGCACCAGCAGGAGGCCGGTCCCTGTGGTCCTCAGAGTCCTCAGAGTACCAATTTCCTTTTGAACGTTTTTCTAGCCCAAAGGTTTTTAGACAGGACAGTTGTAGCATGAAATGGCAAAAGAGAAAATAAACCCCTGTGCCCTTAACCACTGCTTTTAACGATAATTTTCAAACTAAAATATCCAATATTCAACTATACGACATCAGAAAAGGTTGTCCTCTTAATGTTATCCAAGCACAATGACAATTTGGAGCTCCTTTTTATTTACAGATTTGGACTAAATGCAGATAACCAATCAAAACAACAGGTTTTAGGCTCAAGGTAACACAGCTTGCACTCAACTGCAGCTCATCAAACGTTTGCGATGTTTCCAAATTGGAAAAGGATTACTAAAACTCTGAATCCAATACTCATTTACGGCTCTTCAGAAAACGTCCTTGGATATAGTTTACCCAGGAAGAAAGAACATTTGGTTATGTTTCGGCTGGCCTCATTGTTCCTTTAAAAACTAATGTACCTGTTTCTGTAAATTGAATCAGATAAACTTTGAAACATTTGTACGTTGTTCTGCCTTTTACGGGGAGATAATCCACTCGAACAAGGGCCTGACGAGCTTTACACAGCCTTTATTGGCTCTATATTTGCTCTAATACCTGTTGTTGGCGGCGAGGGCCAGTCAATAAAGCCTGATAGCAGCTGTAGTTTGTGACTTGTGCGCAGTTTATTGGTGGAGCAGATGGAGCGGTCCGATTGGTTCGTGTTCACCCTGAAAGAGATTTAGCAGAGGGTCTCTATGCTCTCAGCAGCCTGACAGTGGAGCCTGTTCAGATCAGTGATCAGATGGGAGGGATAAAGAGTCAATGTACAGTTTGATGAGAAAATCACTTTCAGATGCACGGCTTTTGGGGGTTTAATGAAAAAGGGATATTTTACATTATAAGCACCTTACTTTGGAATAATGTCATGATAACTAAAATGTCAAACTCAATTTCAATTCCAAGCAATAGACTTAATACTCCATACAAATTTTGATACCACAATAATAATTAAAAAAACTACCTTTTTTAAACAAAGACTGTAATTTTCAACACAATCATACTAAAAATAAATTTAGTCCTGTAGAATTTACAATACAAAATAATAGTCGTTTGGTAAATTACCATGTGGTTCTGATATATATCAATACTAAAACTTATCAATACTTGCTCAAATACTTTGGACAACTCTACAGGGAGTCGGAGAGACATTTGGCTATGTCTACATGTTAGTTTGGAGGAAGTGTGGTGAGTGAGTGGATGTAATGTAAAGTCCAAATCATCCCAATTATCTTACATTACGTGTGATTGTTTCTAGAATTGAAATGGTGGTTTCTGTTGGCTTGGTCCAACTCGTCTTTTGCTTCCATTTGATATAACTAAACCAAAAACCAGTCTATTTTAAGTACTTTAAGACCAAAGGCGGGTAGTACTCCATTACATTTACACGCAGTGGCAGTGCTCTTGCGTTTCATCATTTTATCCCATGTTGCATTTGTAAGTGTGTTTTTAGGTATTTGTTTGTTTTATTGATTCTTTTATTGGATGTTTTATTTGCATTTTATCATGATGTCATTTGTTTCTTTGTTTTATTTTGTAATTTGTATATGATAGGGTACCAATGAAAAGGATTATTTGTGGTTATTATGTATCGTCCTTCCCATTAACTTCATATTATAAATCACACTTGAGTAGTATTTTCCCCAAGTATTTTTACTCTTCCTGGAGTTGGTTTCTGAACTTCTACTCTTTGGCTAGCTCTGTTCAAGATATTATTTTCAACTTGTTTCATCAAATTTAAGTTCCACGCCAACTTTCCTCAGTTGGGTCTTATAAGTGTCCTTAAAGACCACTGTAAATCATGCGGCTTTGTGATATGGCAAAAGTGGGCAGCTCCAACTGGCCCAATGGAACGTCCAGTGCACCGCGGGACATTAGCTTCGACTCGGCCCAAACCACAGGGGGCTTTTCATAGTCACATAAAAATGCCACTTTTCAAACCATTTGTCCATTTGAGCTGTAAGCCACAATGTCACAACACGTCGCTCCGGATTTAGTCCCTGATTTTGGCCCCCGCACTTGGAGCCAGTTTAGTGCCGTCACGGATTTGGGCGAGCTTTTCCTGCGGCCTCATTTAAGTCAATCATGAAGGGAAAGAAACACAGGCTAGAGTGTGCGGGAGGAGTCAGAGGAGGCCAACAGATTGTTATAATTATGTGCAATTTGTCCAAAGTTTGTGCACGGATGGCTGTTTCCAGATCAAATCTTTTTTTTTTGTGTAACATCTCAATTATAGATTTTCATAAAGGCCTACATTACATTGCATAATTGACAAAACAATAATAATTGTTTTATTATTTTAGATAATATTTTTGATAAATCTGGGTAATCATACATCATTCAGTAAATAACACCTAACTACACTTATTCCTACCTTACTAAAGCATGAACTAAAACATAGTTTATTAAGAATGATTCAGGCTTAGTAACTGTTTGACTAATATGCTAACACTAATTCCTAACCCTAACAACCAACCTTAATTAAGTAGTTACTAAGCCTGAATCATGCTTCATTATGAATGAAGTCTTTGTTCATGCTTTGTTAAAGCAAATTAAGGTGTAGTTATTATAAGGTGGTACCCATAATTTTAATAAATGTACAAAGGTATTTTGGATGTCTTAAATAGTATTAGAGTAAACTAGATATTACTGAAAAAAAATCAGACCATATTTTTTGCTGATATAACCCAGACAATTCTCGAGTGACTAGCTCAATCTGTAGAAGACGTTGAATGTGGTCGGTAATGAATGGACAGACTCATAATAAGATCATAATAACACAATAGGATTTAAATTTTTTTAACTCAGCCATAACTCACATAAATTGTAAACCAGTACAACCCAGTGGCAGTCAGGTCAATCAAGGCAAGCAGTGATTGACCAACAAAATCTAAAATTGCCGTGTGTCACAACTATATTTAAATTGTTCTGAAATATATAAAATAAGCCAGTTTTTCCCTCTCTTCTACTGCTGAAGCTTGGCCGTTTCATGCTCTGCTTTCTAACATGAGCTTTTAGAACCAGATCGGAAAGCAGCTTCTTTTAGAGGTCTGCGCAGGCGCTCTGAAGACAACACATTCTCAAACCACGTTGAATAAACCTGTGAGGGGAATCTTGGATGCTTGCAGGTTCTGCCCTAACTGAGCATGTGCAGAGGACAAGCGAAGCAACAGCGCTAAGTTTCAACAAGTGACTTAAAAACTATCTATTAGAGACAAATCTTTCTTTGTAGCTAAGGTTCTGTTCATGTTTCCAATTATTAGACATTAGTTAGAAATACAGGCAGTCGTTTAATCACAGAGCGATCATTTGTGTAATGAATTGATCGGTGAAGTGAGACTATTCAATCCAAATCCATGTGTAGGTTGCTTTAGAACAAGGTGAGGAACTCTGGTTTACGTTAAACTGGTACCGATCCGATAAATATAATATAAACCAGCTGAGGGCTGTCCTTCTGACACCTACATGACATTCTAACCTCTGCAGTAGAATGTTGTGGTCGATGGTGTCAAACGCTGCACTGAGGTCCAACAGAACCAGGATTGATTCCAGTCCATCAGCAGCTAATGATAAATCATTTATGACTTTAACTAGTACAGTTTCTGTGCAGTGGTGTGCTCTGAACCCTGACTGGAAACTTCAAATACATTATTGAGATAATAACTTTGGATAATAATTAGTCTATAAAATTGTCATTGTTACTGATTTGCAGTCACCAAGGACACAAATGAATATACTAAAATTAAATATCAGTATCACTCTAATGTAATACTGTAAATCAGTCTTTTATCAACTGAACCCCCGGTGAGAAACAGAATACGTTTTAACTTAGCTAAATAAATGAAGTACCCTCTTAACATACATGAAATTACATATTTACATAATCATGTATAGTTTTACAAGTGAATTGAATTCTGCTTGTCCCAGTTTGATCCTGGTTCAGTACCGGATTGGCAATTTTGCAGAGCAATTTTGGTAAAGCATTTTCCCACCAAAATCCAATATAGCAGTTATTTTATCATTATTGAAAGAGATGTAGTGTTGTGGATATTTTATGTATTGACAAATACTGACCCATAAGCCACCGGAAAAATGTAATTGAATAGCCCTGTTTTAAACCAAGAATAAAATATTAAACTGACAGTGAATACTGAGATAACATAGTGTGTTTAAAACTGCTTTATGTTTGTAAGTTGATTCAGTGAAAAAATTTAAATATCTTCATGTTTAGACAGGATGATTTCCAGTTGAAAGTTTTAGTTTAGTACAGTGCCTCCCCAAACTTAAATGCTCCTAAATCCACTGGTTTTCACTTTCACTCTGTTATGTTTGTGTATCCATTTTCCACCATTTGTCACGCACTATTCAAGCTGACGTTGCGGTTGGAGTTGGCTCAGGGGCAGAAGGGGGCTCAGGTGCAGCTACAGGAGACAGTGTTCCACTAACAAGCGACATTAGCCGTGACGCTACGCTTGCTGTCTGTTAGAGTGGAAGTGATGCCTTTGGCTTCTGGCACAGGAGAGATGGAACATTGAACGAGACACCAGGATGGATGCTTTCAAGTGACAACCTCAAACCAATTTTGTGGTGATTGTTCAGCTTTGCCTGAAAGAATTGGTAGATAGTTTTTGCCTCAATCTGGGAAAGAATGTGGATGAGGATTTCTAAATAAAGGCTGCACCCCTTTACAAAAAAACAAATGAATACAGAAAGGTGTCACTCAAATCAGAACCAGAAACTCAATCAGAAACACCTTTTTGTTTTGTAGTGCAGAGCTTTTATTCCTTTTCTTTGACTGTGATATGTGAATGTGTTAGGGTCATTTGCAACAGAAACTAGCAAAGCATGAGCAAAGTAATCTTTGTAATAACAGACTTAACTCGGCACATAAACACCTCCCACTCCTCCCAAACTTGGTTAAATGGCCAATTAAATGCAGCATTTTTTTTGAAAGTTGGCATAGGATTTTTTTCAATTTAAAAATTACATTTAATATTGACAAAACAAAGGTTGACTAATCCTTATCACTGCAAACAAGTGTTCAAGCATCTAAATGAACCCAATGTTGTTTTGTGCCTGTATATTCTAATGGTGTGTGATGCTCTGTCTCTATAGGGACTGTGACGTGAACCAGATAAACTACATGTACGCTCAGTGCTGTAAAAACACCACGCAGCCACTCAACATCAGCGACGTGACCAAGGACCAGCGCTTCCCCTGGACCGTTAGTACTTTATTAGTATTCTCAGTCTGTGCTTTTCTTTCCTAAAGCCATTAATTGTTCCCTTTCCTCCGACAGAGTGAAAACCCAGACCACAGCCGGATCAAGAGTCTGCTCTGCACACCCATTTGGAACGGCAAAAAAGATAAAATTATAGGTAGCTGTAGTAATAATAATAATAATAATTCATTTTCTTTAACGGCACACTTCACTTCTAGACACTTAAGGGCACTTTACAAAGGATTAAATAAATACAAAATACAAACGGTAACAGCAATAGTAAAAAATGCTAAATGATTCTTTGCAGAAATGTTTGGATAAATAGAAGTGGAATCTGAACAATATGCTGGATAATGGTATTGCTGGGAGTTAAATCAGAATCAGAATCAGAAAAGGTTTATTGCCATTGTCAATGAACAAAATTCACAAACATAGGAACTTGTCTCGGCCTTAAGGTGCAACATAACACACTGATCGATAATAAAAACAACATAGATTCAATCAAAAGGGCATGCATTAAGAAACAATTTAAAATGACTACAGTATAAAATAAAATTACTATGTACACAAGAATTACAGTTAAATATAAATTGAAATAATAAGCAGTGTGAAATGGGATGAAGAATGGGCAGAGACATTCAGGACATTTGGTCAGAACTAGGACTCAAAATTGATATCATAACTGCTTAATCTTTCCAGATTTCACATGGATAGCTACTATATGAGGCAGATGGAAAAGGTGCTAAAATAACTGCCGCTGTATGCTACATACATCATGTTACATAAATATGTTGCAATAGATTAGAACTGGGGATTATTAATAGGTTGTTTTGAATATCTTGAAGGCAATGCTTTGAGAAATGTTTTGATGTTCACTTTTTCAATTAATTTAGTTTTGTTTTCATGTTTACAAAAGGACTCTGTAGTATGAACCAGGTTTATCTCATCCTCCCACCATATAGTGATTCCTGTCTTTCTGTTACCTAACTTACCATAACCTTGAGAGTATTCATAAATTAAATTTTATGTTTTTAAAAAAAACATTTATACAAGAAAAGATCAATACAAGTATTAGACCTGACTTGAAAAACTTGAAAACATGTTTTTCAGACGGTTCTGCAGCAAAAAAAATTACAAATAAAATAAATCACACCAAGAGTAGACATTCAAGTGTAGCCTTCAGCCAGGAAAAGTCTGAATGCTTTTTTAAAATGGACATCTGAGCTGCTTGTCCTCAAATAGAGGAGGACATCATTCCACAGCCTGGAGAAGGTGTGGAAAGATCTCTGTCCAAAAGTGCTCCTAAAGGCTGGCACCATGAGTAGCATGATGGAATATCCCACAGCGCAGAAGCTTTCATACACGCTATTATTATGACGAGTTTATGAATGAGCCTGACACTCTATCCATCACTGTGATTACCATCTACATAATGATCTGATAGCAACCACTTGGAGGAGCTTAATGGTCATAGATTTCCCTTCAAACAAACCAGGCCCTCACAGCCTCCTGCTAAAACTGAATCATTTGTGTGATGAACCTGCTTCATTTATTATGACGCTGGTCTTCTTTTAATACAGCCCCCGCAAACTTTGATTACATCTCTGTTCCTTTCTAAAATGCTGGGACCAGCCATCTGAGCATTCATGGATAAATATTACAGTAACACGTATATATTTTACATTTATATTTCAGACTTTGGTATAAAAGGTTTCTATATTTAGTCATCTGAACGCTGTTTTTGAAATTGAGACTTAACCTACCGTTTTTGTTCAAAGAAGGATTTCCTTTTTTTTTTTGCCCACAAAAATGACCTCCTTAACACCTTTTCCGAACACATGCATAATTTCTCTTTTAGGGCAGAACCAATCTTGTTCAGGGCAATATAAATTCCAGCTTCTCAGTTCAGTACCTTTAGATTGAAAATGATGAATAAACAGCGTCCAGATGACGTCCTTTGAAACAGTTCCTTCCATGGACAATTCCTGGATGACTCATTGCCCAGAATGAAACATTTTTGTAAATGTTTTTTATGTTCAGTAAAAATGTGCAAAGGATCGTGGTTTATGTAGTGAACTCTGATTTGACCACTCTGCTCCAACAAAGCAATGCACTTAGACACAAGAGCTTGCTATTAGATAACTATATTGTTGACTTTTAAAACATCATTTTGCCAATATGTTACATTCCTATAGTTGGCTGGGTATTTTGAATTTTGCTGTGTTGTGTTGTTGTAAGAGGTTGGTTTTGTGAACAGTCGCTATATTGCTACACAACATACTCAAATGTTGATAAGCATATGCCGATTTGTCTCCATGTAGGCGTGTGTCAGCTGGTGAACAAGATGGACGAAGCCTCGGGAAGCGTGAGGGCGTTCAACAGAAACGACGAGCAGTTCTTGGAAGCCTTCGCCATCTTCTGCGGCCTGGGCATTCAAAACACACAGATGTACGAGACTGTGGAGCGGGCCATGGCCAAGCAGGAGGTCACTCTGGAGGTCAGCTATTCACCACTGCCTGTTTTTATTTGGCTGTTAATGTCACCTTACCTTTGTCATTCAGAAAGTAGAATTTTATGATGGTCACATACTGTACTTCAGGAATGCTGATGTGTTAGACAGTCTGAATGAAAGCGAATTAAGGAATATGCTGTTGTGTGGTCATGGTGCCAATACAACTCATTCTCAAATTTGAACCTAGCAGTTATAGATTCTTCCAGTGTTTGTCATTTTAAAGCCTGGCGCCATTTCAAAAGTGTCAACGGCAGAGTTAGCTTTAGCCTTCAAACATCGCAAACTATGAAAAACTAGGGCTGTTTTGGCGACCGACAACCATTAGACGACACCCGAGTAACACCAGAGCCTTGTGAGAAAACTTTACTTTGTGTCGACTTGTTTAATTTATTGACATAATGATTAGCTTATACATAAGCAGGAAAGCTAATGACCACGTAATAAACATTTCATAAATCTAACGTTATTCGGGAGCTTTCCACACCAAAAACTTAGCGGGCAAGAAATTCAGTTTTACACAAGTCCTAATGATAAATTGGACCTGAAAGTTAGATATGAATTCGTATTACTTGTTGCCAAATATAATGAACAACAACGATTTGTCTACAAAAGAGAAAATTCCAGTTTTTCATTTGCTGCCTCATTTAAATGAATGGGATAGAATGTTTGCATAAGTACCGGGCTGCAATGCGCAAACATTCTAAGCGCGTCACTCCTGGAGAGGTCTATTGTTGTAGCCTCATTCATACTGACAAGTTAGTAAGCATAATTGTGCAGCTGTCTTTAGAAAATACCAGTTGTGGTTTTGGGTGAGGACATGCTTTAGTGCCTGTTTTCCATCCTTGTCTTTTTGCTTGGGATGAGTCCATTAGCGCTGCTCCAGTGTTTACCTACAAGAACACTCTCCTATTCTATCCAACTACTACAGTCTGTTAGTGCAGTGTGTGGTCCAGCAACTGCAGCTGCTATCTGCCCTATTCAAAACATCTAACCTGCCTTTTATCCACACCAAATGGCAGGAGCTATTAAACAAGACCTGAACACTTTTTTGGAATATTACCTAACTGCAGATGGGGTCGTAATTGCAAAAAATCCAATGGATAATTCCAAGTTTGATTTTAACAGCCACATTTACTACCATCCCTACCTCAATCTCACAATTTTTAATTTTTAATTTTTTTCATAAATTATGGAAAATACAGATCTGATAAAAGAAATAATATATAATAGAAATAAATAGACAAGATTTCCAGTTTCTTCTTTTGAGTAGAGCTAGACCGATAAATATATTGGTTTTGAATGAATTCTTTGCTCATGCTTTGTTAAGGCAAATTAAGGTGTAGTGATTATTAAGTGGTGCCAAAAAAAATTATAGATACCGTATTTTCCGGACTTTTAGCCGCTCCCCTATATAAGCCGCATTTGCTCTATTTTTAAAAAAACGATAATAAAACAATACATAGGCCGCACCTTTTGTATAGGCCGCAGAACTCTTTCCTTGACTTTTGGCATCGCATGAGCTCGACCGCGCTGTCCCCGCCAGCGTCTCACCGTACATTCATTGATGTTAAGCTTGCGTGCAGCCCGCGGCTTCCTAGCAAGATCGATGGCCTTCAGCTTAAAACTTGCTTCGTACGAACTTCTTCGTTTGGGTTCCATAATGATGCGGCAAGAATTTGAAAATAATTTATAGTTGGTAATTTGTCGTCCGTGTTCTATTTGCTAGCTGAATAAAAAAGCAACATCTGCTTCTTTGCTTAACTTTTCTGTAGTTTTGATTCTAATTCCGGTTTAGTTCGCCCCTAGCGGTGAAAGAAAAAAACCACAGAAAAGCCGCAGCCTCTAAATAAGCCGCATGGCTCAAAACATCTGACAAAAGTAGCGGCTTATAGCCCGCAAAATACGGTAATTATTTTTACTTGATATACTTGATATTTGGCCCAGGTCACCCGTGCAAACAAGGTTTCAATTTCAATAGATTTTTACCTGGTTAAATAAAGGTTAATAAATAAATAAATTGACAGTAATTAAATTTGTGGTAATTTCGAATCATATTTTCGGGAGAAATTATTATGAAAATTGGCCATACATGTCAAGTGGCACTGGGTTCTAATACATCAGTATTGGCATTAAGCAACATATCGTCGATCTCTACTTTTGAGACTGTCCTGAAATTGTATAACGTAAAGTTCATTTACATCAATCTTTCCTGCATTATGTTAGTAGTATGTCCACAGTCAGCAGTTCTGCTGACAGTGTCAGCAGTACAACAAAACCCTGCTCTGTGTTTTCTGTTCAAAACATGCCATATGATCTGCCCGTGTCTGCCGCCTCATCACTTCTGTGTGTCCTGTCCAGGTCCTCTCGTATCACGCCTCCGCATCCGAGGAGGAGACGCGGGAACTGCAGGTAACCGCGGTAAATCCAGATTTTTCCTTCTGCACTAACATCACACATCACACACATTTGATGTAGTTTCAGCCAGAGCCACAAAACTAAAAATGTACCACAAATTTGTCATATTGATCAACTAGTCCTTGTCCCCGACAAGAATAATGCTCACAGTTACTGTAGATTTGGAACTTTCTGCAAGTTTATATTTCATGTGAATAAGTCCGTTAAGGACATTAACCTTAAAAAAGGACCAAATATCTGCATTATAATATTAAGTATTAAGTAAGTATACAATTAGTGCCTTCCAGGTATGGTCAGTTTTGAATTTTATGACATCATGTCAACCAAACCTATAAAGCTTAAAATATGATTCATCGAGCGGTTAAATACAATAGCACACAATCTAAAGAGCTTCTCCTTCAGGGTCACTGAGAAGAAGTGTAACAGAACACGACTTTGCTGAATCAGCGAGGAGAGCAGCCTGTAGTGCAACTCAATAGCACTGCATCTGGAGTGGAGCTCTGAATGAGTGAATCATAAACTAGGAACTGGATACAGCCCAGGGGGAACTAGACACATGTGAGGAACAACTGGGTCACCTAAAGGGTCATTATAAAGCCGCAAGTTTTATGACATTTCTTTGGAAATCATACTACAAGTTCATGATATATATAGGTATATATATATATATAGCCATATTTATTGTGAAACACTGCCAGATGTGCCACTGTCTTTGGGACACAAATATGTGTCACTTGCTTGACTTAATATGATGTGTACATTATTTTTAGACATGTACTGTATATGATACAGCAACACTCTGACTCACAATATCAGAAATGCTATTGAGTATGTCATTTTTAAAAAATAAACGATTTTACAATCTTACTGTTCATAAAATCCTAAATGATGTATAATTTGCAGTTATTGAATGTAACAAAGCACAAAAGTAAAAGGTTTTGGTACTTTACCCAAGTAAATACAAATGATGTATTTTACAGTTGAGAGCAGGCATCTGTACGTTCAACTCCACTACATTTTTTATATAAATTTAAAAGTATTTTCATTGTAGTTTGAGGGGTTATTTTTAGCACATTCATAATGACATTAAGTTCAAAACACAGCTTTGAGTAAAAATCGATTCAGTTGGTTCGGTTGACCAAAGATCATCACAGTTCTTTATCAAAATCACTACATTTGAGTCTGATAGTTCTCAGTATCTGTGTGAAATACTTTGACTTTTTACTCTAAAAGCAAAAAATAAGCAATCAGGAAAAACAATCAAAAATCTATATACTTTTACTTGAGTAATTTTTTGACAACAATATTTAGTACTTCTCCCACCACTGCCTCAGATTACGTTTTATGCATTACCCATGTTTTTAAGATAAGAGAAGATAAGATCACCTTTATTTGTCCCACAATGGGGAAATTCCAGTGTTTATAGAATTGAAGAAACCCATCCAGTTATTGCCGTTTCAAATATTATAGCATTTCTGTATGCGTTAAATAATAATACACACCAAGCATGTAGAAAATAATGCCCTTATAGCATATGTAGAAAATGAGTGTCCGTTTAACTGTAAATAATGTGTTTGTTGTGTTTGAAGGTCGCCACAATCCCGTCTGCCCAGTCTTTAAAACTCATGGACTTCAGCTTCAGTGACTTTGACCTGTCCGACACGGAGACCACGCTGGGGGCCATCCGCATGTTTGTAGACCTCAACCTGGTCCAGAACTTCCAGATGAAGTACACAGTAAGTCACACATTGAACAAGTTATTTCGTTGTGGATAATTTGAGATTATTTCAAATTTAGAGGTCGAAACAAGAAAAAACTGTCAGGCCTTGACATAAACACTCAGGCTGACATTGCGCAGTGTTTTTTAAAGAGGTCAAAGGTCACATACTCTGATGGAACACTCCACTCCATCTGCTCCTCTCAAGTGCCGCAGGGTTTTGAATATAGTCCAGCTGTTTATTCTGCAGATGCGTCCCTGGACTGTGCCCTCCGCAACGCCGCCGTCTAGTCACGTGACAGGACAGTTATTTGTAGAAACGTTCTGGAAAAAGATTGGCAGAAAAATAATGTTCCGTAGTAAGAGGACAACCGAATACTGTATAGAAGTTGAATATTGTAGGCAAGTATCCAATTATTATATTCTTTTACACACCAGGAAAAAGCCCTAGTCCAGTTGAAACCAATTTAATCAAAATGAAATGTACATGTAATGTAAATATAATGTAAATTTAATGACGTGTGCATACTCTTTTTAGACAAGCAGAGATGACAAAGTTATGGTTCCTCCACGGCGTTTTGTTTGCTCTTCTTTTGGTTTTGGTCCGCCATGTTAAAAGTGAAAGGAAAAACTTCCAGAGCTCTGATCTGTTTATTTGCGCTGCAGAGAGTAAATAACTTGTGAGAAACTGAAATGCTCAATGTAAAGGAAAATTACTTATCTGTTTGTCAAATTTGTGGTTACGTATGATCGCCATTTTTATTTGCAATTAGACCGTCACATTTTTTGTGCCTGAATGTCTCAGCCCCCGCTCACACCGAATCGTTCAAGAGCAGTCTGAAGGTGAATTGAGTTGGTTTAGCATTTGTATTAACAATTTCATAGCAGATAAATAAAAAACAGATGAAGTAATATCATTCAAGACAATCCATAAAATGTTTGTGATTTCTTTTTTAATTTCAAATTTAGCCCCTTTTAGAACAGAATACTAAAATATGCATCATAATCCAAAAATAAATGACTATCTCTCTTTGTTATCTGCATCACAAACTCACCCAGTCATCGTTTTGACTGAACCCATTTGCAACTGGGATAATATTTGCACGTTTGCCCGCCCCCTTCTTTTAGACCACACGCACTCGTTCCACTTCCAAATATCCAGCCGCCTCGCTTACCACAACCTGTCCAACTCTCCCCGGGCACCAGTCCCACTGTGGCCCGGATCCTGGGGCGCGGAGCCTGAAGAAGTCCTCGTTTGTCGACGCTGCAGAAAGAGCAGCTTTGACTGGGCAAATCTGCGGGCCTGTCAAGACGCTACACTCAAGTCATCTCGCTCAGTACTTGCATAATAAGTAAATAAGTATAAAGTAGAATCTAAATTGCCCGTAGCAAATGGATATGAGCCTGAATGGTTGTCTGTTTGGTGCGTTTTGTGACTGCCTGGACTGTCCCACTTTGGCTAGAAACACAAAAACGCGAATGAATACATGTAGTCAAGGTACGGACAGTTCTGCGGTTTTAAGCATCAGAGAAAGTTCTTGTCAATCATACACAGAAATAGATCAGAAGAAAAGCAAAATTCCATTAAGATAAGATGTAACTTTAATGATTTGACAGCGGAGAAATGTATTTGTGAAGGCAGCTCTTTAAACACATTGAAGTGCAGATTGTGAGTAAAGTGTGCATACGTTCAAAATCCAAACGAGAGAGATGTAAAAATGGAGATTTGGAGTAAAACAATAAGTCATACAAACAGTACTTTAACATTCTGATTCGGATCAAATGTGTTTCTTTGCTTTTTTTGTTGTTGTTGTCTGTAGAGCTATGTTTTTTCTCAAATTGACTTCCTAGAGAAAAATGGAAACTGAAAGAAACTTTCTCCGTTGTTGTGCTGACTTAAATATACATTTAAAAATAAATAAAAACTGTAAACGTACAAGTTAGCCAAGTGTGAATGCTAACAGTTTTCTTTCATTCATTCATTTATTCATTTATTTGGAGGGGACAATGGAGTTGTAGCTGATGCATACGTTTATAGCAAGTTTATAGCTCCTGTCCCTGGTTGGGCTTTTAGGGAAGATAAAGGGCAATTCTACTTGCCCACAACTAATAATTTCCTCAACAACAGACTCAGGAACATGTTATTTAAAGAGAGAAAGGTCATCAGCGATAAACAGTGAGCGTCACCTGCAGTGTTCCCGTTGTTTATCTGGTTTTCTACAACTTGATTTTCTTTTTTAGTGGTCAATTATTAAATATTTAGCAGAGGTGTAGACTTATATTTGTTATTAGACTGTAGCCATTCCGTCATATTTTACTTGTGTTTTGAGCTCTTACCGGTGAAAAAGTCATTACTCACCATGGACACTCCGATTCCACTCACTAATCGAATTCCAATTGTTGTGATGTCATCTGCATAACCTCTATAGTGGCTGATGTTTCACAGTAAAATTACAGATCTAACCTTATGGATGCGACTTCAATTGAAATGTAATGGAGTCTTAATTTGAAATTACTTAATTACAGTCTGTGATTAATGGGATCATAGCTTCTTTCCTGCACGCCTCATTGTTCAGAACATTATTTGTCAATTGAATCAATATCAAGTCTTCAAAAAATGCTTATTGACAACATTTTGACAGATCTTTTCCAAATATATCATTTTCTGTGTTGTTAAACTGTGACAAATACACTTTTAGAGTGGTCTCACACGACATGCTCAAACTCCTGGGAGAAAAAGTTGCCAGTCATTGTTAAAAACATGACAAAATCCTTAATGATCCCGCAGAGATAACAAGCTCCATCTGATGAGCTGCCACGGCTCTGCCACGGCTCTGCCACGGCTCTGCGTCTCCTGCGGCGCCTCGTTCTGATCACACTGAATATGTATTGGAGGAAGATGGAGGCATATTGTTTTAATTGTCTCTTTGCTCATTAGGACTTCTCTGCTGCTTATGTAAACTAGGAAATTACACAACACTCTCACAAACCTATTTTCAGTTCTTGTTATTTGCATGTGCATTCTAATGTGACATTATTTAAAGCCTATGACAAATTCCATGTTTTTTAGGTTATTGTTGTTTGTTGGAACCTGTGGTAAATATTTATCATTACTTTAAGTGGCCTTTTGAAAACGTCTCTTTGAGTCCGAGGACAATAGGAATGCAGCATTAGACAAGCTTTGTCCTTTGTTTACAGTGTGGTTGTGTTGGTAACAGATATTGAATTAGGTCTACTGAATGCTGCGTTCATGTGGTCATTGGGAGCTCGGCACATAAACACTTGATCCAGTCGGGAAAAGAACTCGGGAACTCGGGTCAAAATCCGCTGCCCGACTTCCACACCTGAATTGTCATTTTATCATTTGAGATCTTTGACTGAACATTATTGCATTTAGAGTTTTCTGTCAGTTGTCCAAATCATAAGAGCAGCAGATTTGTGAAAGAACATTGTTTAAATAATTATTGATGTTATATTTACTAGATAGCTCAAGTAAATATGGCAAAATATTGCAACAACAAATCTTACTTTTAGCTCTAATACTTTCTGAGATAAAAGCACATAAATGCAAAGAAGTAGGAACTCTAACTTCTCATCTTTAAAAGTCGAGAACCTGAGGACCACATGAACGCATGTCACATCTGCTGCTCACGTCAAACCGAGTACAATCTTAAGTCTACTCATTTTAGTGAATTGTGTTGTCTAACCTGTCATATGCATTTAAAAAGGTTTAGATATGTGACTTTTTGCTATCATATTAATATAAGTCCTGAATGTTCTCCAGAAGGTCCATTTACAGCAGAAGCAAATGCAATTGAAAATTCTCTGAATTCATCTGAATTCGACCTCACTCCCTTTGTGGAGGTCTACATTCTCCTTGTGGTCCTAATGTGATGGTTGCTCATCTGCAGAACTTGTGCCAGTGGATTCTGAGTGTCAAGAAGAACTACAGGAAGAACGTGGCCTACCACAACTGGAGACACGCCTTCAATACAGCACAGTGCATGTTCGCGCTCCTCAAGTCGGGACGCCTTCAGGTAAGGCAGAAGTCATTTAGCAAACAGGTCTGATACAAAACTGTGACGTCTGGTGTTTCTTTCAGTGCAATAGTAGGTCATTAAAGATATTTCTCTCCAAATGGGCTCAGTGCCAAGTATTGTCATATTCATACAGTATTCATACATTTGTTTTGTTTAGAAATGCATTAAAATTCCTCTGCTTTACTGCAGTTTACCTTGAAGTAGAGAGGTTTTCATGGAGTTTGTTTTATTGCCATAAGACCATGTACAAAAAGTAAAACATTACAAACTGGGCAGGGCAATGAGCTCTAAAAGTTTTATCTTGATATAAAAGAGAAGATACACCAATATAACTGGCAATATAACTGAACAATACTTAGTCTCCACAGTTTGTGTTTAAGCTGCTCTTGGTTTAAGAGCACATGTAGTTTATCAAATGTCTTATCCCCCCAAAACAAACAATGATATTATGAATGCTATGATATGGTCCAGGCCTAATTACAAACAGACAATTCTTTTATAAGGTGCCCATAGTCTGCTTGAGCTGGGTGAAATTGTTATTGAAAGACAGACATAAACTCTACACAATAATTGGATTTTAAAACAGCAGGTTTTAATGGATTGCTATTTACCATTCTTATCAGTAGTGCACTTTAGTTCATCTACCTTGCCTTTGAAGTTACACCCACGCTCCAGGTACTTCACATGTAAACAGAATTCTAACAACTGACCAGGCTTACATGATATTAGTGCAATCAGCTTTAATGAACCCAGCGCACTTCTAATTGAACATAATGAATTGATTAGCAGATGTTTAAATGCTGCCGTGCCGTGTGGAGAGCTCTCGTTCAACACTTGAATGCTGCGCGTGACTTTCTTCTCTCGTCTCCAGAACAACTTGAGTGACCTGGAGATCATGGCTCTGATGATCGCCACACTGAGCCACGACTTGGATCACCGAGGGGTCAACAACTCCTACATCCAGAGGTGCACACTACACTAGTGCGCTCATTTCACTCCTCTTTGAGTTTAAGATAAGAGGCCACTTCCTGCTTATTATGTAATACACAAGCTTAGCTAAATTAAGGGGCAACTGTGAGGAATTAGGAGTATTTCCAGTGATGATAACTTTATGTCGAGCAGACAGACTTAGCAAAACAAAGCTAGCGCACCTTAGCATCTGCTGTTTCCTGTTTATCGACGCACAACACTCACAGCAAGACTGAAACTACACTGCCTGACTAAAAAAAAAAGTTGCCACATGGAAAGAGGTCCTCTGCTCCAACTGGATAACTGCCACATGGGTGATTCAAACCCAACTGATTCTCATTTCTGAAACAACCATGTGGAAAGAGAAATCCCGTGGTCATGGATAAGATGTCAGTGTGTTTGAGAAGGGTCAAATCATTGGCATCAGGCAGAGAAACCTCTAAGGAGAAGCAGAAACTATTTTACTCCAGATCTGAACCCCAGTGAGAGTGTTTGGGACGATCTGGAGAAGGCTTTGTGCAGTGGTCACTCTCTCATCATCAATACAAGGCAGTGTATTATATTTCCAGTGCATAATGAATCTAAACATGATCTAAAACAAATGCATTACATAACTGGACGTTAAATCGTGGCGTAGAGGCGCAGAGAAGGGAAATGAATGCGGAAAAATCTGATGATAAACCGGAGTGTAATTTATTGTTTATTAATTCCAAGTACCACAAACATAGAATTAATAAATGTCTTTGTCAAAAAAAAGTCAAATTCAGGTACAACTCAGGTACAGAACTCTACCATTAACAGAACTGTTCCAAAACGCTCCTAGGTGAACCAGTGCAGGGGACCAGGGCCAGTTGAAACGTGGCTATAGAAGTGTTACAAATATACATGCATAACCTGTTTCCCTTAATGAAAAGGAACATTTCAAGATACGTTAGACTAGAGGTTTGAAACAAACAAGAAGCGAAGGCTACAGACTCGTGGTCAATCATGTGAACCATTCAAACAGGCGCATGTGCCACACCTTCATTCAGTCTGGAACCAAAATAAGTCTGTCTCACACCAAAGCATTTGACTCTAAGGTTATGGTGCTGTAGGTGTTCTAAGCTCACAGTAAAAATGGCTCAGAGCATAACAAAGGCATTGTGTGTCCCACAGGAGCGAGCATCCTCTGGCCCAGCTCTACTGCCACTCCACCATGGAGCACCACCACTTCGACCAGTGCCTCATGATCCTCAACAGCCCTGTGCGCAGTACTACACGCTCCATCCCTCTCTGTCTGTCTCTCTCTCTTGTCTCTTGTGCTGAAATGTGCCAGTAAATGTCTTGGTTGAGGTTCATGTATCTCACAAAATGGGAATGGACCATGAAATGAACCACAAAAGTGCAGAAATATCCCTTCGTTCCCCTGTTTGGACGATTATACTGGTAATCTTACTCGATATTCTAATTATGCATGTCTCCAAAACAACAATAGTGACATTTTCCCTCCCACCTCTCTTGGGTCCATAGGGAAGTGTTTTTAGAATGAGAGAGAAGACAAATACGGACAGTTTTAGTTAGGTATCAATGTACTCCTAAATCTGTCTGCCAATCATCTATCACATTAATGTCACCTAGACACAACTAATTCCTCCTTTTTAATAATGTTGATATTAATCATCTTCACAAAAAACGATTCTGTCATTATGTAAGTGTTGAAGACGGGGCTTTTTGTGCAGCAGTGACCTCTTGATGAAGTCTCCACTGTGGGAGTCCAGACAACCATTACAGGGGCCACACTGTCATAGTTGAAAAGGTTATAGCATGTTTCAGACTTATGGAGCTGGGCTCAGCTTATACAGACACTCGCCCCAAACCAAACTATTATTTCAGTCTGATTATATTTCGTTATGTTATGAAAGCCATGTATTTTCTCAAAAACACAAGAGTTTATGAGGCACAATCTGTCAATGCTGTCTCATGTGGGGTACAATAATAACAGTAAGATATTTAGGAAAAAATATTATTATTGTTTCTTACAAATTGATCATTTAAATAATCATTTTCTGAACTATTCACAAACGCCAATACATACCATGTGCTGAGAGAAGAGCTTTATGATGCAGACGGATTTCCCCAAAATGACACTAGAAACGTGTACAATTTGTGTTTAAACTCTTTAGTTGTGATGAAAATGTTGTCATGCTTCATCACTTCAGCTTCATTTCGGTCAGATTTGGTAAAAATCACAAATAAACAGGTCTCTAAACAAGTAATCATTGAATTGAAAGAATACATTCAGTGGTGACTTCATTGAGACCAGTGTGAGTGGGCCACACTAAACACTAATCAAAAAATACATTGATCATGCAAGATAACTTATTCTCCTGGCCAACTATTCCACACTTTTGATCCCAAATGAAATCTAGTTTTACAGTCAGAGGCTGCAGACACATTTGAAAAGATGCAAAGCCATCATCATTGTCATCATCATCCTCAGGACAAACACTCGTCATGTGTGGGATTCACTTCACTTGTAGGAGAAAGCTCTCCACATAATACACATAATACAAGCACCAGCTCCGCTCGCATTAGCGCATGTGTAGCACTGTTATGGTCTGGTCGCCCGGGAAACCTTTGAGAGCAGGAAATGGTTGCAGCGCGCTCACCTGTGTGCCGCCGTGTCCCTCCACCAGGGGAACCAGATCCTGAGCGGGCTCTCCCTGGACGAGTACAAAGCCACTCTGAAGATGATCGAGAGGGCTATTCTGGCCACCGACCTGGCGCTCTACATGAAGTGAGTACATGTGACATGTCAGCGCCAGATGGACCGGGCGTTTACATTCACTCACACTGTGTGTACAGGGCCACCTCCAAACTAGACTTAGAACCACACTGGAATTTAGAAAATACAATTTTAGAACCTAATCAAGTCTAAGTCCTCTGCTTTGAGCATCATGTCCTTTCAAGTCTTACTAAATGACCAAATACAGCTTGTATTTTTCTACAATGTTTGTGAACAAGGGGAGGGATGTGTTCCACTTACAAAAGTTGTCTCAAGCCACAGGGTCCAAGTCCAAGTCAAGTCCCAAGTCCATTTTAACAAGTCATCTCAAGTCATCAAAATAGTGACTCAAAAGTGTGACCAGAGTCCACGTCCACTCCTCTGTGAGAAGATGGTGCCAGAATTCCAACAATCTTTCTATTCTTGAAAGCATTTAAAGCCATAAAATGAATATGGCAAGTTTGTGGAGCCAATCCAAAAGAAATAATGAGAGTTTTTTTCCACCATTTATACATTATAATTGTGGATATTTCTTCCAGCAACAGTAAATATGAAATTCGAGTGAACAAAACCTATTCATATCAGCACCATTAGCTACACATTTCTACTTCTATTTACTACAACCAACTTAGATAAAGTCATTTCACAGTGTATTATAGGCCTCCATATCATTCATTTGTATTTTTTAAATAAAAAATATCCACAAATGATAACCTTCTTTTTGTGAACCGGCCCTTGAACAATTTGCATATTAACAGCAGTAAATGAACGTGCCCCTCGTCTGTTTTCAATATTATAGCCCCTCCAATAGTGCCTTTGTCTTGACCTGAACTCAGAATATTAATACTGATTTTAAAACCAAACCTTACACAATCTCCCATCACTCTTCTGACCCAATTGTCCGGCGTTTTGCAGGAGACGAGGGGAGTTTTTCGAGCTGACCAAGAACAGCCAGTTTGTCTGGGAGGACGAGCAGCACCGCGAGCTGCTGAGGTGAGCGCTCGCCTTCACACGCTCACACACACACAAACGCTCACACACACACACCCACACATCGTACTGAGCGAGTGCTAAAGCCGCCGTTGTGCCCATGCAGGTCGATGCTGATGACGGCGTGCGACATCTCGGCCATCACCAAGCCCTGGCCGGTGCAGAAAAGGGTAAAGATGGACGTTTAGTGACCACAGAGCTGCTTAGACTCTGTTTTCTAAATCCCTATGGCAAAAAAAATTACAGAAATGTGTTGATCTTATGTCAATCCAACAGAAAAAAGTTAAAACGTGTCTATGAAATTGTAAGTTGAGGTTTAATACTGTGAAATGTGTGTAAAATGAATCACAAAAGTGCAGAAATATCAGCTTACACTCTTATCTGAAAGTTTAACACATCACTTTTTTCATTTTTATATTTAATCAGCTCTTTTTGAAGCAGTTTTTACCACAAACAATACACTCTAGATTCAAATTTTGCATTCAAAATTCAATTTCACCTCTGCTGTTCTCTGTCAGCACAACCTCGCTCGGCTTGTTTGCATTTATCCCTTTCAGCCTCGACTGTCCCGTGTGTGATCCTCATTAGTAATGCTGTGTCGGCTCATTAATAAAGCCAGCTGTGTCCTTGTCCTCAGGTGACACTGGGAAAAACTCGCAAACAACACTTCAAATCGTGACCTCAAACAATATTCCTTTTGTTTTTAAATGGTAGAAGTTTCAGTATTAATCAGAAACAAACAGAACAAGGTCGTTTTTCAAATAAATACCTCGGTAAACGCATCGTGGCACATTCTTTACACACCTTTACATTTGAATACCTGTACTTGAAATTGTTTTAGCTTGACTTAAACCATTTACAATGTGTGATATTTTCAAATCCATCTGAAGTTTTGTGAGTTTGAAAGCTTGTAAACATTGGTGTGTGTGTGTGTGTGTGTGTGTGTGTGTGTGTGTGTGTGGTCCTGGGGCAGATCGCCGAGCTGGTGGCCACAGAGTTCTTCGAGCAGGGCGACAAAGAGAGAGAAGAGCTGAAAATCGAGCCCAGCGTAAGTCCCACATGGTGTCCATGGTAACGAGCGTTGACCCTTTGGACAGATACGGCGGCGTGTTAAACTGAAATCACTTTGTCTTGTGTTCTAGGACCTTATGAATCGTGAGAAGCGAGACAAAATTCCCAGCATGCAGGTGTCTTTTATTGATGCCATCTGCACTCAGTTATACGAGGTAAGGGCCACTTCACTTCTGCTCTTCACTTATGTCAAATATGGGATTTATTCAAATACTTCGGACATGATGTTTATTTATATTACTAAATTGTACTATGGAAATAAAGCTCCTAAACACACAACAATCTTTATCCCCAAACCTCCACAGAAAACCACTTTTGTTGATTCAGTTTTTGATCATTAAGAGTTTATTTTTCACATTTGCGTATGAATAGGTTGCGTTTGATGATGTCATAATAATCTGACATGGTGAGGAGATTTACTGTTTTTGAAAAAAAAAAAGAAAAAAAATTGACCCTTATTATTTGTTAGTGATTGACTCTTTGGAGTTGAATCATAATAAACTTTCTGAGGCTGTTGTGAAAAAAATGATTACACTTTTCTTTATTTACTGACAGAGAAGACATTGAACTTTGTGTTAGTTTTTGTTTCATGTGGACAGTTCCAGTCATGACACAGATGTGAACCATAAACCGGGTCAAAAGATCTGACATCTCTCCACTTCAAACTGCAGATTCTAGAATGTTGAGAACGGAAACGCGACCTATTCACTCACAGCAGAGAATTCAAGTGTAAAACTATGACTAGAATGTAGTTGTGCATCTAACACTGTGTGTGTGTGCGTCCCAGACTCTGGCGGGCATGTCGGAGCACTGCAGCCCCCTGCTCGAGGGCTGCCAGAGGAACCGGCAGCACTGGAAGCATTTAGCCGAGGAGTGCGAGAAGGGCCTGGTGAACGGGCTGGTGTGACTGAACGTGAGGTCGGCCTGGTGGTCAGTCTGGTGGTCAGCCTGGTGGTCAGTCTGGTGGTCAGTCTGGTGGTCAGCCTGGTGGTCAGCCTGGTGTGACGAACATGTGTCCTCTCTCTGCACCAGGCACTACTCTCAGTCCAAACACTTTCAACCCTGTTCTGATCTCTGCTGTTTCAGTCTGACGGCAGCCACATCTGTCAGTCTGTCCCGGGGCAGAAATAGTTTAGCACAACTAGTGTGCCTGAGGCTGGCTGAATGCTTTGACTCTGTAGAAGTGACAGCAGTTGAATGAAAGCTCTTGTTCCTCACTCCAGGCTCACGTCTTCTGTCTGTCCTCACTCTTGTTTTATAATTGTCACTTTTTCAGAGACAATAACCAAGTCAGCACTAAGCTATATTTATTATCAGAGCGATGTTTTATTTTTGCACCGAGTGGCTTTATCTTAAGCTTTCTCACACAGGAAGTGATGGCAGTCTGTACTTTTCCCAATAATCCAAACAGCTTCATGTCACAGCGCACACTACAGGAGTGGAGTCTTTTGTAACATGGTCACTCATTGTCTTAACTATTGCATATTTATTTTGTTTGATATATTTATTAGTTTCTATATATTCTTGTGGAGAGCACACAGTTCTTAGGACAAGCTGGTTCCCTCTGTATTTAAGGTGAAGAAACTTTGAACAACTCTTTGAAATGTACATTTGTTTTTGTGATGTAAAGAGCCAAAGACTAGGCCTGTGCTTTCACAAAATGGGTCTAGCTTTTTCCACTGCCTTGTGATGAAAAGGACCAATATTAAAGAAGGAATTTAAAATGTTGTCCCTTATAGTCTCGAATCAATATTTAGGTTTGCAGACTGGGAGAAATAACTGTATTCTTTAACATTAAAATAGTCAAATCAACATTGTGTATTGGCCCTGTCTTTTCGCTTTGCGGACAGTGTTTGGCCCCGGTCGCTCACACTGTGTACTGTGTATCCAATACTTCATACAAGTGCAATTCCACCTGATCTTACCAGCTGTACGTTTATGGAGAACTCAGTGAACCACTTTTTATCTCACTGTTTTTGTATCACAGAGACAAGAATGTTTGAACATACAGAGGACGTTGAAAACGAAGTAGATTTACACAATCTATACACTAGAGTACTGCGCAGTACACAATAGTTTATATGTTGGACATTTTGTACATTGACTATAATCCCACATTTGCCCAGTGTATGTTGAATGTCATTAACGCTTTAGATGTGTGTGCTTTCATTAACACGAGGGCATTACTACAGTGACATGTTTCTGACCGCTGTAGGACACTGTGAGCTCATTAAAGATGGACTTATTTTACTGCTGTCAGTGTCTTTCTATTGGCTCTTCACACGCCGCAAATAAACAGCGCAAAAGTGCTGTGCTGCCATCTGCTGGTCGAATGAATGAGTGACAGTTACTTTTTCTTTTGGATAGTACTTTATTATGATTCATTTGGTCATTTTTTTTTAAAAAGTAGAACATACAAATACCTATTTTCTAAAAGAGGCTGACAAAACTAAAGAAAAAGGAGAAATATTTACATGAGAGCTAGAGTCAGAGTCTGAGACAGGAAGTGGCATAGAGCGCCCGGGTCACAGAGAGTCCGTGCGCTTATAGGCCACCATGCTGTTGACCTTGTGGATGGAGGTGGTGAAGGAGCGCAGACGCACCTCCTCCGATTGGCTGATGATCTGGGGCCCAGACTCCTCCCACTTTTCAGGGACCACCAGGTCTTTGTCCGTGTACACCAGCAGGTCGAAGGCACCTGAAGGACACGGTGCAAAGGTGTGGCACGCTCAAACACAACGAACAGCCACACAAAAAGCCCTTCTAAATCTTCACTGTTGTAAAAACTCTCCAATGAATCATGATTTTTGTAGTTCTCTAGTTTTATGGGGCTGTAGCAGTTTTTTCAAGTAACAAAGTATCTGTAAAAGCAGTTCTTGGGGTGAAAATGAGACCGATGTGTTCTGCCTGCATCTAATTATACGTTTGTTAGCTTTATCTGGCAGTATCGTGATGGGAAACTGCCGCTTAAAGTGGTGACGTGCTTATAAACTCGTACTTTGGTTGTCCAGAATGCATTAGGTCAGCGAGCAAACAATTTGGACCATCGCAAATTATTTTTTGTATATTTTTAAAGGAGACACCATATTATTTTTTCCAGGTACTTAATATTGAACTATAACATACATAGATCCATAATTTTAAGCTACAATATTGATCTAAAACAGCTTAGTAATAGACACAGGTTCATTGACTTCCTGTTCAACACTGCAGAACTGATAAGCCCCGCCTCTTCATAGTGACATTTCACCGTAACAAGCAGCAGATTGTCATTTATATGTTTTTCGTTTTGAAAAGTGGCTATGTGACAAGTTAGAACTCCACATGTGTCACCCGGAGTCCTGATTTTTCTAATCAAAAATTGAGTACAGGGATGTGGACGGGGATAAGGGATAGGTGAAAACAGCCTCAGTTGCCAATACAGGATTAATCAAACATACATGAATCAATCAAAATACAACCTTAAGTAAAATAATAATGAGGAAACACTGTTGTAACAAGGTTAAAACTCATTAAAGTTGATTTGGCATAACGTGTTTCCTTTAAGACAATATAAATCAGGTAAAGCAGGCATTTTACAGCGTTTTTCACCCACCGCCATAATTACAGATAAGGTTTGACCCCTCTTCGATGCATGAACGTTGAAATAATAAACCTTATATAACTCACATGGAGTCTCCAGAAGCGGCAGGAAGGTGACTGTGGCTGTGACCTGCCTGATGACGGAGCGGATCTCATCCTGAATGGTTTTGATGGACTTCTCCCTGGGCGCACTGGACAACACCACAAAAAACATGTAAGAATTATTGAACCAGGAACTTAAACTGTGCACTGCAAAGCTTTGGC
This sequence comes from Chaenogobius annularis, assembly GCA_015082035.1. Classification (NCBI taxonomy): domain Eukaryota; kingdom Metazoa; phylum Chordata; class Actinopteri; order Gobiiformes; family Gobiidae; genus Chaenogobius; species Chaenogobius annularis. Next base: position 303,503 of record BJKM01000527.1, read on the forward strand.
AGCACACAAGACACACATGTCATATGTGTCTTGTGTGATCATAATGATTATGATCACCGGAGTGAGGGGTCTGACCTGCTCTCCTTGGCTGTCTTGTCGCACTCGATGTCGAACTGCCACCTCTCCAGGACTTCGTTGGTCTCCAGACACGTGATGACCAGGACCAGCCTCTGCACGGTGCACTCGAACAGCCACTCTGCACCGGAGAAGAGGAGGAGGAGCGGGGTTTATGCAGGAAACACGTCAAATCTAATGCAATATGATCCAAACAGCTTTGATAATCAGAAACGAAAGGCTTTTACCATGCTCTTGTTTTTTTCCCATTTGTGACCATTCCGTTAAAAGGTTGGACAATCAAGGTGAACATTTATTTTTATAATTTCTTTTGAGGCAAGATTTCACCTGGAAACATCTTCCCCCGTCCAATCTGCACCTCAAGATGTTATATTATTTTATTGAATCCACTTGCGTCCATAGATTTATATGGGACATTGTAACTTCATAGGACATAGAGATCAGCCCGTAAAGTAGCACCAAACTTTACAATCTGAATAATATTTTTATTGATCACACGGAAGGATTTGTTGATTAATTCTAAGCCTGATTTATTCAAGTATTTACTTCAAAAATGTGGCCAAATACAGATCTTTTACACAAATGTTGTTTTCGTATCTGTCGACAAAACAAAGCAGGAAACATAAACCCAACTCTTGTCCCTTTTTCAGATTTGTCCCAAATGTGATATTTTGGCCATTTTTACACATAAAATGCCGGTTTCTATATGGAAACTCTATAGAATTAACAAAATGTAATACAATAAGTAAATGTGTAAACTACAGAAGAAATTACCGTAATATCTCTAAAAAATATATATTTTTTTTTCTATTCGCCTGCAGTCTTGTTTATAGAAGAAAAATGGACAGAGTATGCATTTCTTTTCTCTTTACAAGAGATTTTTTACCCAGAGTTTTACGGGTAAAGAAATACTAAACTGTAACAGAATACATTTGATTTCTAACAAATGCTGGCAGTTTATATCATTCTTCTTCAAAACCAGTTTAGATTTTGTTCATGGGCTGACTGGAATCACATATTGATTCTCTACAGTAGCGTTTTATTTGTGCATACTCCAACACTTGGTGCGGCTCGTCCTGCTGTGGATACCTTTGAGCTGGGACACCACGTCGGTGAGGTAGTTCTTGAGTTTGGGGTCGGTGGTGACCTGCAGACTCATGTCGTAGTGCGTGACTCGGCCGAAGGTCTCTGGAGGGTAGATGCCTCGCTGGTACAGGATGCTGTTGATGCCAAAAGCTGAGCAGAAACAGTCGTACGGATCACGTTCAGGACACAAACACATTCATTACATTGTAGATTCTGAATTCTGGATTTACAACATGAAGTGATGAATCAAGGAGAATAAAACATCCAAATGAATGTTACTAGCTGACTATTAAATGCTAATTATAAACTTACATTAGAAAGACGGGCAATATATCAAATTATCAATAACAGAAGAAACTACCAGTATTTTTGTCTAAAACAAAACAAAAATGTAATGAAAAAAAATGTATACTGATGCGAAGGAAAAAACTAGAATACATGACACTTTAATTTATATCCATCTCTAATCTGCCATTTTGGGGCAAAGTCCTTGAAAAGGTTGTTTACCAACAGCTCACTGATTTCCTCTTAATAAACAACTCATTTGATGTTTTCCAGTCAGGTTTTAGACCTCATCACAGCACTGAGACTGCTCTTGTCAAGGTGACAAATGAATCCACCTGAACACTGACGCGGGCAAGCCTCAAGTCTTAATTCTGTTAGAATCTGAGTGCTGCTTTTGACACTGTCGATCATGTGGATCCTCTTACAGAGACTAGAGGACTGGGTGGGCATCACTGGCACTGCCCTAAACTGGTTAAAGTCCTATCTGGAAGACAGGAAATTCTTTTATCGAAATTGGTAACTGTGTCTCAGACCAGATGCCCCTGACCTGTGGGTGCCCCAAGGGTCAATCCTGGGACCCTTTTGTTCAACCTCTACATGCTGCCGTTAGGTCAGTTGATACGCAGCGAGAATGTATCCTATCACATATTACGCAGACGACACTCGGATCTATGTTTCACTGACGGCAGGTGAATATGGACCAGTGGATTCACTCTGTCACTGCATTCAACAGATCAGTGTGTGGATGAAAACAACTTTCTCCAGCCTGAACTCAGACAAGACTGAAATCATCGTCTTTGGCCCACAGAAACAAAGAGAATTGTTAACTGTCACCTCCAGAGTCTCGCTCTAAACCTACACATCAAGTTAGAAATCTGGGGGTAATAATGGACTCAGATTTGAATTTTAACAGCCACGTCAGATCAATCACATCAGCAGCCTTTTACCATCTAAAAAAACATTGCCAAAATCAAAAGTATAGTGTCTAAAGCCTGGAGAGACTTATCCATGCGTTGTCTCTAGTAGATTAGACTACTGTAACGGCCTGTTCACTGCCTGCCTCAAAACCAGCTGTAAAACAGCTGCAGTACATCCACATCCAGAACGCCGCTGCTCGGGTCCTGACTAGAACCAGGAAGTACGATCACATTAGTCCTGTGCTCAGGTCTCTGCACTGGCTCCCTGTGGCTCAGAGAATAGACTTCAAAGCAGCTCTGCTTGTATACAAGATCTCTCCATGGCCTAGCACCAAAGTACATCTCGGACATGTTAGTGCCATATGAACCATCTCGGACTCTGAGGACCTCAGGGACCGGCCTCCTGCTGGTGCCCAGAGTCAGGACTAAACATGGGGAATTCTGCGTTTCAGTTTTATGCAGCTAAAATCTGGAACAGTCTTCCTGAGGATGTGAGACAGGCCTCTACTCTGGCCATGTTCAAATCTAACTAAAACTGTTTTGTTTGGCTGTGCATATGACTGAAATGCTTTTCTTTTCTTTGCACTCTTCTCTTTTATGTCTTGAACTAAGATTGTGATTTATGCCATGTCTTTGTGATTTTAAATGCATTTTTCCTGTTGTGTGAAGCACTTTGAATTGCCTGTGTACGAATTGTGCTGTACAAATAAACTTGCCTTGCCTTGCCTTGTCGTAATTATGCTTTTATTTAACCACCTAATTGGTTTGTTTATCATAGAAAACTCTCTCAAATGAAGCAAAAAGAACAGATTACAAATTAATTTTGCATTGCAGTCTTTCACACGAGGGTATGCAGGTTATTTCTGCTCGTCTGCAGCTAATTTTACACTGCTTTCACATTTGTTGATACTTAAACATCAACGAATATATTTAAAGACTTTTTTAAAAAAAAAATCACATTTCTGTTGCTCGGGCTGCAACTAACGAATACTTTTTAAATGCATTATCAAAAAAATAAAGTGGAAATGTTGTGCCTTAAGGCTTCTAAAGAATGTTCACGAATAAAGTGTGTTATTAATGAAGATAAGAAATGTTATTTTATTTGAACAATAATGCGACTATCTTTGTTGAAAAAAATATATTTTTGTATGTGTTTTAGATTATTATAGTCCAGATAACAATTATCAAAATGACTAATTTCTATTAGTCATTGATTAATCGTTGCAGCACTAATGCCAAAATATGTATTAACTAACCCATCATATTGTAACAGATTTAACTATAACAGCATGCTGCTGACTATTGTTTACGAAAGTGAAATAATCAGCTCCAAAAGAATCAGAATGGGTGGGGCACAACGTGAACTGGTCTGATCTATTTTAAACCTACTTTCTTGGATAAAAAGGACGTACTCTTCCTTTTAAAGTATTCCCGCGGTTACACGTGTTTTATGTAGAATATGTTGGTTCGTCTCTGTATTTACAATTACGACGATGACCTTTTTAGCCGCCACACGGGCCTTGCTACAATCTGTCTGCAACAAAAACCTGTCATTTTACAGCGATTTTACTCACAAAAGAACTCGGCCACCAGCTCCGCGCTGCCCTTCAGCATGATGCCTTTCAGCGTGCTCGTCATTTTCACCGCAGTCGCTTTATTTAATTTTTTTTCACAAACAAAGATGAAGCGCAGATGTATTTTTGTCGATGCTGCGCTGCTTCCATTACCCGCCGAACAGTTTGAAATTCGTCACTCCTGCGCATGCGCTTGGGACGGCGTCGCAGTTGTCATGACGTAAATGATGCAGGCTACGTTTCGTGCCACCAGAGGGCTGTGTTGAAGCAGTTTATATTTAATAACCATAGTTTTTCCTCTTTGTCTTGCACTTCATTTATTCATTTATTCATTTATTCATTTATTCATTTATTCATTTATTCATTTATTCATTTATTCATTTATTCATTTATTCATTTAGTACGTTTCTTATCTAAAACACTGTATGCTATTTGTATCAATAATATATCTTATGGCATCATTTTCACTATATTTATCTGATGATTTTATCTTAAGAATATAAATTGCTAAATTGGTCCTACTTATAATATGCCGTGCTATCAATTAGCATGATAAAAAGAGTTCAATTATTGTTATCATTATTTTATTGTTTTATTTGTATTTTTTTTAATTGTTAAATGCATTTATTTGTTTATTCAGTCACTCTTTTAAGTGGGATCTGAGCTTGGTGATTATTGTTACTTTTCTTGCTCTAAAATACTATATTGTTAATTAAATGTTATAAATGCCTATATCTTGTGCATCATTATATTTTAAGAGTTTATTGATGTTTATTTTATGATTTCATGTATCTTAATCTGATAAATATGTCTCACAGACTGTGATAAAAATTAGCATGGTAAAAAAAAAAGGTGTAATTATTCTTATTTTTATTGTTTTATTTGTATTTTTTATGTATTTATTTAACAAAGAATGTAACAATTTTGAAGTACACAGAACATATACATAAAGACTAAACAAAGGACATTCTTACTGTGCTGACATGTCCTCCTGTCTCACCTCATAACTTGCCCTTGGCACGTCCGTCTCCACAACATCACATTTCCACTCTATTATGACCTATTGTAATAATACGTTTGCGATCCACAGGCCACATCACCCTTTAAGTCATTGTTTTGCAGGTTGTTTTTAAGTATTCAAAATCACAATAAAAAAAGATTTGTTTACAAATATAGCCAGTGTGAAGACCTCTGCAGTGGGCAGTTATTATTGTAAACAGCCTGACTGAGGCAAAGCTGCTAAAACCTGCCGAGTGGAGCTCATAAAGACACTCAGGCCTTCATCCCTTAAGCAGGGCCTGGACATATATAAGAGTAAACCTTTTGATGATGGCCTGTTCTACACTTCATTCACTGCGCTTCTTTGAGCCAAGACAATTATTTACAAGTCAAAAACACACCAGGAGTTGTTCTTTGTTTCAAGAGCACACCCATCCAAGTCTGCAAAGTTAAAGGGTGAATTTACACTTCATCACGTCATTATTTGGCTCCAAATTGAGATCATGCAAGTCCTGATGTGACCATGGTTTGGTCCTGTTCTAGTCCTTGTTTAGTCCTGATCTTACTCCTGGTTCAGTCCCAGACTGTATGTGGTGAATGTGATCTGACTCTCACTGCATGATGTCATCAGGTGGCAATCCAGGAAGTGCTGCTCCGTGCTATTTAAGTATGATCTCATTATACTTCCATGGATTGAAGTAAATAGAGATCATTTATGTGTTTTATTAGTTTTTGTCTCATTCAGTGCACTGACACCAGTTGCAGAATATCCTGACATCATTCTTGTAGGATAAGCCAAGCTGTGAACCTCTGCAGTTGTTCTGACAGATGCAACAGAGGGGAAAATCTCTCATGCTTTGGCCCCTGACCTTCTCAGATATGATTCATGTTCAGAGGAAGTGGAATTTCCCCTGGGCTGAAAGTGGATTCCCCCATCAGCTGTAGGAGATAGACCCCACATGAGAAGAGATCAATACCTAAACAGCAATGGTGTCAAATGTCAGTGGGTCTCAAGTCATAGAATCATTTTAATTAAATCTAAGTAGCAATTCATTTTATAATTTTGAACGTTTCAGTGTTGTAGTTGTGTTTTTTATTTTAATTTTTTGCTCAAGTTGCTCAATCCAAGTCATCTGAGTCATCTCCCAGTGTAAGTCCAAATCCATGTCCAAGTCCCCATTATCCAAATCCAAATTTAAGTTGATTATCTTTATCATCAAAAAAGTCAAGTCTACCAATCTCCTTGTACAAGCCAAACCAGACTTAATCTCAAACCAAGCCTGAGTCCAAACCCAAATTAGGTCCGCATCATCTCTAAATCAGAGTCCAATGAGTCCAAGTTCAAGTCACTTAGGTTTAGTCAAGACCTCTGAGCTCCCTGAGGGCTAAGCGTTAGCATATCGTGACTAGAATTTTCTTCCATTTCACACGAGATCATGTTGTCGATGACGTCGACGCCCCGCTATGACGACAGGTGCCACTTTACCACCATGCCTTCTTCTAGCGCAGATCTTGTGTCAGTGTCAAACTCTACCACATCCTTTGACCAGCTGCATCCACGCTGTCTCATCTCACACCGCTCATTTCGGGTTTGTCCTGATTTAAACACGCTATTTTAGACACTACAGCCGACTTCATTCATTCCCCCGTCTTATAAGTAACCCGTGTATAGAATTGGAATAGGCAAAGAGTATTAAGAATCAAAGAGACATTTTACAAGTGTGTGGTAAAAGGGGTACGTTTTATGAGGTTTGCGGTAGGTGAGAGGTGAAGTATTTACAGGCACATGAAGGCAGATACTTTTAGTTTTATATGACAGTCGGCTAAAGTAAAGGATTCGTTGCAAATGGATGAAGAACCAGTACTACCCAAGAAAAAAGTAGAAAGGGAAAGAATTAGCAGGAAATTGAATCTTGTGAGTGCAAGATAACTTGTACTTTACAGGCTTCACTGCCTTCAATGAGAAATATACAGTATTTTTTCCACAATTCTCAGTCTTGGACAAAATGTATTGATCCATAAGATAAATTACTTTGACACAGTAACTCCAAAAATAAATTTTTTAGTAGTAGTTTGTGTCTTGTAAAACTGAATCATAGAATCCCTCACAATACATAATACAATATTGCGATACATACAGTATAATTGCATGTAATATTCTGCCACAGATCGCTATTTTTTCAGTACCATCCATTTAGCACTATTTCTTAGATAAAGCATACCTGCACTAACTTGAAATGAAATACACACATTTTTAGCATCAAAACAGTGAATATATCAAATGTGTTGAATCAACAAGTTTCCTTCCTCTGTATTTGTCTTCTGTGTAACCTGCCTAGGGACTATATGGAGATGAGCATTTTTGCTATAATTTGTCATATTTACATAATAACACTGCAATTTACATTGTGTTCATTAATATGCACTGTTTCTATAAATAAAAAATTAAATGAAATGACATAAAATAATTGTTAGGGGACAAGGACTAGGCTCCATAGCTTAGGAAACAAAGGTAGCTATACATGTGGAGAGAAATATCAGGCATGCAGTAAAATAAGACAGCGCTAGATACAGTGAGTACATACATCAACAATATATTACGTTTTGGTGAATGTCAAGCGTATTCATTCATTGATAAAAGGACATTTCTAAGCAATTATTTTCACTTTCGATACCGTAACACCAAATTTAGTATCACAGTAATTGTAGTATTTTGATATTTACATACCCCTAGTGTATTGTGGTCTCATGAACGCATTAAAAATCCCTTTACCCCTGTTTGTCTCTGTTTACTGTTACACTGTGCTTGTATTTGTGTGTACATGTCTGTGCCGCAGCGTCTGGACTAGCATACATCTATCACATCCAGACTGCGCCATGCTGATCTGAAAGTCCATTCACCTCCTCCCTCATGTATGGTGAAAGAGATCCAGTGTGTCCCCCAAAACACACACACACACACACGAATCAAGTTGGGTTTCCATGCTTCCTGGGGATGTTACATTAACTCACATAATATTCCTGTAGACCGACGCTTACCTTAAAACACAGTCACTACTTGCCTTACTTTAACCTAAACTCTAACTTTATCCTGTTGTAATTTGTACTCATCTGTGATAAATATATACCTTTCCACACACGCGCACACATACATATATATCTTCACCTGGGGTCCACCGCTGGGATAAAAATAGGTTCCAGAGCACGCCTGGTTTGGTGCAGTGGTCGGGACGTTGTTGTGAAGTGCCCTGGGGTAATCAGCCAACGCCACGTCACATGAAGCAGTGGAAAACGGTTTCTGTTGGTAAGTTGCCAGTTTATTGTTGCCATACTGTTAAACTGAGCTAGATTCTCTCTATAGACCTCCATGCATTGGTAGAATATGTGTTTTTAAGGATCTGTACCTGATTCATTGAAATGTTCCACCGTATGGCATTAAGCGCAGCTACCTTTCACCAAACTTGGATCAATGACAGGTGTTTCGATGGCTCAACAAAAAACAAGCCTTCTTGCAGAAAGTGGGCTTGCCCCTCCACAGATCTGACCTGTAACTTGGCCTGGTGCCACTACCAGGCAAAGCAATAACACATACATAATAATAACAATAGTGCACGTTTAAATAGACCTGAGTCAAACGATTGCACATTAGTCAGACAACATGAAGGCACTGAAATGATCATTATGACTCGGGTGATGGTTTGTGAACTTTAAAAACACAGAGGAGCTTTATGGATTACCTCACGCTGATAAAAGAACAATAATAACGCAATGTAAAGCTTACAAAAACTGTTATGCAATCATAGTAATCATAAAAAGTTAAACTCAGCACCTACTGGCTTGGGCCCTATTTGCTGTCAAGCTTTAGTCCAGTCCAATACAACAGAGACTCTGTCTGTGTGCAGCAGAGAGGAGGCGGAGGGGAGGGGGCGGTGAAAGGAGAAGCACCCAAGGGAGCACCAGCCTGTGGAAGTATTGACCTGTGCTGGGACACTCATTTACCATCTCATCAGCTGTTCTCAGATGTGCAGTTTAAAGAATGTGAACGAGAGACTTGTCTGACCATTCCACACCAACTGTTTTAAACTTAAAGAATTCAAGACACGTATGAAAAAAACACATGCAAGTATTTTATACACTGATCGATCAGTGTATACAGCTCGATCGATCATTCTGGTCACCTTTTCATATCCGTGAGCTCAGACGGGTGTGAATGGCAGGTGGATTAGCCAATCAGGGACGTGCATGGTCCGTGAGTATCAAAACAAACATGGCTGGAGGCTGAAAACATTGCCACTGATCTAAAACTGCTGATCTAAAGTGAGAGAAGTTTAATTTTGTTCTAAATGATGATGAGCTAGCGCCTCTCCTCACTGAAATAAACAAATGTGATTGCACAGTTCCGTTTGAGTTTGGCTCCATGTCGACTGAGGGACCAGACTCAGTCTTCGTAGTGTATATTCTGGATCCCAGGCAAGGTAAGCAAGTTCATTTTCACAGATTTTTATTGGAAACCATTTTCGGACAAAAACCTTCAAAGATTTTGGCTCCTTGTAAAGAAAAGTAAATTACCAAGTAAGTTCGAAAGTGCCTAAACTTATTCGCCTTGATTTAAAAAACAATATACTTTTTTTTCAATAATTTCAATGCTCAAACTGCCATCACTACAAAACACGTCTTTCTGAACGCTGCAACTGTTCTTAGCCTTGTTTAGACTGCTTCTGTTCTGTTCCTAAATGTGAACATGCTCAAAGTACACTTTAATTACACATAATGGAGCTTTACATTTTGGAACAATTAGCAGCCCATATTTTGTTTACAAGCATATTACTCAAATGTAAATAAATCATTTTATAATCGTTTGACTTAGACGTGAAATAAATAAAGATCAGGTAAAGTTTGTATTTAAAAATGAACATATCAGCACTGCTTATTGGCCAAAGTTTGTTCCACAGTAAAATGAGCCGTCCTGTAGCAAAGAGCCTTATGTAAGAGCATGTTTAGACAGTCATTTATGGTGCGTCGGTGGTCTGAGGGTTATACATTTGCTCTGGCAAATATTGTGCTTGATTTTGATTTGGTCTGTGGCTCTCTGGAGAGTGGAGCTGGGGGTACGGCCAGCCCTGTGTGGTCAGTATGAAGTGCACAAACTGGAGGTTACGAGAAAGTGAAATGATTAGAAACACACATAAAACAAACAATATAAACACAATTTGGCAGTCTATACAAGCAGTACCTCCACAGGTCCGTCCAGGCGCCACCAAAAAAACCTTTGAGATCATTGTGTGAGTCCTCAAGGCGCATCACAAACCTGCGTATCTACTGTACAGCCAAGAGTTTCACTTAAAGCTGCACTATGTAGCTTCTCCGGTGCAGGGTCCACATCTGCTGCTCTCCATGGAGATGTTACTGTTTTGCCTGGAAAGTTCCACAGTAAGACATTTAACGAGAACATCACTAGGTTTTAGCAATAAAAACACATCTAATTAAATAACTCCAAGATAAATTAGTTTATTGCAACACTGTGGAACATTCTGGACAAAGCAATGGCATACAAGCAGATGCTGTACCCTCCACCAAAAAATGCTGCATAGTGCACCTTTAAGTTGCTTAAGTTCCTGGACTGGGCACATCAGTCTAATATCCTGGGGAAGTATGGCAGCTTAAGCAATATCCTCTGGTTCTTCCTACTCTCCCTGGAACCAATATTTGATATTTATTTCACCTGTGTCTGTTCATTCCTGTTCACATGTTTATCTCCTTCTCCCACTCCATCTTCATTGTTGTTGCTGCACCTTAGATGCCCCATGTCACAGCCCTGACCTGTAGACCAGGATGCTCCTCATCTTCCTGAAGGAACTCTCCCTACACTAGATGAACCACCCTCTCTCCTCCTGGCTCCACAGTCCATCTTCAAAGGGAAGCATGTCAGTCCTGGACCTTCTGCAGCCTGTCCTTCTGTAAGAGTAGGATCTTTCCTTCACTGTGGTTCTCCCCGAGGTTTCAACTTTCTCTCTCTAAGGACAGGCCGTGCTGGGACTGTTATCTATTTGCTAAATTCCTGTGATCATTGTTTAATTTGCTTCTGATGGTTTAGTTGTTTGACTCTCTAACCTTCTGTTGTTTTCGCCCTTCGAGGCAACTACTGTATTTTCGGGCGTTCCAAATGTCCTCAAAATGTATAACAGAACAGGAAGCTGAAACCAACAAATGTGGAAGACGTTACTTGAGTTGTGCGCCTAAAGACAGGAAAGCTCACAGAAAGTGACATTTCTTTTTAACCTTTCCTTTGCATCTCTTGGCGTACGTGACAACAGTGTAGAACAGCATTTCTCAAACTGTGGTACACGTCCCACCGGTGGTACAGTTCTTGGTTTTTTGTCATTTTTAATAAATTTTTTGCTCTTCCTTGAGTCATTTCTTTGTTCAAACTAATGTATCAATGGTGTATAGACCTGGCTTAGCCCTGAAATAATCTTGTCATAGACCTGGTTTAGGTCTGGTACTCGGAAAGATAACTTGTATAATGTAATGACGCATGTTTGGCACACAAGAGTTTTGCTTCTGCCTGTTTTGACACTCAAAAACCTTGAGAACCTCTGGTGTGGAGTAGTCATTTGAATGAAACATGTTGTTATCTGTGCTGCCCGGTGGTCGAGTGGTCGAGTGGCGCAGCACACGTATGCCAGGCTCCAGGTGCAGGCGGCCGCAGTGTCGTGGTTCCTGACTCCGACATTTGCTGCATGTCCTCCATTCTCTCTCCTATCCCCCGCTTTCCTGTCAATAAAGCCTACAGGCACAAAATCTTTGAAACATGTCGGTGTCTTACTAAAGGTGTCAATATGAATACAATAATACGCGACATTTGTATCTCACTTGTCATTATTCCTTCACTTCATACTCGGTTGATTCTGTAGCCACAGCTGCCCTGGGGTAGACAGGGGTCACGCACACATTCATTCAGATTGGCGGGTGAAGTGTCTTACCCGAGGACAGAACAACATATGAGACATAAACATTTTATTATTTAGTTCATTTCAGTGCCAGAAAGCAATATGGACCTCCGTAAGCCAAACTCTTGCTAAACGGTGTGATGAAATACCAAAATATTCGCATTTCAACAGACCCCTATACCACAAGGACCATAGTACTTATTATGTGGTGACTTACTTAATACTCTGTCATAAACTTGTTAGCCTTCGGCACGTTAGGATCCCCTTTGACTTGTCACACATGAAGTCACCCAAAGCAGCCTTCCATGTTATTTTGTGCCTTACAAACAGCTGGATGCACATGTGGATGTTCTGAGGAAGAGGAGGAGGAGGAGGAGGAATGTTTGTGCGTGTTGTGCTAAATGATCAACATGTGTCCAGGGGTTGAGCTTTGACCCACAGAAGGATCTAAACAGGAAGTGTGCTGAGGTCATGAGTTCAAAGTGTGGATACTTGTGTTTACCTAGAGCACGGGTGTCCAAACCTTTTTCACCGAGGGCCGCATTTTGAAACTTATACGGAGCAGAGGGCCACACACAACCCAAATCATTTGAAATTTTGCATATGACATGTTTCGACGAGCCTCGACACCTTTAATAAGACTTGGAACATTAATATTAGGTGGTATAACATCAAAATGCTTGAATGTTTCCAATTTTACAGTAAAAAGTACTACTTTTTGTTGTTTGGACCAACTTAGCAGTTGGTCTGAGGGCTGCATTTGGCCCCCGGGCCATAGTTTGGACATGCCTGACCAAGAAGGTTATGTGAGTATTAATATTATGTGGGTGTCCACAGCAGGATTATTTTTCATAGTATAAGATTTATGGATGTCCCACTGCAAGACGTGGGGAATTTAAAATTCTAACATGCTTGCAGTTTTTACGTTTGTAAAAGTTTGTAAATGAAGGAGAAATGGGGAGATAATGTATGAACCAGTTCATGGCATAACTCTTACTTGAAGGAGCACTTATGTTCACTGCTGGTCACATGTTTGTGTTTACTTCTGGTCACATGGACAGAGATTGATTGAAGACACAGTGAAAGGAGGACTCACTCTGCGACCAAGAGTACAAAATATCAGGTTTGAGATCAATCGCAGCTTCTTTTTTGCCATACAATGGTTCTAAGTTGAATCTTTTTCCCTGTCTCACCATTAGACCTACAATTCAAGATTTCCCCAATCAATTTCCCAATCCATTCCAATCAACTTTATTTATAGACATTTCATTAAAAAAATACAAAGTCCAAAGTGCAGCACAAGACAATTAAGAACACAACACAAATATAAAATAATTCTCTTACTTAACTTGACCAGTCCTCATTTAAAGCAATAGAATAGTCAAACTAAATGAAAGGAAATAAATAAATAGATAAAATAAAATATAAAAAACATTCTTTTAAAAAATGTCCAATTAATACGCACGATGTTAAAAGCCACAGAATAAAAGTGGGTATTACGACTTTAAACACTGTGGGGGATTTGTAAAGACATCGCTGCTTCCTGTTGTTGTTGTTGTTGTCGTTGATTGACCTGTAAGATTTGGGACAATGCCCGGTGGAGACTCTCAGACCTAAACGACGCTTACAGCTAAAACCTCTGTAAAATGGTGCCATTCATTAGAGCTGGTTTAGTGGGAGTGACACGTGCTGACAGCTCGGAGCAGTGCTAGCAGCCCGGGCCCGACTGCCTGCTGCGCCACAGGAATGAGCGGCTTTACAATGTGGGAAGAGAAGGTTTACTCTAACACACACAGCACGCTTCAGAAGAGAGGAGTTCAAAAGGAGGAGAGAATCCAGCCGCAGTGTGCACAGGCTAAATAAGGCTAAACAGGCTGATGCACTTCGCTCATTTCACCGGGAGATTAGGAGACTGTGAAGTGGTTTTGTTGCTACCGTTTCCTGGACTAAAAAACACAAAGCTGTCATACAGAGCTCCATAGGATTATTGAGAGTCAAATGCAGTAGTAACCTCTATGGGATCTGTTAATGTGAAGGGGCAGCAGCTCTACTCTGAGCTTCATCCGAGCTCACTAGTTTTTGCATTTAAGAGTTTATAAGATGAGGAAAGGAAATGTAATCAATGGGAATCGTTTTTGTTTCTTAAGAGTGGCAGAAAGACATCAACTTTGAAGAGCTTTTAACCATGTTATACTTGTTTTCCTCCTCATTTTCCCACTTGAAGCTGTATTTTGCAGTGATTCATGCAAGTAAAATGTCCAGCAGAGCCATCTTGTGATGACGTTTAAAGCAGAACTATGTAACTTCAGTGATAGAGCGCCCCCTGCAGATCCCTTGTCAAAATACATTGTCAGAGAACAGTTGCAAAAGCTTTTTTTTTTTTTTATTGAAATAAGACGGTATAATGACATACAAAAACATTTAACATTGCCAAATATAAAAAAAAGAGCTAAGGTTTCTTGAAGTCTTGTCTTGTCAATGTCAGCAAATGTTGGAAACAACAGGGGGCAATGACGAACACCCAAAAATACATCTTCAACCATCACAGGGACTTACAAAGACGTTAAACAAGGTCAAAATGTGGTGACTTAGTTCTCCTCTAAGGTGACGTATCATAAAAAAGCCGTGTAAGCAGGAAAACAGTGTTGCTGCTTTTGGAGGTAAGCGGACATCTTATATGAATTATAAAGTCAACACAAGGAAAGGCCTTATATGTCTTCTTCAACCAGACCATCAAACCCCCTGTCTAAATGCTAACTGTCAACTATGCACCTCATTATACTTGCAGACAACTTTTAGACCATCATGTATTGTGCATTGACGCTTGATCTCATTCCAAATGTGCCAACTGGCTTCAACCAAAATATATATTCGAAGCATCAAGCTGCCAATTCATGATGCCATGGAGTGAATGAAAAAGCCCACATTGTTTTGCTCCGGTGGGACAGTGTCGTGTATGGTTGCTGTGTGAAAACCGAGCAGATGTTAGCAGAGGGGGGCCCGCTCAGCGCGAGGGGGACTCTTTAGTGACGACAGGAAATGTCACTGCACCACATTTGATCATCCTCATGCTCTCATCCCCTCTTCCGCTCGCATTTATTCACACACTTATCAAATAACCAAGTCTGCCAATTCTCTAAAACCCCTCTCAAATCTGGACTCATCTGTTTCCAATCAAGATATTCCACAACATTTTCAAGTTGTGTGCAACAACTGCTAAAACCCACCCAAATGAGTTGTCAGATTGTCAGTCAACTTGTGTGAAAGCCTTTGGAGATTAAGTTTTCTAATCAAAACTGTCCCTATCTGGAGAAAATAATGTGGTGATTTCAGATCATGTTAAGAACAGCTTTGATCAGCGTGATTCCTCGTGGCATGTACAAAACAGTCCAATTATTGTCTTACACTCTCTCCAAATGCCGCCAAGAAGGCATAAAGCTAATAAAAACCTCATGTTGTGTGAACTATACAGTTATCCTGGTGAATAGGGCTTGCTAACAGCTAGACTTTCAAAATGTGTGAATTAATATTATTTTTGCTAAGAACTTATCTCTACTGACAAAACATGCTCTGCAGAAGTTATTCATGGATTTCAGACATAAAGATTCCTTTTTGATCTGAAGGAATTGACACCGCATTGGTCCTACATGTAAGAGCCTTGTTAGAAAACATCACTTTGTAGATCAGAGTTTAGTTTATTAACGTAACGATCAATGCCAAAACAACCATGTAATAAATAGCAATCTATCATTGTGCTTGACAAATTACACCAAATACATAGCGGCCACAAAAGTATTGACAAATGGGTCCCCCCATACTAAAGTGTACAGAAGTGTTACATAAAGGTCCAAATTTAAAATAAGTATTTTTTCACATCAGAAAGTACCACCTCTAGGGATCATAAAAATACCATGAAGTAGATAAATGGATAAATGATCAATTTGTACAATTGACACACACAGCAAACTTATCTTGGATGTAACATAGTTAACTTCAGGGGACATGAAACTTTCAAAACAGATTTCTACCTCGCTGAGCGTCTGTCAGACTGCTGAGCGCCCCGCGCATGAGCGAGTTGCCGATTTGGGTCGGGCAGTGCTGCAAAACGCGGAAGTAAGATATTGATTTTCCCCACGCGGTAAACAATGTTGTTTGGATGTAACAACTCGTAAAAGGACTCGAAACGAGCTAAAAATGATGAAGGAACGCTACAGGCTCCCGTGAGTAGACACAACCAAAACAGTTCCACTGTCGAGTACAGTAAAAAAGCCTCGCATTTTGATGATGTATCATGGCAATTTAGAATTATGTTTTCAAACTTATACTGCGTGGATGTAACTGATATTGGACACCAACTGGTTACATCCGAAACGCTTCTTCTGAGGGCAATTTCAAAAATACGAGTGGAAACATTTTGAAAAACACTTGGGGCATGACTCTAGAAGTATTTCCCTTCTCTTCATCGCTAGTAGGTTCTTCGTTTGGATGAAATTGTTCTTTTACAAGTTGTTGAAGTTGAGAGTATCATCATGTAACAAAACTCGATCAAAATTCAATTCCTATCCGGGGTGGACGTAATTTTTTTTTGAGTTTCTTTAATCTGCTGTTCTCATTTTATCTTATACATATGTATAATATACAAGGTTTAAAAAATAACAAAGACCTTGTCATCTTTGCTTTTTGAGTGTTTTAATGATGCCCTAGTTAAAGACAATTGCAATGGTACACTTTAGTGTGGCGCGACCCAAATAAGTTTTTTGCTTGGTTTCTCCAAGTTCCACAAATCCAAATTCCAAAAACGTCAAAATTATTACCTTTTTGTTTTCAAGTAATGGGATAGAACGTGTGCATAGTAAGTGCCAGATAGCGTGCTCAGCATTTCTAAACACTTTTCTCCCTGAAGGGTCTAAAAACAAACAACAACAAGCTATGTAGGTGGTGATGTCCAGGGTTATCCACATGACAATTGGTTTGTCTTGATGGTTAGCTTAAGAACACAATTATGTCCAAAAGAACCATAAGATAAGGAAAAACTCCAAATACAAATAGTAAATGAGGTGTGTGGATTCATTTAGAGTAAGAGTAGAATATTCATTTGTTTTATTTAAGCCTATTTATTTATTTTTGATCTTAATATCTAGTAAAGGGCAAAATTTGGGCTGATTGTTTCCCATACAGATCTCATTGTTCTACACAAGTTACAATTAAATCAAAAGGGGTCCATCAGCTTCAGTCCCAAAGAAACCTTGGTAGCCAAATCGCTTGACGATGTTGCAAAGGTCAATGCCCAAAAAGCTACAAATAAAACTTCACCAATATGATGTTTCCAATGGATACTTAAAAACTAAATTGGTCAGAACTTTGAAAGGATGAGTACAAAAGTTCTATATAAAATTGGTCTTGAATTCCAGTGTCAACCATCACCTTTGGATCGACATGCATATGAAACACTTTTTCAGATGTTACCGTCAATATTACGGCATAAGTTTATGATACTGTCCCCCGTGTCTCTGTCTGGCCTTGACTTCATAGTGACTACATCTGAATCCAAACTTGAGTAGACTACCATAAGGAGAACAGTTTCCTTACTTTTCTGCTCGACCTATCCTCCTCATGTCACCTGTCCACCCTCCATCTTAAATCATTACTGTTTGATTAGTCCGACTTTATCACACTACAGAGACACATTTTGGCCCCTGGTTTCGGACACCCGGCTCGGATGGCTTTACCGTGTGCCGTTCAGGGACCCGTATACTGGAGAATGGGGGCTCTCGCTAACTGAAAATGCCCAAAGTAAAAACAGTTCTTGTTGATACAGTCATTTGATCGGACTGGATAACACATTAAGGAGCACACGGGGGATGGAGTGTGCACGTGGCCAACTACACTGGACTGAAACAACAGGAGCGGGTGATAATAGATATTGCACATATGGAGTTAAAGTGATTTACCTGAGCGGGGGATATTTTATAGATTTTGTGTTTTTATAGAGGAACATATGGACGGTGGATTACGACATGGCTTGAAATACAGAGAAAATATAGTAAAATGTACGATTTACTCAATTAACAATTGAGAAACCGCAAACATCTCCATGGAAACAAGCAATGTTGAACCCCTAACCAAAACGTCCATACAAAAACTCCTGAGTTTTGTGAAAAGAAGCCTTCATTCTAAAGGCTGGTAGGGTTCCATATGTTGGTTCCAAGGCATTTTCAATGGAAGCATTAGCATTAGCCTCCAAATACAATATGAAAAATCCAGGGTAAAAAAAATGCATGTTTTATTGCCAAAGATTTAAAGCGCCTATACCCAAAATTGTACCACCGAGCAAAGAACATTGGATTGAACAAATTGTCTATCCCTGGTTATTGCTTCATTCAATTCTCTCTGGGGTTGTCAACTAGGCCCCGTTCACGATAGTGCTTGGAGAGTTACAGTTTCATCAAAAGTGTGAATCTTCACTTCCCATTCCTTCCATTCACTATGAGAAATATATATATACAACTTGATCATTATTGAATATTGAATGCCAAGTCAAATGTTTGTCAGGTTAGCACAGTCTGTAAATGTAAGCATTAGAGTAGACTAGAGACAAAAAACACCCTCTTTTATATACAAAGGTTTTTGCCTGGTGAAGTATTTACGTACATATATGTAAAGGTCTTAAGAGTCAGTGATTATCTAGCTGTAACTTGCTGTCCGCTTTGTGTTAATTAAATGTTGAATTATTTCCGTAAACTAATTCTGAATGAATGGAACGTCAATAGTGAAGAGGGAACTGGAACTAGTATCGTGAAAAGGGCCTATTAAACAAAATGATATCAAATAAAATATCTATTCTACAATTTTGCAACACAAAAATCTATCTTAAAAGTCAAACAGATTATGATCGGAAACAGTGGTCAAGTGGTTAACTTCCCGAAAACAGTGCAGGGTGCTAATTTAACTATTTAAAATGTCAATGCCTTTAACTAAATAATGCCCAAAGAGGCCAAAATATGAATATATACATTTGGAAAAATAATAATAATAATAAAATAAAGAGAATATATAGATTTTTAAAGTCAAGATTTTTTCCACAAAAGTGAGTTCTTGCCAGCTAATTCCTTGCTCCAAAGTTGAGAATACCATCATCATTGCATTCCCAGTCAAGAAGCAACCCCCTATTGCATGATTCAAATTCAAACTGGCTACAGCTACCGCTATCCAGTACATCAGCACTATAGCAGGTGAATGGCTAACACCCAGCTATAGCGTTAGGCTTCCTCAAACAGAAGCGTTGTGCTGTGGGTCAGGGGTTCAGCTGGTGTCGTGTTGCTGCACCTTGCCTATATGTGACATAATGTTGCACTGAAGACCAATGTTAGCTCACGCTGTGTTTTTCCTTGTGGCACAAGAGCCCTATTCCCGCCAACAACGTCATGCAGACAATATTGGGGGGGCGGTTTCACAAGTTCAATCGACGTCGATTGGGGTTCGTTCTAAGGAAGCTGGTAGTTCCACTCTCCATTCGACCCGGGCCCCTGTTGACTTAATTCTTTATTGGCTAGTTTGATTTCTTAAGTTGATGATTCAGACTAGCTAGCTGGCACCTATTGAGTTCGTTAGCGTAGCAGTGTTGACATCTCACAACCCAGCCTTGCTAACGCGCTTTTCACTAGATTGTTAAGTGATCACTGTTGGTCTCGTGGAAAAGAAGCAAGCTGCGAGCCATCACAGATGTTTTGTGTGGATAGATAGTAGGAAGAGTCGGAAAATTATGAGACTGCACATGCTATTCCAGATTATAAATGAGAACACCCAAAAAACTGAACATTCAAGCTATAAAACGCACATTACCCTGTGTAACAACTTTCAACAGAGGACACATTCTCTTTCAAGACCAAGCCAAAAGTAAATGTCATGTCTAAAGTCAAATGCCTATCGCCCTCTCAGGGCTGAGCACACCCGCTTTAGCGCCACGCGCTAATATCTATTCTTTCAATACACAGGGCGACAGGAAAATAACACGTCGACTTGTACATATCGCCTAATCCATCGCAGTTTAGGCTAATAATCGAGTCAATATGAAGAACTACATGTACGTTGCTCATACTTCTATATAAGTACACTAGCTAAAGATAGTGGTGCAAGATGGGCATAAATGTAAAAGTCAGAGGGAAATCATTGCTCTAAGCGAATAGGACGTGGTAAGGATGTTTGCATCACTCATTGTCAAGTGGTGTATTTATGAGCGTCCCACAAGCAATGCCGCTTTGGGAGTGTGTATCATGGACATACAAGCTTTGAGATCATATGACATAAACCGCCTCTTAACACATGTTATCGTGTCGCACATTTGCTAGTCGGTCCAACATGATGCATTACTAGTGTTGCTACTTAAGTCTTCGTACCTTTAGTGTTGACATAGTGCTTATAGGTACAGAATCGCTCTCTTAGTCGAAGGCTTATCAGAATGTGAATGTGAGATAGTAATAGCGTATAAGAGACGCTATAGTGCAATTATGCATCAGATAAAATTATCAACAATAAATTATATTATTAAAATAAGTTGTGAATTGTCTGTTTTGCCCACCCAGCCGAATATTATAGTTAATGACAATACAGACGTCTACTTGGAAATCATGCCATATCCGCCGTTGAAATTACATAATTTATTTAAAAGTCCAATTACATTATTTTGGTAGCAAACAGAATTGCAATATTCCTAAAACTCGTGCGCCACTTTCATGACTCCATAGAAAATCTTGTTGTCAGAACTTGAAGGAACAAGGTGCAAAACAAATGTGCTAAACAAAAAGTTTCCCAGGGGTATTCGACGTTTGAGATAGTCTGTTTTTTTTTACACCTTTCCTTGGATTCGTCGTTCTCCCCACCCCCTTTTTCACACCTTTTTGTCCTCCCCCGATGCCCCTTTTTTCATATTGTATGTTTGTGCTTCTTTTTTACCAGTGAAAATTTATTTGTAGTTTCATTTTATTGCCAGACCGGTCAAATCGGAACCTATAAATATTTCTCCTCAGATGTAAACCAATGAGCCTCGTCCAAAATGGCACCGTCATCAACTCCCAGTCAACACCATTTATGTTTGTTTTTTGTTTTACTGCATCTTTGCCTAGTATCATATTCCATTTCGACACATCTCACCAACAACACACACCCGGTCACACTCTCCACTCTAACCACACACTCCATTGATGACCATCCAAGTACCCCGCCCCAATAAATACCACATGTCTGTCCAAAATAAACCAAAGTAAATTTACATTAAAACGTCCCATTTTGTTGTTTTTCATTCAGTCAGGTGAGCCCTACCACCCCACATTGTATAGAACTAGCTACTTCATACCACTTGTTAGTAATATACTGATATTTGAACACAGGTTATTGTATAACACATTTTTCAGACTTTAACATGTACATGCTTTATTACACACACACAGCACTTTCCCGTCTTCCGCCTTCAAGTGTTCTATCACTCCGAATGCACACCAAAACTCATGAACGTTATCCCTGCATTAACTGGAGTTATCAGATCAATGAAATGCCATGTTATTAGATGCGAGTTATCTGATTTCTTTCTGAGTTCTTTGTTTCTTTGTTCAAAGCTGTGTAGGTTTTGACAAGAAAAATTATGACAAAGAGAGCAAACCTTAAGTGGCAAAGACAATTTTAACATACATTGTTCTTTGTCTTCTAAATGTACCGGAAACCTTTGCTCTTAAAATCCACTGAAAAAAACTGTTTTGATTAATCTGATTTCTCTTGTACATGTAAATTTGTCTTGGCCTCACACTATCTGAGATTTTGCAGATGTAGTAGCAGCATCATTTATAAAGTCTCTGGTAGACATACTGTTTTCCATCCCTATTTGAATCTTTTGAAAAAAATATAATAGGTTCTTGATTTTGTCTTTGGAATGAACAAACCATCAGGATTGTCACAGCAAGAGAAGCAGTAGTAATGTATAATGGTGGCGACAGTTGTATGGGTGTGTCTAATTAGATTGATATGTGCAGTTGTAAACCATTGTATTAAAAGGAATATGAACGTTAATGTATAAAAGAAAATACAATAAGTACAACACTAACACTAACAGACTTGACAAATAAATTTATTGCAGCGCACTTGAGACAGGCAATTCTCTCCACAGGACGGTAAGAAACCACTCGTTATTACACAACAGATTTCTGTACATCTCTACCAAAAGGAGGCAGTAAGCTACAGGGTGGCGTCCCTTAAAATGTTAGAGGAAAGTGAGAACATAAAACACAAAACTAAAAACAAAAAATCTAAATAGACAATTTATGCCATTCAAACAATCAACAATACAAAAAATAAATAGATTTTTTAGGTTTTGGATGAGAAAAAAAACTATTGATAATTCTGATGTGGTCTGAATTCTAGCCACAGAGAGCTCTGACATTTACATTTTACAGAGATTTCATTTTTACAGGTCAGTGTTTTCTATTCCATATCTAAAACATAAGACTCAATAACACACAATGCAGCGTTTATTTCCTAGTATTAAATGGAATGTTTAAATAGTTGAAGTAGTATGTTAATAAATCTTACCACGGTTTGGGTTACTGTAAGCCAAAATGTACATTATTTTCAACATTTCTATGACGTCGATAGTCAAGCCGTTTGTTTTAATTAAGGAGCTATCAAGAATAAGAATATGCATTAAAAAAAAAAAAAAAAAGCAAAATAAGTCAACGTGTGCAATAAAACGATCAATGATTAAGACATGTAGACATCTGGAATGTTGTATAATCAATACATTAATAGAATTGTGATTGTCCCGGGTCCTTAACTCATTTGTGCTGCAAATATATTAACATAGATCCGGGTGTCATTCTTCAAAAATATTAAGCCATGAACAAAACAAGACATCCAGACAAGTTGTTGCAATTTGTTGGCAATCTTGGTTTACATGTCTCTGCAGTAGAAATATGTACAAAGAAGGTTTTAGAAAGTGCACAACTGAAAAAGTCTATACAAGGTCCACAGCTTCACGCTAATCTGACTATTTAAAATGGTGGACACGCACTTAAGGACCATTAGGACAGCGAGCAAGTCTGAAAATGAATCTTTACAATCCATATATACACACTGACAAAAGTCGCAAAAGGTTTGCTGCTACATTCCAAGCAAAAAAATAATAAAGTCCCAGCTTGGAAAACCACAACAAAACATTTTAAAAAGGCAAACAATGGGAATCCTCTTCAAGTCCAAAAAAAGTGTTCAGTACCATGAAAGGTCAACAGTTGCCTCAATAGGATATTTTAGATGAACGGGGCTCCGAAACTTTTGAGGCACCACTGGACACTGGGGCTGGGTGGTCGGTCGATTCGGTGCAGTGTTTTCAGCTGTTCAGGGCTGAGTTCGTCGTAGGCTGTGCGGTACTCCCTGTCAAAGGCCTCTGCACAGCAAAAGTTAGAAAACAGGTCATCATTTTGTATTCTACTCAAATATTGACATTCCCCCAGTGTAAGATTATATTTATAGACGTATCATAGCAAAGCGTTATAATAATCTTTATAAAGCACTTTTCAAATAAATAAATAAACACAAACACACACACACACACACAGTTAAAAATAGACATAGAACAAATCAAACACTATCAAAGGCATTTCTAAAAAGGTAAGTGTTTCTTTAAAGTCGTGAGACATGTTCTTTGCCTGAGTGCAGGAGGGAACATCTAACTTGTGTTTACTTACCAACGTCAATGTTCTCCCGCCCCAAAGCCACCAGAGAGAGAAAAAGTATGTCTCGATAGATACTCCTAGAAGCACAAATATTAGTTATGGGTATGCAAAAACTGTTAGACTGAGAATAAATAGGTTCAGTTGGAAGACCAACCTTTGCCGCTTGACTCCCTCCGGGCGCCTCTTGATTTCTCGAATCAGCAGATTTATTGGGCCATACACGTCGTTGGTTTGGATGTTGCGGACAATTGTGTTGAGGAGGGTACGGATTTCCTGGTGGTCTGTTGGAGCCAGAGTTCCCTTCTTCTCCACTAAAAGTCATCATAAACCAACAGTCAGTCTCAACTATGATATCAGCCTGACCTCTTGTGAGCAAAGGCGGAATTACATCAACGTGTATTACGTCTCTATGAAACTAAACGGACTATAAATGAAATACAATTCAATCAAAGCACACTTACAAAATGTCCTCCACAGAAGATAGAGGGGATCGCCCTGTTCTTGATGCAAATTGACATTGTCCCAAAGCAGCTGCACAAACACTTGCTTACTGTCCTGGGAGAGTGATGTCAACGGCAGCTACAAAAACACATTTTGGATTATTATTGAGATATAAACAGTTAATTTGAATAATAATAGTTAAGTTTCCTACTTGTACTCCATTGTTGCAGTGTTCAGAGGTAAGGATGAGGCCGGGCAGATGAGTGGGCAAGTCCAGCCGACGGAAATACCAAACCAGATTCCAGAAGATGATAGGGTGTTGACTCAGGAATTTGTGTGTGTAGATAACCTGCATGGATATAACCAAAGTCAATACAGTTGAAATGTAAGCCAGAGCTGCACGATTAAGGAAACAAAAATCAAATTCCGTTTTTGTTTTGTGACTGTAGTATTACGATTTGATTTGAGGTACAGGTTTATTTTGCTCAGAGTGCACATCGTAAACCCGTCCAGGAGTATTAACATTTGAGAAAAGACTGAAATCTAATATGATTTGAATAATGATTTGATTTGCGATATATTGTACAGGCCTAATGCATGCTGAGGTAACTGTAGTGAGACTAAATGTGTTCATACCTGATCTCCTTCATTTTCCAACAAAGTCTCCAGCTCTTTGCGCAGAACTAATGGACTCAAATATGGGACGGACACAGGCTTGGGATTGGGCCGCTTTGCTCCCATGCCATCCTATACATAACATCAAAGAGTTAGTCATTTGCTAATTGTACCACATTTTGTCCAGTATAATGCGAAACCCTTACCGACACCTCTTGCAGGCTTGAGGGGAGGCTGGTGGTGGATACACAGTGTCCCGTCCTCTGAAATGAGTCGAGGCTCTGGAGTGGGCCCCCGACGCTGTTGCTGCGAGTGAGAGACGTGCCGCTACATTTGGGCTGCTTCACAGACGCCTTGTTTTCCAGAAGACCCAGGGGGTCTGACTGCACTGGCTCTGGGACAAGACTAGAGGCAGGACAACTACATCAGATTATTTCTGTCACAATGCCGTAATATAGCAATGAAAAAGTATCCCTATTTGATGGACCATAAGATGCATTGAACTAATCCAACACAGACAAATCCAGGCTCCGTTAACATCCAATTATAACCACAAATGTGTACAATATGCAATTTACAACACAGAATATGTGGTCATAAAGGCATAGCATCCATACCTACCTAAAATAATGCTATAATGTATTATATAGCATCAGGTAATGGATTTTTTTGGACCAAAAAAAAAAAAAAATCAGATATAAAGAAAAGATTCACATTTTTAGTTGTCCTTGTCTTGTAAATTTGGTAAAGCAATCCAGGTTTGAATCATATCTTGGGGACATTACATACATTTGCCCATCTCTATTTCTCATTTCCTGCCACATACCTGTACCAAAGGGAAAAAAGCTTTCCGTTGACTTCTTACAGTTACAGTGCATTTTTACCCATTAAAACTGACTTCTTACAAGACATGTTTCATAATACTCAAAAAGTAATGGTTCAAAGTTGTTGAATCTTTACCTCTTGTGCGTCCCAGGCTTGTCATCAGGGTTCTCCTCAGACTCATCCTCCGGAAAGGACATGAGGTCTGGGGCCTTGATGTCTGCCGTGCTGCTGGTGGTGGGCTGTGTGCTGGTGCTTTGGATACTCTCCGCAGAGGCACTGGGATTCATGTAGAAACTGAAAGAAGAACATATACAGGTAGAAAATAAAGTTTTCTTCAAATCAAATCATTATCATTATCATTATTATTATTATTATTATAATATATTTTTTTGTCAATTGCTTTTGGAGATCAACATTTCACACTGTAATTAATATTATTTACATTATATTTTCCTTACTGAAATGTTGAAATAAAATAATTGCAATCACAATTAAAACCCTACTAACAAACATATATTTTTGAACAAAACTTCATCATACAGTTGAAAGAAAAAGTATGTGAACTCTTTGAGATTACTTGGATTTCTGCCTAAATTGGTCATAAAATGTGCTCTGATCTTCACAACAATAGAAAAACACAGTCTACTTGGACTAATACTGCACAAACATCATATTTGTTTTTTTATACGTTTTTATTGAACGCAACATGTAAACATTCATAGTGCAGGGTAGAAAAAGTATGTGAACCTTTGGGTTTAATAACTGGTTGACCCTCCTTTGGCAGCTTTAACCTCAACCAAACGTTTCCCGTAGTAGCAGATCAGACCTGCACCACAGTCAGGAGAAATTTTGGACCATTCCTCTTTGCAAAACTCTTTCAGTAATATTCTTGAGATGTCTGGTGTGAATCGCTCTCTTGAGGTCATGCCACAGCATCTCAATCGGATTGAGGTCAGGACTCTCTATGACCCCCTTCAGAAGGCACATTTTCTTCTGTTGAAGCCATTCTGTTACTGTTACTTCTATGCTTAGGGTCATTGTCCTGTTGCATCACCCATCCTCTGTTGAGCTTCAGTTGACGGACAGATGGTCTTAAGTTTTCCTGCAAAATGTCTTGATAAACTTTGGAACAAATTTTTTCGTCTATGACAGCAACTTGTCCGGGCCCTGAGGCGTCAAAGCAGCCCCAAACCATGATGCCCCCTCCACCATATTTCAGAGTTGGGATGAGGTTTTGATGTTGGTGTGCCTTTTTCTCTCCACACATAGCATTGTGTGTTTTTTCCAAACAACTCAATTTTGGTTTCATCTGTCCACAGAATATTTTGCCAATAGTGCTGTGGAACATCCAGGTGATCTTTTGCAAACTTCAAATGTGCTGCAATGGTTTTTTTGGACAGCAGTGGCTTTCTCCGTGGTGTCCTCCCATGAACTCTATTCTTGTTTTCCTTATTGTAGATTTGTCAACAAAAATGTTAGCATGTGCAAGACATTTCAGTAAGTCTTTAGCTGATTGAGGATTCTACGCTGTGCTCTCAAAGTCATCTTTACAGGAGTCTGCCTTACCGTGGACACATGAACATCAAGCCTTTTAGAGATACTTTTGTAACCCTTTCCAGCTTCATGCAAGTCAACAATTCTTGATCGTAGGTCTTCTGAGAGGTCTTTTGTGCGAGGCATGGTTCAGTTCACATCAGGCAATGCTTCTTGAGAAGCCGAGGGGTTCACATACTTTTCCCACCCTACACTGTGAATGTTTACATGTTGTGTTCAATAAAAACATGAAAATATATAATGTTTGTGCAGTATTAGTTTGAGTAGACTGTGTTTTTTCTATTGTTGTGACTTAGATGAAGATCAGAACACATTGTATGACCAATTTATGCAGAAATACAAGTAATTCCAAAGGGTTCATATACTTTTTCTTGCAACTGTACATCTATAAAGAGCAGTACCTGGACCGTAGATCATGAAACTCTATGTGCATTAATGGCAGGAAGGCGGTGCGGCAGAAAGGGCAGTTGGTGTTGAGATTGGAGTCGTCCGCGGTCCAACCTGCCATGATCTCCTCGTCATACACCAGAGCTTCACAGTTACGGCACTGGGAGCAGCTGGACATAAGAACCTGAGAGAGCAGGTAGTATAAGCTTTATTAAAACAAGATAGCAACAATGTGGCACAAGAATTTAAAAGAGAATGTGACTTTTCTGACCTCAAGAGCAATGTTTTGGAAAATGCTGGAGCAGGATGCATGATGCGAGCCTTGTTCAGAGTCAAGTCCTCTGCCCCGACCTGGAGTTGGATCTGCAATTAAATAAATACATATATTTCTTTAGCAATGTTTTCCTGCTAAAGCTAATATAGAACCATGATCTTATTCCACCAGATGTCCTTCAAGTCTCTGACAGTATGTACTAAAAACACACAATTACTTATCTCTATAATGGCATTTTGATGTTTTATTTATTTATTATTATCAATTATATTTTGCTTTGTATTTAAGGTTGTTTTTGGTAAGTCTTTCTTTTTTTGTATTGCATTTAATCCGCCCCAGACCCAATAAGTAAACATTACTGTATCAATACATTTCCAACACTGATTTTCACAGCATTACGTCCACACAAATAAAGTGATCTTACGTGTTTGTTGTGTTCCTCGGCCCGTGTCGCTGCTGCTGCCGCTGCTGCTGCCCAGACTGGTGCAGCTCTGGTTCAAACCGTTGGAGACCAAACCCGGGATGGGGCCTCGCTCTGGGCTTTCATCGACATCAAGAGGGGCCAGCAGGTTTTCATCCAGGTGAGCTGGAAACCCACCCATGTGACCCTGTTCATCCTACAGGGGAATAAAACATTGGAATGATTTAAGTGCAGTCTTAACTGGTTAGATAATAAACTTGTTTTAGTATGTTCTTGGTATTATTGGCAATATTTTGAAATTGTAATAAAATGTGAAATAGTTTTGTAATTTTATACATCATGAAATATTAAGGTCGGGGAAGTCTGGAAATAAGTGCATTTTTGTTTTCACTAGCATTGAAAAGAAAGTAAAGGCCAGTTCAAAGACAAATATCCTTTGCTTTGTTGCAGTGCTGATCAGAAGAATAAATTACTGTTATCGATCACTCATCACTAATAATTGTCATAAGTCAAAGTCTGGGAATTTCCACCTCATTGTCAACCTCCTAAAAATACAGCAAACAAATATAATTGCGAGGTTAATACCTTAGTCATAGTCAGATTTAGATCACTTTACATTCCTAGACATCACTTTGTCTGGTCATTAATCTTTATAATGATTCATTTTACTTGGCTCACCTCATCATCGGAGTAGGCGTAAGCTGAGGCCACGGCTCCCCACACTTTGCTGGCTACCGTCGCCGCCTGCTTCATGCCTGATCTGAGAACGTCAATCTTTGGCCCAGACAAAAGCGTATCCATTTTTATTCCAGAAAACGTGTTAATAACAGACCCCAGCGAGCCGCCTTGTGACGACTTGACCAGAGCTGTGAGCGAGGCTGAACGAGGAGCTGGACTCCCTGATGTGCTGGATGGTGTTTTTGTCTTAACGGCAAAAGTCTTGGATCTGGTCACAGTGTTGGGACTCCTTTTTGGAGTGTCACCCGGCGACCCTGTTGGAGTTTGGACTTGAGGAACTGGGAGACTAGACCTTCTCTCTAAAGTCTGTTTGCTCTGCGGAGCATCTACGCTGTCTTTAGGTGGTTGCTGTAGGTCCATACTTGAAGATTTTACACTTAGAGGGCTTTTAAGCCCCATGTACATCTCGATCTCTTCAGCCAGATTTCGAGATACGGCGACAGGCAAGGAGCGCGGGTGTTCCTGGCTTGTTATTGAGGCAGAGTCTTCACTTTCAGACATTAATCGTGATAGTGGATCTGCTCCAACTTCAACATCTTCTCTTTCTAAAGTCGCCACATGCCCTCCTGCCTCTTCATCTTGTATTTGCTGGTTTTCGTCTCCCTCTTCCTTCTTCTCTTGAACTACGCTCTCATTTTCTTGGTCTTTCTCTGGTGCTGCATGTTCTGCTTGTTTCTCTTGTTCATTTTCCGGCTCTTCCTCTAAGTCTTTAAAAAGTGCTTTAGAAACAGAGTGCGGCGGCGGGCTTTGTCCAGTAGAGAGTGCTGCGGCCAGAATCCGTGCGTCCGCTCCCATCTGGCTGGCCATGTGGTCCACGCCCTTCTCCAGAAGCATCCCAGCTCTGGTCTCTGCGCTGAAACTACAGCTGCGCTCCGAGAAAGTCTTCTGTCTCTGCTTTTGGGATTGAACGTCAGAAGAGTTGTCTTCAGGGAGAGATATGTTGTCAGATTTACTGTGCCGCCTGAACAGCTTTCCTATAGAGAAAGAAAAAAAGAGAAGAAAAAAAACAATCTGATGGTTTAGATCCAGATGTCAAGTAGTACCTCACGTAACCCTTGTATAAGTAAACAAGGACTAAATCAGATTTACAACAAGTAAGAGCTTATGGAAAGAAACAATTACTCAAACAATAATTTACTTAGAGAGAAGGTGGGGCCTAAAATGAAGAGAATAAACAGATTAAATTACAGTAGATGAAGCAGTTCACTGAAAGAGACTGTAGTTATTATTATTATTATTTTTATATATTTTTTTAAATCATTAAGACCATTAATCATCATTCTAACTGAAATTTCATTAATTCCACAGCCCTAATTAAACACAAACGGAACCAAGTCTTAACCAAAAATGTGGTTGGACAAAACTTGACCTGAAACAGCAAGCCACATCTAACTAGTACCACCAATGTAAAAACACCCTATAGAAGATTAAAAACACAACTGAATTACCCGTTTCTCTGCCCCCATCACAGCTTCCTGTGGACAGTCGGACAATACTCGCTGCCGGAGCATTCACATCTTTAGGACTGGGAGGTTCAGTTACTCCTACTGCACTGTCCACTGAGCCAGCAATGTCTCCTCCTGGACAGTAAAACAACCATAACATTTGACATTATATTTCAAAATAATGTAATTT
Organism: Chaenogobius annularis; assembly: GCA_015082035.1. NCBI lineage: Eukaryota > Metazoa > Chordata > Actinopteri > Gobiiformes > Gobiidae > Chaenogobius > Chaenogobius annularis. Next base: position 333,996 of record BJKM01000527.1, read on the forward strand.
GAAATGTTACGCACTACACGTTTTTGGGTTGTTTTTGTTTTTACCAGCATGCTTGTCTTGGCTCCTTTCCTCTGTGGAAATTACAGCTGTATTTGAGGACAGTTCTTGATGCAACTCATCTTTGGAGCCATAGCCCTGATCAGAGTGTTGACCTGTATTGGGAAACACTCTGTTAGCAAATCCATCGTCATTAAAAAGTTAATTAACCTTTGGGCTAACCTGTGTTACAGTGGTTGTCTGTTGTGTCTAGCAAACTAGAAGCAAAAACATTGTCTACGCCATTGACTTCACTGGAGCTGTCAGCGCTGCCGTGGCTCAACCGGTCGACATCTCTGCTTGTTGAGCTACCCACTGCTGCAGATGTTTTAAATAAATACATAAAAGTTGAATACATGTATACATAATAATACAATAAAGTGCAGTGAGAAATAGAACTTGTACCTGAAGGACTGAGAGTTGTTTCCCTCTTGGCTGAAGTTTGGTCAACAGAGTGCTTGAACTGAGCAACTCCTCTCACCACGTTTCTGAGTTTGGTCCACATAAACTGACCACTGCGGTTTCTGCTTGGCCATGGACTCTCCAAAACAGCCTAGACGGACAACAAAAACACTGTGATGAATATTGCTTATATTTTTGAACACCACGGAATGCCTTTTCATTTTTTTCGATTTCTATTTTTCTATTTCTCTATTGCGGCTGGGAAACATTTTGTCCTCAAAGTATGTAAAGGACGCACTACTCAGACAGTGCTAAACTTGTGACAGGCACTGCACATGGGGGCTAATAGTTTGCATATGCCTGATCAGTGCATTCCTAGACATGTATCTTTTAAATGGAGAATAACCTTGTTGTAATATCCATATGTGATGGCATTAGGGTGTACTCCAGCCTTCTTCATCTCCACCAGAACACGCACCGCCATGACGGGGAGGCCCCAAACCCCACAGAGCTGCATGACTACTCTGTAACACACCTATAGGACAGGAAAATGAGATAAAATTATTATTATTTCACCATGAAGAAATGTACTCAAATACAGCTAGCATGAAAAGTACGCCTGCAATCAGACAAGAAAATAATAAATACATTGACGAGAACTATTTAAATGATATTACCTCATCCAGCATCTCGACCTCCGTGGTCCTCATCTTCAGGAGCACATTGTAGGCCTGCTGCATGGCTCTGCTTTTGGACTTGGCCAGTCGCACGGCCGCAGGGAGACAGATGAACCACAGGCTGTAGCAGTGGCTGAAAAGGCACCGCGCCCACAGCGGAGGGTTTGAGTAGAAACGCTTTGCCATCTTGTAGGCCAATTTGATCTCCTGTTAAATAAAAAACATACAAATATAAAAAGGAAGAACAGAAGTAAATTGGTGACTCACAGTAGGATCAGACATGGTAGAGGTAGAAATGTTTTTGACTCTTTTAGGTTTTTTTTTTGTTTTTTTGTTTTTGGTGCAAACAGCATTTATTGTATATTATTGGGATTCAATTGGGCCTGGATTCACTAATTGTCTGTGTTAGTAAAGGTTAGTTGATAAAATCAAAGAGAACACTTGAACACAGATTTGACCCCCAGAGGGAAACATTGTATTGTATGTCGGAATCATTTTTAAATCTCACCTGTTTGGTCCTCTTGGCCAGGAGCGCAGGGCTGCTGGACAGACTGGCCCCGGCTGCTCTGGTGCTGAGCGCCGGCCGCAGCTCTCTGGGACGGTCAAATAGGTCCATATTTAACCGAGGAAATCCTTTGTATCTGCACAAAATAAAGGACGCATAAATTACATTTTAATGCCTCTTCACCACTCAGAAATAGTGTACTCTGTGTAGGGCAACGCCTGGTACTAACAAATACCAAATTATATTTTAGATATTCAGATATGCCATATATTGTTGACACGCCTTTTTCCACTTGTATGTTGCCCATATTGTCAGCACCTGCTCATGATGATACCTCTATGTAAGCATAAGCGAATATAAATTGTTATGTTGCATATAATTGCTAATTTACATAAACCATTAAAAATAATGATATTAGGTATGATCTTTTTATTTTAATTTTATACTATAGTAATTTTTAATTGTCTCTTAATGCATGCCATTTTTGATTCCATATATGTTGTTTTTATTATTGCTCAGTGTTTTATGTTGCACCTTAATGCCGAGACAAGTTCCTATGTTGTGAATTTTGTTCATTGACAATGGCAATAAACCCCTTCTGATTCTGATTCTTAAATTTGGATTCAGAAACAGTCGATACATACGATCATGACACAAATGTGGCGCAATGAATGTGTAAATGAATGTGTTTAATGCAGTTATAAAGGACTGGTGATTATTACGTGTATCTTTGAGCCGGTTCAGATGAGCCTTCTACTGGAGGTTCTGGAGGCATCACAAACACCGTGTGCTCGCTTTTCTGTGACTCGTCTAACTCCAGCAACTTTGTGTCCTCGGACGACTCGGCTTCAACCTACAGAGAAACAGTAACTTTTGTAAACTTTTATCCATATAAGATCACAGGTAGAGAATTATAGAATCATACAAAAACTAAAAGAAATACTACTACTAATAATACTTGCTTCTCCAACCGCACAACCTTAGCACAGTACTTATATATGAAATTACACTATACACATGCTCATATGGCGTTACGATTGGTGGAGGTAAAGCAGGAACAATGATTAAGAGAGTAAAATATTAGTCCTGAATAAATAAAAAGGGGAAAAGCGATTGTGATTACAGAATTAGTCATTACCTTGGTGCCTTTGTCGGTGATTTTATCAGAAGGAAAAAGCTGCGAGGAGAGGAAAGAGAGCAGAGGAACAGGCTGAATCAAAGGAAATTTAACTTCCTCATTCCCCCGGTGCATGATGGGTGATTTCACCAATAAAACATAACAACAAAAGACTTTTTTTTTGTGGAAAAACAAGCATCCGGTGAACAGAATGACGTTTGTATTAAAGAAACCACTTACCTTTTCAACACAATCGTCAAAAAAGGCCAGTCCTGTGTCTTTGTCACTAACGAAGGTGCACTCCTCAATGAAGCGGATGAAGATCTGGGTTTTGGTGAGCTGGGAGTAGAACTTCTGGTGGGTGCGGTCTCGGCTTTTTAAGAAACCTAACAGCAATTACATAACAATAATAACAATATTTTTCTATCAGAACCAATACATTCATCTTAATTACAGAACAGTAACAAAGGGCTAAACTTTATTCATATCACAGTTACACCAATATTTGAGAATAGCACTGTTCCTTCTTGTAGTACTGCAGTTGTTTTTCCTCAAGTTGAATAATCACAATTTTTGGACTCAATTTTTATTTTCAAATTGAACAAATATTACTTCAAATAAATAAAGTTTTTGAAAAAGACAAGACAAACATAAACACATGTCCATTTATTCATCCAAGGTGCTAGTTTTTTTTCTAATTTTTGAAGCCACAGGAACGGCAGTTGAAAAAACACTTTTGTATTATTGACTATTTAGATTAATTTAACCACAATTCAGTTTAAATTTAACTAAGTGGACAGGACTGTTTGTACAATTTTTGTTTTTTTTCTTACTTTCTTACTTTTTCTTTGGCAGGACATGAAGCAGTCTGGGTTGTGAGACATTCAGCAAGTTGTCAGAACTAAAGCTGCATTTTAGAGAGAGAACCCAAATGTCTGACCGTCACAATTTACTTTTTGTCCCCGTTTATGCTTGAATATATAAGAGAGATATCCATTTCACCCGCCCATGGTAATAATGTTATGCCGGTATGATAAATGAGCAATAAACCATCTCCCATTAGCTAAGAGTTATAGAAGAACAATGATTGATTGCTAAAACATTACTCTAATAACAAAATGCATTAAGCAAAGTGATCTAAATTAAGGTTTTAAATCATGTGGGCACAAACATTAAAATCTCTCCTCAAACTACAAATTCATTACCATCAGTCAAAATAACCAATCATCTATGTTCTTGCCGTCTGTACCTTGTAGGTCGTAGAGAGAGTCGGCAGCGGTTGCCTTCTTCGACGGGGCGGTGGTGATTGGTTTGAGGTAGGACCGGTAGCCTTTTAAAATGGAAGCCATAAAGCGCAGAAAAGCTTCCTGGATCTCCATCTCTAGTGCCGTTTTCTTCTTCTGCCACGTGAAGTCTGCCTCGATGGGCGTCATGTCCACCGCTGAATCCTCCTGGTTGGGCTGTCGCATGGAAACTGAAAACATTTAATGGAAAATATTAGTTGTCTGAGTAATAAAAGTGTAATGTAAAGAACAAGCAGGTGGGTATATCTTATAAAAGTAAGATTTAGGATGCGTTCACACTTGCGTTTCTGTTGGGTCCTGGTTTGAGCCCAGTTTAGTCCGGATGAACACTTAGTTTGGTCGTCTTCCAGTCCTGGTTTAGTTTCAAATTTATTCCTGGCTTAATCCTAATTTAGTCTATGTGCAAGTGTGAACGCACTCTGGGATGCCTACATGGGTACTTCAAACTACTACTACTACACCAGCGGCATGGGTCAAATTTCACTACGGGGACAAAAAAAGTGTACCACACATTACAACTTCTTGAAACTACAACTACAATTTTTTGAAACGACAACTTCTTGAAACTACAACTACTTCTTTGAACTTCTACCCACTGCTTTTGAGTAGCATTATACTTTCCTTCCTTTTTATGTATGATGTTTTTAACATTTGCTTAAACAAACAAGCGTCAAATTGTTCGGCGTCATTCCCACCTGTGGCCAGCTGGTGGTGCAGGTTGCTCAGCGTATTCACCAGACTCTTGCCGGGCTTCTTGGGGAGGTTTTTCCAGTTGCTGTGTCTCTTCTCATCAGACCTGCCGCGAACCGAAACAGTAATTTACCATGACAACTGAAATCCCTTGAATTAACATCTTCTTTACCCTTTGTTTGATCAAAGTAAACAGTGATTATATAAACAGTGATTTAAGTCTCACAAGTAGATGGTGTTGGTGTCTAGGTCCACGCAGACGACATCAGGCGGGGGATCGTAAAGGTCAAAAAAGCGAGAATCCACGCCCACGATAAAAGGTAACGGAGCATTGAGGACACCGGCCAGAGAGAGTGGACAGAGGGGGATGTAGGGACACTGCCACTGAAACGGAAAGAGCATCTGGAACGGAAAAAAAACCATATCAGAACAAGTTAAATTACTAACCGCTATGTATGGAAAAATGCAAGATGTATTGATCACATGCGATTTTCATTTTATTGCCTCTGTTAACTATGGAAATGTTCATGCTTTCGGGAGAACTTTTGAGGCGTTGCGACATGATTACAACAACAGCAGCTAAATCTCCACAAAGAGAAGTTCGACTAAGCCAAATAAACATTGGAAAGCTGCTCTTTTCACCGCCACATCGACACTAGTCATTTTGATCTCATGGTTGTGTTACGCTGACAGATGCGTGATTAAATTAATTACAGCTCACGTCGCTTTGGAGTATTATACAGAATTGAAGAGGTTAAGTGAGGCGGTTAATAATCAAACATTGCACATTTTTAATTAAAGTTGTAAGGCTATATTTGCCCGGATCTGTATTCTGCATTCTCTCTTTTAACTTAAAATTACAATATGTGGAAACAATCATGACATACCAGAGAGTAGTAGTGATTGGATACTGCTTTCAACATCACTTGGTCAAAAATAAATTAGATACTTTGGTAAATTGTCTTGGTGTGTAACATACAACTAAAAGCATTATAAGGATTTTGGAGAATACGGTACATTTCTACCAAGGCATTAACATTCGCACAAGGTTAAACATGTTCCCTTTTAGTTATATTTGCCTATGATACCTACATCTTGAATGAAGTGTTCTGGATGTACAGGAATGTAATAATAGCAGTAGCAATAATACTAACTATTACAATAATTCAGAGGTGAGTAGAATATCGAAATATTGATAATATTGTTTATGTTGCTTTGAAGATATGCAAAATGTGTCTGCTTTTCTGTTGAGAACTACTGAGATATTCATTTTTGTCAATATCCTATCCTGCCCTACCGTTATTTCTATTGACAATGTCCATATATTTATCGAGTTTACCTTATAACGCTTTACCTTTTCCATTGATAGGATAAGCAGGCCTAAACAGCGATGTAAATGCAAACTACTCACAGCCACAACCGCCTCCGCGATGCCGGTGAGCACGTCCGGCCGCAGCGAGTGGAGCAGGATCTTATTCTCCAGTAAAATAAAGTGCAACAGCGTGGCACAGTTTTCGGCCCCGAGATTCATCAGCAGCGTGCCATAGTCCGCTCCACTGGAAGAGAAAGACACCAAATATAAAAGGGGCGTTTACCTGGCATGTGAATTACTGTGTCAACTAATGGTTCAATATACAATTTTTGGCTCAGTATTTAGTGGGAAAAGATTTGTTAACAAGTGATCTCATATCTGTATCATTTATCAGTGCAATTAAAAGGTCTTCAGTAGTGTTGAACTGCATATCCCAATATTTTCAGCAGGAATATGTATCACACTTCAAAACTATGTTATTGTGACAGTTCTAGTTTTGGATTAGAACTAAATACACTAAATCCAAAAGAGGGACTCAAATCTAAAAATGTGTTTTATGGCTGTTATAACTGCACGCAATGAGGTAGTAGAGTAGATCATTTAAAGTGCAATTCACAAAGAAAAACAGGCATTATTACAGTATTTTCTTGTGTTTACATGCTTGTCACAAATCTAGAGTCATTATGGATGCTTTTAAAAACATGATAAAACAGGCTTTACATATAACATTTTATATTCGAGGAAATATAACTGATCATAAATTACCTCAGTGGTAGAGGAGTACACACTGGCTGAGAGAGGATCAACGTGTCGTGTGCAGACAGCTAGAGGCAAAGTCAATAAAAGCGTTATGACAAAACGTGTATTATACAAATTATATGTCATTTTCAAAATGAGCAGGAAAATGTCAATTACCTGAACTAAAATCCGTGGTCGCTGTGGTGAAGGGAAGGACACATTGTGCATGAAGTGAGAAATGTGCCTTTGGAAGAAGTAGAAGATGGATAGGTTAAACACTTGATATATACACATCTATTCAATATCATTACAGACATATGAAGGAAAACATTATGTACTGCACTGTAAATAAGAACATAAATAAGGCATCGCTAGAGCTGATGGGCTGAAAGAAAAGTAATTGAATTTATGTTTTCAAATCAGTATTCAGTTCAAAATGGAAAATGATGACAAAGACGGAGCCGACTGTCAAGGGCTGGACTGAAATAACATTGGACAAAAAAAAAAAAAAAAAAGGAAAAAAAAAAAAAAAAAAAAAGACTGGAAAGACTGGCTTTTGCAATAAATTTGAAAATGGAGCAACCGGAGCATTTACAAAACTGGACATACGCCGGACTGACTATCTTTGGACTAGGCTTTTTCTTTTTGTCTGTTTACTCTCACGTTCTGTTTAATTTCATTTTATGTTCAATTTGCGCAATATAAATAATAAAAAGAAAATGCTGGAGAGAAGCAGAGATGACTCGAATAGCTAAACTATTACATCAAAGCAACAGGCTTAGCAGGTTTTTTTGTGTTGCTTTTCTTCCCTAAAAGGACATGATATATTTTGTTGTGTGCAGAGGACTTTGCATTATCTATAAACAGCAGCCTTTGTCATTTGATAACCGTGCCAATTCAAATTTCCCATCCCCGACTCTCTTGTAGAGTGTTTGTAGTTCGTTGCTGTCAGTACGTATCCAATCAGTGCGGTCCAAATGTTAAGGGGCGTTGAAATGTTAAATTCACTCACTTTTCAATGGGCAGGGGTTGAGGCCCGGAGACCGACAGTTTGTAGAGGAACAGGAGGAATTTGCGAAAGGATTTGAAGAAGGGCCATCGGGACAGCAGGCAGATGCACTTGTTGGTGTTGACCGCTCGGTTTGGAATCATCTTCTTCTCGACGGTGGTGAGCAGGCCCAGCTGGATCTTCTGCTTCTCGCTCAACAAATCCACCGGGTACGGCTCGTAGAACTGAATGGCTGCCCCATACACCTACGAATACGGCCTGTCGTCAATATCGGTTTACCACTTTGAATGTCAAATGTGACAGTGGTGGAAGTTATTTTGTTTTCTTCTAAACGTTTTGGTAGTCATCCAACCCCCGAATGTGCAAAATCACAAGAACGCAAAAGGGTGTTCAGTAGAATATCGGTCATAAAAATCATAAGAACGTTGTTTTGACGATATGCTAAATTTGAATATCAAGTTTACATTTTATAATAAAAAATGCTGAAAAAATAGTTGATTAAAGAAGAAAACAGGGGGAAAAAATTATGTTGTGAACGTTCAAATAAGTGTAATAGGTGGCATTTCTAAACTCTGGAGGGTACTTTTACAATAATTTAAAATAACACATTTGAAGACACGTTTAAACATGTTTCTGTTGGATTTCCATAATATTGTTTAAATATAATAATCTGGATACTCCCAAAATTTTGAGATAATCATTTTTTTCAATATTGCCTGCCCCTAGTGCACAGTATATAATTATCGACACTCGACAGATTCTATTTCATTGTTCAAATTTGACCAAACTGTAACATGATGACACATTATAGGGGTTAAACTTACCTTTTCACCAGAGGAATTGGTTAAAACAAAAGTAGAGAAAACAGGGAGAGGGTCCCGTGTGTTTGGAGCCCAACACTCGATCTTGGCGCCCATCGGCAAACAGAAGAGAGGAACCGACTCCGACAAAGGGAACGATTCGTAGTCCTCCTCAGGGTAGCGGAAGATCAGTCCTTCAAACCAAGAGACAGAGATGGTTTTATTTCCAATGAAGCTTTGGTAGAGAATAGTGCAGTGCAAAAGTATTAAAATTTTTTGAGAGGTTATATAAAATAATAAAAGTAATAAAAAAATAATAATAATTCACTAGTTTACTGATAAATGAATAAAACTGAAATTCTTACACTCAAATGACTTTTAAATGAACACAAAACAAAGCTATCAACGTGCAAATGCTTTATTTAAGACTTTTTGACTGTGAATGCATATGTGAAATGTTGTAGGTTGTTGTTGTGCATTTGTGCTGCTACTCTTGCAAAGGACACTCTTGCAAAGGAGATTTTGAATCGTTAAATACGGTCAAAAATAAAGCAACAGTCCTCATTTTTTTTATTTTTCTAAAACTCACGCACAGAATCCTTTCAAGCACTCCTAGACCTAAATGAGAATGTGCTCTCAATTGACCTTCCAGGAAAATACTGAATAAATAAAACAAAGTAAATAAACCAACACAGTAAGCGTTGCTATACTTCCATTATTGCTAATAAACTGTAATATTTCAAGCTCGATTCTGATGCTTAGGAAAATGCTTGATACTCACATACATATTTACCATAATGATGATAACAACAACATTTAAAACAAAATAATGTAAATTTCAACATAAAATTCCCACATAGCATTGCAATAGTTCTGAAAAGGATCAAGACCATTCAAAAATTCATGAAATCTTAAATCTAACAAAGTCCCTTTTGTAATTCAATAGATCCACAAACAATCTTTGATACCCATAACGGTTGAGGAAATAAAAAATCTTATTCATAAAATTTTGACTAACAAAGTGCTAAATTGTTTCCCATTGCATCACACACGTCTGTACAAGCGTGGGTAAGAGGCGTGACAGGAAGCTCAGATGAATAAACGATTGCTTTGCAGGAAAAAGGGCAGCGTCGAGATAAACCCGGGGAAAGGCTAGAGGTGGGTGTTTGTGTACACATGTTTGTATGACTCTGACTGAGCGCGCGTTACACAATACAGGTTTCAAAGGCCGAGCGACAGGGGAAATGTGCCCGGCAGACCTCCCAAATGTCAATTTTAATGAGAAATGACTGTTGTACTATCATTGATGAAGCTTTGAAATATAAATGATAAAAACTCAAAAAGCAACATCATAAACACAACATGCATTTGATTCTGTATCAGTTAATTGATTCATCTACATTAAATTGCCAACAGTAAATATAGTTGGGGATATTGATTATATTGTGAATGCTGTTTTGAAGATATGCAAACTTTGAGTATGTTGTTTGTAAAAATATATATATATATATATATATTTATTATTATTATTATTATTATTATTATTATTATTATTATTTAGTAGTAGTAGTATTACATAATAAATAAATAAATACATAAATATTAATTAATATAATAATAATAATAATAATAATAATAATAATAACAACAACGACAAAAACTGATTACAAATAAAAACGGAACAAATTTACAATGTACTGTAAATGTACAATGTACAATTTCTGAATTCTGTAATTCTGGACTATTCAGACTATTTTCTATAAATGTAGTTTCAACAGAGTTTGCTAACAAATGTATTTTCCTAGTTGTAATTTAGTTCATAAGTGTAACCTTCATCAAGGTCAAGGACACAAGTGAATTGTATAACTGGGAATAACAATAAAGCAACAGAATAAAAAGTATTTAAATAAGAAGGCAAGAGTGTCAGTGTAAAGGTATACTACTATACTGTACTATACTACATTTTTGTGGCGGTTTTAGGAGCTTACTATGTTCATAAGTATAGACACTAGAATACAGTAGTACCATGCATCCCTATAATATATAATTTTCACTGTTAAATGTGTTTGGCTACTTGTACTCACCTGCTTTAAAACTGATAGAATTGGCTGAGGAAACAGACTTCTTGTAACAAAGGAACACATTGGAGCCCCACTGGAAGAAGAAAAAACACAATTGAAATAAGACGTCATGCTCTTTCTCTATTGATTAAATATTGATGCAAATGACTCTGACGACTGACCATGCCACAGTTGAGGTTCTTGTCTACTTTGCAGAAGGTATGGGGCGGCGTCTCTCCCTTGCTGGTTACTATGATGCAGATGTCGGTCACGGCGAGGGAGTTTTGGGGCTGGACGGGTGGGGCGCGGCGGAACGTGATGAAGATCCGCTGTGACGTGGCCGAGCTGTTGTTTACGTTAGCGCAGCGTCCGTACGGTGTGGCCTGGATCACCTCACAGCCTTGGATCAGACGCTCTTTGCCTTCATAGAGCACCCTGATGAAGAAAAGAGCAACACTTGATTATAATCCTTAAAAATTGTCTTGAAAATTGTATTACACGAACAGGTTTAGATCTAAAACGTACTAGGGTTTGGCGAGGGTTGTCAAAAGTATCGGAAATCAGACAATATTCGATACTAAAACTAGATGCATCAATACTAAAAAAGCACACAAACAGGACAGAATTTGATTTTTCCTGAACAGTTTTAGAATGATCTTGAGCTTGATCAGAAAAATTATAAGATCACATGGTAGCATGAAGAAAGTACTATTATTTAGAGTTGAAAGTGATATTCTACATCTAAAAAGTGTTTTTTTTTTTTTTAAATTGCTATCCTGTATCCTTCTTCGTATTATCAAAATAGAGTTGGAAATGTTAGTATCTTGACACCAGGTGGGGCTGCTTCATGACTTTGATGAATGAACTCTAAGTAGCTGAGAATTATATTTAAGAGGAACTAAAGCCATTTGTCTCTTCTGACTGAGTGTCCACACTTCATTGTGATTGGTTGAATTCGCCACTCAAAAGCTAGCCAATAAGGCGACTCGGTGAAGACAAGTGGACCGCATAGGTTTTTGAGAATAGAGCTGCATTAAATACAAAGTTCCGAATCACAATACAACCATCTCTACAGGTTGGATCATGATCAGAAAGTGTTTTTTTTCTACCAGGTGTATTTTAGTTACAACTAAAGTTAATTAAAAGAAGATGAGACGCGTGAGGGAAAAGGTTTCTATGTAGTCATCTGGATACTCTTTTTGAAATTGAGACGTTTCAACTCCCATTCGGAAGTCATTTTCAATATGAATATATTGGTTTGAGGAAAATGAGAAGCATATTTTCCTCTTTGCTACGTTTCCCATCTGAGTTTGAACAAAACCTCTTCGGATCAGAGTGCACCAAGTTACATATTGATTTGGGAAAGCTGCTCCTTTAGATGGAATTACTGATCCAAACCATTCCTCCATCGTTGGGGACGGCTTGAGTCACTGGATTTATGAAAAATGGCTCACAGATAATAAAGACAAGGTACTCATTTAGCAGAATAAACAATAATATTTGACAGGAGTACAAAGATTTATAACAGAGCTGTGGAAAAACTCCATCGGGCCATAAAAAATGACTTGCTTCAGCCGTCTCATAGCTGCCAAAACACTCTCACTGTGATGATGCAACACTGACAAGCTTCAACACCGGAGTCATAAAGATTGTACTTCACGATCCGTACAATTAAATGCACTGTGATTTAAGTATTTGCAGTAAGTAATAGCACCACCACGTTGTAACGCTAATGCCATTGTCATTAACACAGATAAATACACCGTTTACTAGCGGTTTTCCGTGTAAACATGCGTGAACTCTTGTGATCTCGCCAGTGCACTTTAGGTCAAATACGAGGTCAAATCATTGAAATAACACGACACCAAGCCCCCGTTTAGTCCAATAAACACTGCACAGTCTATTATTTTATACAATTTCGGCATGTACATGTTATTATGTTACTGCTTCTTTTATTTTAAAATATTATACATATATACATATTGCAAAACATTATCTTTTATCTACTGGGATAAAATCAGATTATGGGTGACCACTGTCGTCTTCTCAATTAATGGCAAACACTGCCTACAACCGAAGGCATTTTGTTAAACGCCAATGAATTAGTGCAGAAAAAATAGCGTTCCTGTGAGAAGACAGAAGAGGCAGATAACTTTAATTACATCTTAAGGCAAGATTTGTGATCAGATCTAAATTGTGATCTTGGTTGTAGGCCCTCCTCGGATATAATGCCTTTGATTTCTGTTTCTCCAGCACCACAGCGAAAAGCAGTGTGTGGCCACTTTATAACCAGCTACGGCCTCTGTACAAGGTCATTTTTTACTTCTTATATAAACTTGTCTTAATGTGACACAGACTTAGCTGAGTCATTCACCGCCCAGACGGTCCATGGAAAAATCAGAAATATGTTACATGTGTTAGGACTTGAATAGAGTAGACTTTCATATCCAGGGCTGTTGTTTTCTTCTCAGCGTGAAATATGGCACGGTTTAAAAATCAGGTGAGCAATCAGAGAAGGTGCTCAACAAGCTCCATCACAGCACCAAGACGGGGGGGCAGGAGCTTTGATTACAACCTGCTGTACTTTAAGACATTTCAAAAGCCATATTTAAAAGAACTGTTAGAGAAATATGACCTACTTTGCATCTTTTTCTGACTAGTCTTTTTCAACAGTTAGAACACTATTAGGATATTCATTTGCCACAATTGTAGTATCAATGCTTGGTTTATCAGTTGTTCTAAAATATACACTTTAAGCTGTAAAGTTACGGGTATGTTAAAAATGATTCTGTTTTATATTAGTTTGCAAGTTTTGAAGAATTATGCATGGAATTTAGCTGTCAAAGTGGCTCCAGAGCTCAGGACTGAAATTCCAAAACTATGTTACTGGCAATTATGTTATGTACCAAATGTCAATAGAGATACGTTGGTTAAAAAAAAAAAAAAAAAAAAAAAAAAACATTTAAAAAAAGGCCAAGAAAATATGTGAAACAACCAAATAAGATGCTGCATCAAAACGCCACTGTAGTTCGAGCTGGGAGCTATGAAAAATAATAATAATACATATTTTTCTCATATTGATCGATCTCGATTAGATTTTATTTGGCCTTTCCAAAAACAAAGAAAAAATGGCTTTTAGCAATGATTTCATGAACATAAACTATACAGACTTTTGATCTGCCATTTATCACTAATACTATTCAAATTTCTTCCTCCAAAGTCAGACCTCTGCTCAAAACCACATGTTTTTACTGACTTTACTTTTGATGAATTGCCCAGCCCAAACTGCAGTGTTGGAATATTTTTTTGAATGAATGGCAAGTTTATAATTTAGAATGCCATTATCTCCATTGGTGTAACATTTGGCCAATCTCGATGAGGACTGACTGCACTAGTGGCAAAATAAAAACCTACCTGCATTTGACCGGTTAGTGTTAGTCAAGCCGAGTTTTCATTACCAAGATAAGTACGCAGTCTTGGCAATTCTCTTCAAATGATTGTTTCTGCCTCTGTAGCAGCACGAAAATAATATTTACATCGGTCCAAGTTTTAAATGAATTATTTTGAGGGAACAGGATGGAGCAGGAGGAAAAGAGATCAGCTCATGGGGAGGAAGACACATTTGTTGGAGCGCAGTGAGTGACCTCAGTAAACAAGGCACAACTACAATGTAACCCAGCACATACACCGACATACGAACCACCAGTGTATACTCTTGGGGCCAAGCACTGACCCAGATAATTGGGGAGAGGGGAATTCTCTGCAATACATTTGTAAACATTATGCCTGTATTTTAAATTTTTACGCAGCCATTTTGTATTGTCGTTTTTGTTGTTTTAGAGAGCACTGGCCACATAGCACATCAAGTGTAATTAATAATGTAGTATATTGGTGCAGCTTGCATGTACACATTATTATTACTATATTGGGCAATATTCGACCAGTTCTAGGAATTTATTAGTACAACAATTCCCAGCATGCCTCTCTTCTCCCCACCACACATCAGTTAGTGTGATCAGGCCATTGCATAACCTCTAGAGGAAACTAGACATTTGATCTTCTGTTTATGCCCAGAAGAGCGACGCAGTCTATTCCATTTCATTTGGTTTCCTTCCACTCAGTAACTTTAACACAGGAATGGCATTGATGTCAAAAAGTAAGCAGGTGGAAATGGTCATATGCAGTGAAATTGTAAACAGTGAACTAGGAAATAACATGGAAGCCAAAAAGAGGAGAGTCCAGTGCTGAAACTGGAAAGTCACTAAAACTAACATCTCAAACTCGATTTCTATAAGCAAAAGTCTTGATACAGATTGATATAACGATGATTATGATGCTTTTAATACAATGGAAAATAATGATATATGGTTGTACCAGTTTTTAGTTTGTAAAGAATGTTTTCAGTCTGATGGCTTTATGCGACAGGAGAGTCGCAGCATGAAAGGGGGAAGAGAGGGGGTATAGACAAATGTGCAATGCCCTTATCCACTGCACCACCAGCGAAGCAGTTATACTAAAGGTCAAAAGGAGACCATTCTAAAACGATTGAGGAATGTGCAACTTTTATGTCTTCTATAATTGATTCAGTATTTTCAATTCATTGTCTAATTTCAATACAGGGCTCGGTATTGAATCCATTTCTTTGACAACGATTCCCTAAACGAAGAGGAGCACAAAGCAGTAAAAACACAAAACAACAAAGACAAAGAGACACAACATTTTGACGACAAACAAATGCAACTTGTATTCTGAGAGACTTTTAAATCCTGATGTGTGCCCGCTGGTGTGTAGTGGTTGTTACCACCAGGCCCGGGTCTACAGGGGGGCAAAAGGGTCATTTAAAAGTGTTTGCACCTTCCCTTCAGGTGCGTTATTATATATTATAATATATATATATATATTATATATATATAATATATATATAATATATATAATATATATATATATATATAATCTATATATACATACACATACATATATATATATATATATACACATATACATATACACACACACACACACACACACAAAATTGTGTGACCGTTTCTTTGGTCCAGTTGGGGACATTTTCCTTATTATTGTTAACATATTTGAGCTGTGGGGGGTTGAATAATCTATGACTCATTGTGGATACTAACTAACTAGGGCTGCACAAGTTATCTAAAAAAGGACTGATATAGAAATATAGGCTGATGCAATAATTGATATCACAACAAACTAAATAGTAACAAGATTCTTCATCTGACAGAAAGTTACTGTTTTTTATTGAAAATGTGCGTTTTGAAATTAAAAAGGGCAAATTTTGTTCATAATTTTCTTAAATTTGTAAAGCTTTTGTTTTGAATACAGGTAGTAAATTGAGGCATGTACATTTTAGTTTCAAAAAGTATCAAGATATCACAGGCAAATATTGCATATATTTTCCAATATTTTGCAGCTTGTGTTTTTGGTCTTCTTTTCTTTTTCTTCTTTTTTCCCCCACAATGGTTCAGTTAGAAAAGAGTTTTCTGGGATTGATCTACTCTAGGAATTTTGTGCCAGTGTCAATTTTAGTGTTTATTTTCAGTCGCAATAACACACACTTCCCAATGTGTTATCATGACTGTTCAGATGTCGAAAACTACAGACACCGGCAGTTGCTTCCTTCATACAAACATCGCTGATTCACCACTGCAGACTGGGAACACCCCAAAAGACCTGCAGTTTGACAAAGCTCCGATCTCATTCCATGATTTTGTAAAGATTCTTTTAAATCCTTACGCCTGCCCTTTATATCTAACATAAAGTAAAAATAGACTAGATTATTGCGTATATTATTGATTAACTGTCATTAGTTTAATGCAGTAAATGAGCAAATATTTTATCATTAGTCGATAAAAACATAACTTTGTGAATTTCATCAAGATTTGGAAAAATAATAATCCTTTTAGACCTTTTTAAAATCCACAAATTTCATCAACCACTATTTGCTCAGAGCTCTGTGAGAAGCATTTTACAGGTCAAACAGCATAAGGAGCAGCAGTAGGCGTGGTAGCCGCAGGTGAATGATACTGCACTCGTATTTCCTGTTCAAACTGAAAGATTAGCGTCACAAAAATAAACGCGGCTGATTGGTCAAGAACCGCAGAGGGGAGGAACAGGTCAATCATGTACAGATAAGTCAAAATCAACCTCATATTCACCTAAATCTATTAGTTCTTAAAATATACAAGCACATAGACATAGGTGAGGTGCATTCCTTTTGTGTGTTCAGTGTCAACATAGTTTACATGTTATTTCAGAGTCAGAAATAATTCAGATGCTTCACGTGTTTGCACTGTGTTTACATAAGGTCGACATGAATTGAAAGCATTGCAAGCATGTATTTAGAAGAGTTTGTTTCATTGATAAAAGCTACGTCATGCATCAACAATAAAAGTAAGTAAATGCCAATGTTGACAAAAAAAATGTGAACATATTGAACAGTGGCTGGGGGGAAATTGTTTTTAATAGAGTAAAGTCTAATCTTTTCATTGGCTTGTGATGTTATCTTAAATTGTACTTAAATGTCTGCTTACATCATCATTGTGCTCAATTTTAACAGTAATATCCAAATTATACAACCCTCTCTAATGCAAGTGTCTTCATTACATACCTTTTCTCACAATAATCTTCAAAAAGGTCTATAGTGTGCAAACCTGGTAAACTAAGACCAGTTTAAAAAAGTCTCACCCTATGTCGATGAGAGGGGGTTTGCCTCGGCTCCTCCTGTAGCAGAGGAACAGCTCGGGGCTCTTCAGGCTGCCATGGTTCAGGTTGGCCGGCTGACCGCTGTATGTGCTGTCGATGCAGGTGAAGCCTTCAGGGACTGTCTCTCCTGTGAGAATGTCACAATGTGCAGTTGATGAGCATTTTAAAACACAATCACAATTACCGGTATTTCAAATACTTTCTATGAAAAGTAATTTTTATGCCCCTCAAAACCTGGAGCAAATAATTCAGATTTCAGTTATAACCAGAATAATTACGATTTATGATGATTTATGATTATCCATAAACCAATCAAAGCCACGATTAGGGATGTCAAGATTAATATAATAGTAAGAGCTAAAAAATATATACAACAGAATCGTAGGCAGCAACAAAGAGTCATTTCAGTTCCATCCATGCACATTTTTTATCTGGCCGTTTATGTGACGATATCAGTACTTTTCCATTCAGAAAGTTTGATTATTATTTTTTTAAAGCTAGACTTGTGAATGAAAGCAAATTAAGGATTTCACAGTTGTTTGGTCAAAGTGCCAACAATTGTGAATAATTAAAAAATAGTGATGTTTCTTGTCACAGTAAATTGTAAATATTTATAGCGAGACATCCTTAGCCACAATGTCAAATTTTAGCCAGGGTAGGGCGTAACTCAGGCATGCCCAAACTACGGCCTGGGGGCCAAATGCGGCCCTCCAAGCTATTTTTTTTGGCCCTCCAGCTTCCTGCTAAGTTGGTCCAAACAACAAAAAGTTGTAGTTCATACTGTAAAATTGGAAACATTCAAGCATGTTGATGTTATACCAACATAATATTATTGTTCCAAGTCTTATTAAAAGGTGTGGCGGCCCATAGTAAAAGGCAAAATTTAGAATGATTCACTTCATTGTTGGGTTGTCTGTGGCCCTCTGCGTATAAGTTTCAAAATGCGGCCCTTGGTGAAAAAAGTTTGGACATCCCTGGTGTAACTGGATATTTATATATCAGTAGGCCGATATTATCAGCTGATATGGGCAAAAGTGGCCCATATCGGCCAAAATCTTGACAATATGGCCAATCTTCTACCTGGGCATGTTTCACCTCAATTAAAAGCTTAGACTCATTAGAGTAAAACCATTTGATCCAACTTGAAGACAAAATTTCTCTGTACAATAGTTCTCAGATGCCGTAGTGCCCTTGAATGTAGCGCCAGAAGTGCCCTTGAAAGTAGCGCCAGAAGTACTCTCCCTGTTTTTGCGCTCTAACAGTTTCGTTGTGTCATCCTTACCTGCAGAGCGGTTGATCACAGCCAGGTCGGTGATGGGAGCTTTAGGCCCTGTAGACTTTGCCTCAGACAGGTCCTGCTCTAAAGGAGTGGACTTGTCCGTGAGTCCGGCCACCACAAAGTAGTCGGTGACGCGGTGGCCCTTGTCCTCAATCATGGCTGGATATCCTGACAAGAGAAAGGAGTTGTGATTCAAGTAATCATCTTTATGGCGTTAAAATATAGATTAAGCAACAATCACAGTGCCTGGGATCTATATTTAATTGTGAGTGCCAAGTTCGAGATCCCAGAAAAGCACCTGATTTACTTACAACCTATAATCTTACCCTAAAATTATCTTATCGAACATCTCACATCACAAAAGCCAGATCCTTAAATAGAAGAGTTAAAGTAAATTCAAGTCGATACTGAAACCTTGTGTTACGTGCACTTGCTGTAAAACATCCTTCTTCACAAAAGGCAAAAACTACGAAATGTTTACAGACATGCAAGATAACAAAAAAATATTGACCCACAATGTTTGGGCCTTTTTAAAAGAAAGTTGATCAAATCATTTGTGAACCGTTGCAGCCATGACATTTTTATTTTTTTATCCAACAGAAAAGTATCTCAAACTATTTTAACTTTCTCACAGTCCTATGATGCCGTCTTGAAAGGAATTAGGTTTGTACTCTTTCCCTAGGCCTTATTAAGCTGCATGACAAGAAGAAGACCAAAGCCCCAGCATCCTCTCCTGGATAGAGGATGGACTACGCTTGCATGCTGAATGCTAAATAATACTGAAGCTTGGGCACTGAAGGGATCCTTTAACAAGACTGCCACTCAACAAAGAAGTGAACAAACGCAGAGAGCGAAAGAGGATGTCTTGACATGAACAAACACACTGTCATTGTCGATCACTTTGCAGCTAAAAACATGTGGAGCTAAAGCTGAGAGAGAGACAGAGAGAGAGAAAGAGCGCATAGGAATGTTTGGATATGACTTGGTGAGAATAAATCAAGTCTGCGCTGTCTGTAAAACATGAGAGGTATTGAGGCTAACGGAGCTCAGATAATGTAAAATATGCAACGTGACAGAAAGCTTCTAGGCCAACTTAAAATAAAACCGTTTGTCGGCCAGAGCAGTCTGAATGAAAACTAACTGTGCCTATTCAGTATGATTATAACCAAGAGAAGAGTTGAATTAACAAAACATTTTTAAAAGGTAAACCAATCAGCTTTAATTAAACTAATAGTGGCCAAAGTAGTTTTGTATTACTCCCAAATGGTAAGCGCTGCCGATATGTTGGGCCAATTTTGATACATTTTCCCCAAATTATATGATTTGAAATTGCAGAAAACATATGTGTTTCAATGCAAATCCATGAAAGAGGTGTGTAGTTACAGCATGTGCTTTGTTGAAGATTTAAAACCAATAGCCAATGCGAGTGCAAAAATCATTACAAAATAGATATTGAAAGGATCTGGAGAAGGCTTTCGACCGTGTCCCACGGGGTGCCCTTTGGGGGGTGCTGCGGGAGTACGGGGTCCGGGGCCCTTTGCTCAGGGCTGTCCGGTCCCTGTATGACCGGAGCAGGAGCAGGAGCTGTGTTCGCATTGCCGGCAGTAAGTCAGACCTGTTCCCAGTGCGTTGTGGACTCCGCCAGGGCTGCCCTCTGTAACCGGTTCTGCCCTCTGTCACCGGAGGGGGTCCGGTTTGGAGAGCACAGGATCTCATCTCTGCTGTTTGCAGATGATGTTGTCCTGATGGCTCCATCAAACCTGGACCTGCAACATGCACTGGGACGGTTTGCAGCCGAGTGTGAAGCAGCTGGGATGGGAATCAGCACCTCCAAATCTGAGGCCATGGTTCTCGACCGGAAAAAGGTGGCTTGCCCTCTCCAGGTGGGTGGGGAGTCCTTGCCCCAAGTGGAGGAGTTTAAGTATCTCGGGATCTTGTTCACGAGTGAGGGAAGGATGGAGCGTGAGATTGACAGGTGGATCGGTGCAGCGTCCACAGTGATGCGGTCGCTGCATCGGACCGTTGTGGTGAAGAAGGAGCTGAGTCGAAAGACAAAGCTCTCGATTTACCGGTCAATCTACGTTCCTGCCCTCACCTATGGTCATGAGCTTTGGGTAATGACCGAAAGGACAAGATCGCGGATACAAGCGGTCGAAATGAGTTTCCTCCGCAGGGTGGCTGGGCGCTCCCTTAGAGATAGGGTGAGGAGCTCAGTCACACGGGAGGAGCTCGGAGTAGAGCCGCTGCTCCTCCACGTTGAGAGGAGCCAGCTGAGGTGGCTCGGGCATCTGTTCCGGATGCCTCCTGGACGCCTCCCTAGGGAGGTGTTTCGGGCATGTCCCACCGGGAGGAGGCCCCGGGGAAGACCAGGACACGCTGGAGGGACTATGTCTCTCGGCTGGCCTGGGAACGCCTCGGATCCCCCGGAGGAGTTGGAGGAAGTGTCTGGGGAAAAGGAAGTCTGGGAGTCCCTGCTTAGACTGCTGCCCCCGCGACCCGGCCCCGGATAAAGCGGAAGAAGATGGATGGATGGATGGATATTGAAAGGATGTATCAAACATTATGAAAAACTAAATGATTTGCTATGGTGATCCAAACAAACAAAATACCAAACCAAACCCAAATGGATAGGAAGTTGATTCATCATGAGCCTTATGAACTATGAGTAGCATATATCAGTAAAATTACAATGTTATTCATCAAATTACCAGTAATTAAAACATTTTAACAGATTCAAAAACGGTTCATTTATTGTGGTGAATCTTTACCCAAATCGTATCAAAATGAGTGAAACTGTGTGGCAAAAGTGTCCTGGAATATGTCAAAATATTAAAGTTGTTGCATCAATGTTACATCCTCTTCACGAGCGGCTGGGACCTGCAAGGGAAGTTCATTTTTTACAGTGGTGGATGACTCAGCCATGGCAAAAGGGGAAACAAAAAAACTTTGAACACCGCACTCAGCAGCCGGCAATGGGATTGATGACGCAGAGGAATACTGACCACTGACTCACTTATATAAAATCATTTATACATTTTGTACCAAGTATTACAGTGTGTAATAGGACAATAACATTAGAATAATTTACTTTGACTGGTGGTGCCTTTCTGGACATGTCAGATTTGATTTAAAGGCCACTCTAAAAGGTTTATGTTTGTTATAAGATTCTATTAAGTGCAATTGGATTTGGGTAAAACTTTATGACGCAGGGAAACTCGATTAGAATCACTTGCTTGCTCGTATAAAGAGTCCCAATAAAACCACCAACATCATTTCTTAATTTAGGCTGCAGTGTCTCAAGTTGTGTTTCAAAATCTTACAGTTTTGAATTGCGGTCTTTGCACAATAAGCACATTTTGCGTTGTTGAAGGTAGAGGAGCCAAATCTGTAATTGTGCCATCCATTTCAGGGTTAAAGTCTTCGCTCAAACAGACGCATCTATCAGAACTCACACATTTGTTGCTGTACTGACTCCTTGGAGTTGGCTGGATACTTGGCTCTATCTCGGAAGGATATACATTAAAAAATCCAAGAATGAGATGGTGTCATAATGCATACAAAAAGTGAAAGGCTACTTGATAACCGTTTGATTGACTGACTTAAAAGCATGAAAAACAGAACTAGTTCCTTTAAAACGCAAGGGTCAAATCTTATTCCTTAGTTTTCCTAACGCACAAAGAGTCTAAAGCCCCATTCACACATAACGTTAGTTCGATACAGATTGCCAGACCTCTCAGTTCTGACCCCCATTCGCAGATATGCTTCAGTCTCAGGACTTTGCCGGGTCAGCTCTGTTCACGGAACCACGGAAACCAAGCTTGTAACCCAAGAAACGAGCAGTAGTACTGGCAATTTTCTGGCTTTATTCGCATTCACCTTCCCTGCATTAGTCCTGGCACATAACACACAGAAATGACCAGATCAAACATTTACCAGGGAAATTCCCCGATCAAAAATGCAGGGAAATCAGCTTTATTTACACATGTAAATTCCCAGGTAAGGCTACATGTGTGAATGGGGCTTTAGAGGCCACTGCTACAAACAACTAGTATGCCAACAGCGCAGGAGGATAAAAACGGCAGCACACAGTGGTCTTATTTTGACTGTAAGAGCTGCTTTTACAATATATTTGTCCTGAGGCAAAACAAACTTTACTTACATGAATTTGTGTAGTACAGTCCCTTTAACCAAAGTTTTTGCAATCTAACAAAAACAACAACAACAACAACAACAACATTGAGCCAAATTTTAGTCACTTAGAACCAGTTAAATGATGCTTGTGATGAATAAAATGCCACAATCTTGCAAGTACGGCCAGTAATCCATCTTAACTCTAAGAATGCATTGCCTTTTTAGGAAATATTATTTAGATAAGATATTTGTTTGTGAGAGTGTGAAAACATAACTGGTCCAAATAGTTTCCAGATGCTGTTTTGTCTCTACATATGGAAGCCTCAAACAGTGTGCAAGCTCTGTCTGACTCCAGCGTCTTATTTTATGATGATTTGAAGCAGCAACGGCAGAAAAATACAGATGCCGCATTAAGAGAGATTTACTCTAGTGTAACCATGGCTACGCCTCACTAGAAACACCATTGAAGTGCAAAACGCTGCTTTCCAAATACTTGAGCTTTAGAAAATCATGGACTGTTAAAATGTGTTCCCACCGAGAAGGGGGGAGATTCCAGGACTGTAAATAGAGGCGGCATTATACGAGTGCTTCTCAAGATGTGGTGCTGGGGGCAATGATGGAACAAAAGTTTCCCCAAGGGGTTCCCAGCACTCGTGTGAAGCAGGATTTGGATTTGGACCTGGCTGGTTTAGAATTGGTTAAGAACTGGTTTAGACCCAGTGAAAGGGAGAGAAAAGGTGTGTTTTGTCTAAGGCAGGGCAATATGACAAAACAAAAAACGAAAACAAAAGAACATAAACAAGACAGACCTTTAATCATTGCCATTTAACACAAAATATTGTCCATTTGTATTCCTCTAAAGTCAGACCTTTGCTACAAACCAAATGCCTTTACTGATGGATGATTGGCTGTAGATCCCTCGATCATAAAGACCCACGCTGATCATTGATCGACCATTAGAAATGACTGAATCTCAATCTTGATTAGAATTCAAATGATTTCACGGCTCTAATTTGACGCAACCGTGTAATTTGTGTGTAAAATTGTCCCTTAACATTTTATTTGGAAAGCTGGATGCTTTCTGAGGACTTAAGGGTACTGCAAAAAGACAGTGACATTTATCCATGATGTATGTCAGAAATACCTCAGCCTGCAGAGCACCTGCTTCTGGCAGGTTTTCTCCGAAAGACAGTTTAAACGAAACCGTCATGAGGAAAATCATTGGTTAAACTCTGGCTGCATTTAAGGATTCCAGATTACACGTACACTTTGTCACTATACTTCATAGTTCAGAAGACGAGGAGAAATTCTGATGAAATTAATGAATACCCATGACTTGTATCCTGTCTTTCCCAACATCATAAAACATAACTTCTTGCCAAGATAAAGAGGTGTGTTGTTCTTTAAACACAAGCTGAACTCCTTCACACACTGAAGTGGTAAGTACCTGCATTCACATTAAGGTCACACACTTTCAGTTATCGTTGAAACATAAACATAACCACACACACCTGCTAGAGTCACAAACCAAACCTGCTGCCTTTTTTATTTTATTTTTTTAAAGGAATGCACGGTTATAATTGTTTTCTCTAAAGCCCAGCCCACCAACTCGAGACATAAATTTTTTTTAACTTTTGTTTAAAAAAAAATAATTGATTGATTTATAATAAATATTTCAAAGTTATTATTCCTTGGGTCCATCTTGTATAGGGTTTGAAATGGAAATAATGCAACTTGTACAAAGACAGATAAATGTTAAATATCAAGAAACTGACAACATGAACTGAAATAAACCTTGGGGTAGTACATCATGCAGTTATATTTTCAACCATACAAGGCCAGAGCACATATTGACACCACCTGCGAGTCTGCGACACTGAAAAGCTTTTGTGGCTTGTCCTTTTTGCCTCAGCACAAATCTATCTTTCTGTGACAGAAACACTTACGCTGCTATGGAAACAGAGCCCCAACAATGTCATGTGCTGAGCTGGAAGTGTGCAGTGTGTTACTCTAGCCATGGAAATCTGATCTGGGACTGGAGAGTTTAGTGACGCTGGCCTGAGCAGTGTGACAAAACAAACTTGCCCTTTTAGATATGTATTAGCGGGAGAGTAATGCATATTTCCTAAACCATTTTAAGTGTTCATCAATTAAAGCATGCAAGCATTCAGGTACAAATTTAATTGAAGCTATATACTTGCAATAGCCTTGGCATGCTCAATCAGCAAGTTATAGTTTTAAACAGGTGAATACTGTATGCTCATAATAGGCCAAAAAACATCAACAACTCTGGTTAGTATTGACTAAATGACTAAGCTCCGATCTAAATGAAGTACTTCTCCCTTGCAGATTAAAAGAACACATTCTCTTAGAAGTACCATCTCTGGAGTACGGCAGAAGATCCTCTGAAAAGGCAAAGCAGCTATACAACTATGATTAATCATAATTGCTGACGTTATAATGTGGATACTGTCAGACTACAGACAAAGCAACAAACTCAACATTGACCAAATAATGCCGCCTTGGCTTACTAATTTATATCTCTATTTCTGCCTGGTAAGCAAGTAAAGCATGGCAGCTGTAAATGGTGGTGGTGTTGACGGCGCACAGGACTTAAAGCTTGTTAATAGCAGTGAGGAATAACTTACACGTGTGGCAGCATGAAAGCAAGTCCCGGAACCTGGTGGGGTCAAACTGTAACCCAGCAGACAAAGTGTCCCATTAAATTTCCACTGTATGAAGCCTTGTAACATGAGAAGGGCCGCCTCGTAAGGTACTGCCCCTCCCTGTCCACCAAAAACCTGTTCTTTACTCCTGAGGGCCGACTACAGTGTCAGTTAAGCACTTTGTCAGAGCCACAGGACAGAAAATATGATCAAATGTGAACAAAGAAACATTCACATTATGATTTAATAATGCTGCAGTGTTTTTAGAGTTTGTATAGCCCTGGGGACAACAATGATTATGAAAATTACAATTATCTTAATAGTCGCAGCCAAAACTACACACTAGACACCAAAACTAAACAGGTGCGTGAAACAGATCTTAAGCGGTCAAAGACTTGGAAGAGGTATCGCTAGCTTTTCAGACAATGCCCGTTTTTGTTTTGCCAATACAATTAAAGTAGGAATATATTAACCTTTTTGGGGTTGGCCTGGAAAGCTACGCGACCAAGCGACAGGTGTTTGATGCAAGATAAGACACTAAAATCGAATCAACAGTTCCACGGAAATCTGGTCACTTCCATTCCCTAAGGCCAACTTTCTGGAATGTCTTGTTGAATGGGGTGAATGCTGGCCTGAGGAGCATGAGTAGTCACAAATGGAAATGGGGAGGTCTTACTGGTTGAACTGTGCCAGAACGAATGCTTGTACACCGGCCAGGCTTTTGAAAAACGCCTTCCCTTTCTGCCAAATTTAATTTTAGCCGAGCAAAGGTGGTTAAGAGGGATGATGTGAGGAGATTTATCTGTTTAAGTAGCACAATCCCTGTACTCCATCCCCCATGGCCTATAATGATCTCATCGCTCTCACACAAAGGGCCTGGAGGCTGGTTCCCCCACAGCTGAAAGAGCTCCACTATCTGTGTCTGTGTAATACTGGACACGACAGGGCTTCACTGTGTCTCCAACTACAACTGCAGAGATACGCTCAAGAGTTACAAGACACGGTGCAGCGAGCCTGGTCATTAAGAGATCACAAAAGCCATTGAGTGGTAATGCAAGATGTCATAGCAACAAGTTCAAGTTCTTCTCTGTTCTTTCATGATGGTACCAAAGTAGATGGTCAATGTTGTTTGGAAAGAGTAAACACTGTCAGGCCAGTTGCAGACCTAAGACAGGTCTTTGACGGGACAAAACAGACTGAATGAAGCTGTTTAAATGCTCTTCTGCTAAATGCACTGTTGACGGGACCGCAACACCGCAAAGTTGCAAACGTTTAGCCGCTTATCTTAGATTTAGATCACCATCACGGGCAAAAAGTTGAATAATCCAGTCCATTTGTTGATGAATGTGAGATCCATGTGATTTTACCAATATTTATTTCATAAATCTATTTTTATCTGAGTTTTGCTGACTTTTCTTCGCTCGGACCCCAGTCACGTGACCCACGGAGCCGAGAAAGGAGTAGGCTGAGTGGCCGAATCGCTCTGTGATTGAGTGCACTATAATTCTGCTAGTGCAGGACTTAGTGCAGGACTATGTAGTGAATGAAGGTTAGGGGACACGTGTGGACATTTGGACACTTTTGAGTGAGTGACTGTGTCACATGACACGGAGAAAAAGAGAAAGAAACAGGGAGAAACAGAGAGGGCACAGAGTCTAGTTGATCCGTGGGACTACTTTTTTGGGAAATGTAAGACATTTCAGAGTTGTAAATGTCAGAAATGTGTCCATAGAAGGTTAAAAGATCTCATTGGTCAAGAAGTTTTGATTGCAGACGTCCAGTGAGTCATTTCTTACAGCATACATCTCATTCATGAGGTAGGAATTTTCACTTTAAGCGGCATGGTGGCAATGTTGATCCTAACTCTGTTGCGTAAGCCAATACACACATACACTGTATTTCTCATCCTGACACAAATACTTTAGAAATAAGTTTCTTTTTTTCTATCATCCAACGTGCAAAAGAAGCGGAAGTACATAATTCTAACGAGACAAAAAAATATATATAGTACGCCATGTGGAGTCAATCGGTCAGTTACATGCAAATAGCAATGAAAGGAATATTTCAGTTTGATTCATGCAAACAACACATTTTTATTTCCAACGGCAATAAAAAAAAAAGATTTTTATTTTTTACACGTTTTTGTGGATTCCTTACATCCAAAGTCTTAACCGCAATTAGTTTGTAAGAGCATTCCAAAACGTTCAGGGGGCAAAGTAGAATTTTGGCATCACAACAGATAAAAACTCTTTGTAATTAGATGCAGATTGGGTACAAGGCCTTGAAACCTGTTATATATGATATGTATAGTATTAAGCAAACATAAAAGACAGGTAGTCTAATATTTAATGTTAATTCCAGATCAACATGGCCACCCTTGTCAGCTAGAGCAGGACCACAGTTCCTCTCAAGTACCACTTAGTTTCTGGGGCTTTCTGTGACTGTGTAGAGTAAAGTGGCCATCGCTGCCACCTGTCATCGCAGTGTGCTGTCGGAGGACAAGGCCAGCCCCAACGAGGTGTCAATGAGCTGACAAAACAAAACTTCACATTTTACAAGCTGACGACCGCACTTCTCTGCATGCATGCATCGAGGCAGAGAGGCACGGACACAGATGATGTAGCGCTAACGGAATTCACAACAGGCATCGAATACAAAACACCACCTCTGGATCAAAATATAGTAGAGCAAATCTTTTGAGGTCCAATTGCAAAATGTGTGCCAAAACATTCGTAATTAATTTGAGTTGGAAGTGTAGATGCAGATTATTATTCAGACCCAGTAAAGACATTTTAACCTTTTAGTGTATCAGGATGGGCCGATATTTTGTTTGCACTGACCACTTTTTAAAAGGAAATACAGAGGGCTCTTTTTTAACACTTTGGTGGGGAAAAAGAAGTTTCTGTATCTTCTATAATCTAAATTGGCCAACATATAGATGAGTACACGCTGGCCATTGGCTGTGTTGCTCTCGATTATAACATTTTAAAACCCAAAACATTTAGTTGAACTCTCTATTCTAGATAGAGAAGAAAGCTAGCCTATGATTGTGTGTGAGTGACATGGCAAACCTACACTTTTCTCTCCATCTTAAAAACCTGTCGGACTTAAGGACATGCACGGTGACCATTTAAATATTTGGAACAAGTGAATCTACCCTTTAGCTCTCGATGAAGATTGATCACATAATTTATGCACGCCCAATATATGCTCACAATATTTCTGACTCGCTGCATGAGTCCAACAAAAGATGGTAAACACTGAACTCTGCCCGTTTGCCATGTTTGCTTAACCATGCAGCTGTTTTGCTTCACACAACACAAAACGGCTACATTTTCAATATTGGACCGATATGTTGATATCTGGATTCACCCTCCTGTATTAGCACTGATATATCGACCATCCCTGATGACTATTGCGCTGTCCCACTCTTTTCAGAACAATAATACCTATGACTTCTTGGCATGATCCACTGCTTTAGCAAACACCTTTTCCCCTTGAAAAACTTTGGACACACCATCAGCCACAATTGCAGTTGAGAACAATCCGAAAGTAAGGAATACAAGTAAACGCGGTGACATTTTTGATTAACTTTTATCCTAGGCCAGCATTGATCGTTAGATAGTGTGAGTGAAAATGAAAGACATTACATTACATTTATTTTGATGCACAATAGGCCATAAAACTCCAGTAAATATCCTTATTCAAAACACTCACTTCCACTAAATCTCAAAGAGCTCTGGTAAAAATATGAAGTTTTGAGGCAGCAGAGGGTCAGCAGTACGTCACGAGACTCCCTCCCTGAGCGTGACAGTCCAGCGGACAGAGCATTCTTTCCACTGTAGAGCCAGAGCCAGAGGCCAAACTCATTCTCCTAACTAACTAGCAAGGCTGAAAGCAGCTCACACAAAAGTACTGAGAAAAGGATGCATACGCAGCATTATAGTGGGTAAATAAAAACGAATAGGGGTGAAGGAAATGTGCAAGACTTCCTTTGGCAAAGCGAAACGTCACAGAAATATTACACAAATATTAACTTGAGGGCAAAGAACTACTTTGAAAATGTATTTTTTGGGCTATGTCATAAGCTAATAGAGCTGCAACATCATCAATTGGTTAAAGAAAATTAGAATCGTTCCCATCAATATCCTCTGAAATCTGGATTGAGCAGACAACTTTTAAAGAATGCTTCCATGTTCTTCTTAACCATATGTTCATTTACTATCAAATCATTTGTTACTAAAAGCAAAACAAACCATGACCAAAAAGAAACAATCTCAGGGGTGGACATCTGTTTAAGTAATCAAAATGTGACCACTGATCATAAAAGGTTTATAAGTCATATTTTGTTCTCAAGAAAAACTGCCACTCAAGACTAATTTTGACTTTTGCCTTCGAGTCCTCCTTTGCACGCTCCACTGGCTTCCTCCCCCCTTCATCTCCTTGATCACCTGATGAAAGCTTTTGACGAAGGACTGCGGTGACAAAGTACAAGTTTAATGTACACAAAGCCAGAGCCGCAACCATGACCTACTTTATACCTGCTGCATGTAAAAGAGAGGGGAGAGGGGGGAGAAGGACTCCACTCCCTTCTCCACGGCTGTGGGGCCAAGGATGGGTCCAGACTGAGAAGTTGATGTTGGAGTTCCATGTGCCATTTGAAGATGTATAGTGAAGCCATTTTGATGCACACTTGGTCTTTCTACATGACTTATTATGATGAATAATTGGGGCATTGTGTCCAACAGTGCCAATTAAGTATATTGCATACCATATACATTTAGAACATATGAAAGCAGAATACAATCTCAATGCGCAAAAATAATTCACATCATCAAATGGGACCAACACTGGAGTTAAAGGCAGAAGAATCAAATTAACAAATAAATCATATTTAGCATTTGAAATTTGAAGTGGTTTTTTTTTAGCTTGTTTCCCTTGTAACTACCTCAAGATGCATTGCAGTAATGTACAGTATTGGGAAGAATACTTGTATTACAGAATACTGAATACATGCATTAAAATGTATTTTGGAACATACTCCACTACATTGTCTAAACAGAATACTGTATTGTCAATAGTTAGAATACTTTCACACCGAGTTGGATTTTATTATTGTGTGATATAAGATTGAAACAGCTTTTTGTTTCACTATTTGTTATGCATTGATAAGATAAGTAACTGTATTCTGAATACCACCAAAAGAAAGAGTAACTGTACTGTAATACATTTACTGTCAATTTTATTCTGAATATGTATTCTCTGTAAATGTTTACGGACAGTTTGACTAGTCCTCGCATTGTGTTACTATTTACACTTATTTACGGTGCTATTAAAGTTACTTCCCCAGGTGAAAAAAATGTGAATGGCTTTTGCATAGCACCGCACAAGAGGAAACCCTGACTCTTGCTGGGACTTGTGCCAGTGCCCTGGAAAGTCAAGGCAGTGATGGGAAGCCGAAGCAGGGACTGGAGCCCTCGGGGTTGAGTTCTCTGGCCAACAGTCAAGAGCTGAGGCGTCAATATGAATCTGCAATGACATGAATGCCATCTCTACTGGGCCCACACACGCACACGGCTCCACAAACCAATAGTCGTTTTGACAACTATGATGCAGACACTAAAGAGGAAGTTTGGTGAAGGTTGTGGGTTACTTCCCTGTTCCTTTTCCAAGTTAATCTTACTTACAGCTAATAATTGGCCAAGGCGGTAACTTGTTTCATCAACTCCAATAAATTTGTACACTGACTCCAAAAGAAACCTGAAATCGATGGAAACCTACCTGGAACAAAACTATAATAATAAAATACTAAAAATACTATTGAAAAAGGAACAAAAAATATGTTTCCTGAATTGTTTTAGAATCGAACTGAACTAGAAAAAGCCTTGATGGTATTAAGAAACTTCTTTTTGTGTTGAAAGTTATAATTTATCGTCTAAAAAAATTGTGTGTGTCTGTTGTATCGAAATAAATTGGTATCCAGGTTTTTTTTTTAAATTGCATATATAAAATGTATCATTTTGTTTTTATGTCATGCAGGCAGTTATGTCATGTTATGTCATTAATTTTGCATTAACCAACCAATAACAATTTACTTTTTAATCCATTGCCAACTAAATGCATAACAGCAAAAAGCCACAAGGTAAAAGAAACAAACGGTGCATTGTTTTATTGATTTATTTTTAAATCGTATTAGAGGTCAATTTCAGGCTGTACGCAAATACAAAACGCGGACACCTGCAAGGCACCCAGAGGGTCCCGGAGCGCGCATGAAGCCTGACTATCTGTCGTTGAAGGAGGGCCCAGGAACAAGAAGAGAGCACAAGACTGGAGCGGGGGGGTGTTATATTCCCAACTGTTGCATCCGACTCCACAAAACTAGGTCAACTTTCACGCAGGAAACGCACACAATAACGCTGCGTATTCAACAAAAGAGATGGCCCCACTTGCACGCGGAGCCAGTGCATTTGATACGTGGCTGTCCTATCTATTTCCGCGGTTGGATAACACGAAACACACGATGAAAGTGTGGCACAGGCGCGCAGCAGCGAAAACAATGCCTGAGCCGATCTCTTATAAGCCCCACCAGGCGACAGTAGCGTTTGGAAGAGTTATCCACCAGTGCGTAAAGTGCGTAAATGTAAGCTAAGAGTTTCATTTAATAACAAAAATACTTACCAGCTGTTCACTCTGCAGCCAAAGACAATGTTGACATGTAGGCAACTTGCCGTTTTAACCCGGCTTGTAATATTCCGTGCGTTGTTTTGAGTAATCGGCAATGCGCTAAACCAAAACGGGCGCGCAATGAACTGCTAAAAAGATAGTCCGGACAAAGTTTGGAGAGGCCACACTTTCATCTGAAGTTGTCGGTAGAGGCAGGCGCCATGTTTGTGTCTGGGTTTGATAGTTTTTGTTGGTGAGTGAGCGGTCCTTCCTAAACGTCTCTTTCAGGCTGGAACCGCCCAGAAACGAACACTCTCCAAGGCTGCAGCCGCTCGCGTCAAGTGAAGCCATGCGCGCAGGACGCAGCTTCCGGGTACAACTAAAAGTAAAGTGTGACCATGACTGCAGCGGATACTTTTGGGCCGGAGCCTGTAGGTCGCAATGCATAAATTCAATTCGACCCCCTCATCTAAATGCACTCGATTTGGAACGCAAGTTACAAAGATTGTTTTTTGGTAGCTGAGCGCAACGGAATTGGCTGTATTTACAGTTAAATACAAAAAGTCACGAGTCAAGAGAGGCGGTAACAACACTTGGTTCTCAAGGAAATGTATTCAATTTTGGATTTCTTGCGTTTTCTCTCCGTAAACTTTAATCAGTTATGCAGTAATTCAGTGCATAGCGTCCTCTATTGCTTAGTTAGTGCAAGTACAATAACGCAACAGGCGTTCCATGTTTCAGGCTGCAGTAGTAAAAGTGAAAGATATTTGTAACAAGATCTTTATTAAAACTCTTCTAGAACATTTTCAATACGAGTTAGTAATTTACATATACAAATGAATAATTGTTTGCACAAGTTATGTTCAAGTTTTAATCTTATGTACAACAAATGATATAAGAACTTTAGCACTTCATGTCATCTAGTGGGGAGAATGTGATGAGTTTAGGGAGGCTGTATTCTTGAGTTGGTGTGGTCGGAGTATCCAGTGTGTCAAAATCCAGAGAAAACGTTTTATCATCCGTTTTATATCTGACTTTACTTTGTGTGTTGCCCAATCATGGTCCAATGTTGGGATCTCAGTAGACAGGCGCCAGTCTGGTCCATTTATTTGACCAGCAAACAAGTCCTCAGTGCAGGCTTGCTGCGTGGTTGTCTGTTTTAGTCTGGTCTGTGAATGGGGTGACCGCTCCTCCTCACTCTTCACATCCACATCGTCAAGGCTCGATAAACTGTCACAACTTGGCATTTCAGGGAGCGTTTCATGGTCAAGACTAAACTGGACCGTACTGCATGTACCACTGGGACTGTCCATTTCTGTGTTGAAGGTATCCCACCCCAAATTGGATTTCATCAAGGCCCCCTGCTGGCACGCAGATGGCGTGTCTGCGGTAGGAGGAGTCAGTTTGAGTTTAGTCGGGACGGGGGCAAATGGGCTCTGAAAACTATAAGGAGCATTGCCCGGAGGAGTGAGGTGGCCTGTTAGGCTATCATTGTGCTTGGTAGAGTGGAGTCTCTCAGCTTTGTCCTCTTCAATTGCCTTTCGCCAGGAACTCTTCACGTCCATAACTGACGAAAAAATAAATAAAAACTATTGGATGGCAAAAATTCCTTCAAATGGTACAAAATGACTCGTGACTTACTCAAGCTTTCTGGTGTACGGGGCAGCTGCTTTCTGGTTGAAAAGGGATCGCCGTGAATTGTGCTCAGAAGATCTTCCAAATCCAGACCTTTGGCACATCCTGGAGTAGCGCCGCTTGTAATTATTGCATCTGCAAACTGACAAAAAAATAAAGACATACACGCAAGCCCAACCAATATCCCATGCTCCCCTGCTGACACAATTTACCTGATCTGCCAGATTGTCACACTCCAATTCAATTATTTCAGTCCTGGATCGGAGTGGTGTGACCTTGGACGCGTTTGACGAAGCACTGGATTTAACAATGACCTAAAAAAGGAATGCAGACAGACAGTCTTAAAAAGGCCATTTAATGTATAGTCAAAACTTTGGAGTACCGACTTTAGGTGGTGGGGCTGGATCCGTTCCGACCGGTGAGGTACCGTCAAACAGCCAGTCTAGAGAAGTATTTGCCCGAGACACGGCTTCTGCCGATACCGCCGCAATGCCGTTTTCATCCAAGTCCAGACAAGCACGACTTATAATAATAAAAAAAAAATTTAAACACACGCATGTTTGGAGAAGTCGAACCATGCAAATATAAGATCTACTGTATAGAATCATAATGTCTGCTCCGTATCTGTCCGTGACGATTTCCCTTAATTCGCCGCGGTCATCAGAGAGCACGTATGCTGTATGGAGGAGTAGTGAAGGACAGAGCACCACTTTGGACTGCCCAAGTATCTACCTCCCATTGCCACATTACATTTACTTTATTATTCAAGAGGGACCACGTACAGCCGCATCAAACAAACAAAACATTGAAGAGCTGTTTTGTACCTGATTAGCAGTCCAAGACATACAATACACAAACAACCTAAGGCGATTTAATGCTCAACAGTCACCATTTTGTCAACATTTACCTGTTATTTACTGGGAACTTTATAACAGGTTCTTGTGTCGGCTTCTCAACTGGTTTATCTGCAAAGTTTGTACGAGCAACTATAATGAGGTTACAAATGCAAGAGCTTTTTATGCATTGGAATGATTTTAAAGCAATTAGTATTACTGTGTACAAATAAATCTTTGTTGCTTTAAAAACATTTAATTTGTTTAAAAAAATAAACTGACCAAGAAGTTTTGCAGGATACTGGGTGAATATGCTACTTCTGTAACTTGATTCGGGAGCAGGTTCAAAAGACAGTGGAGCCATTGGGGATAGAAAGTCTAGAGCCTAAACAAAAAGATGCATTTCAGAACAGCAAGTTGTAAAACAGTTTGAGAGAACACAAAAACACTCACTGGATCTTCATTGAGAAAAGCAGTTAACGGGGTGTTTTGCAGAACGTCACACCACCTTCTGTCCCACTCCTGTTCCAACTCTCGAATGGCCCCCTTGACTTGAGGAGCCTCTTCTTTTGAGATCTTTTGCCTAAACATATGGGTATAAGACTTGGAGATAAATGCCATGTGTATTTGTCATGAAAGAAATATTTTTACCTAATGAGGTGGAGGTCCTGCAGCACACGACTCATTTGCTGACATTTTTCTTGCAGTTGCTCAGGCACAAGGAGAGTTTGAGGGCAATGGGAAACTCGAGATTTTTCTTCCTTCAATAGCTGCAAAGCATGGTTTGTCAGCTCAAGCAGACTCAGGAGGTTCAGCTGACCAGCCTCATACACGTTCCCAGAAGTTAACTAAAAATAAAATTTAAATTAAAAAAAAATTTAAAATCACAAGAGCAAAACAATCGATCTGTAGTCCAAATATGGAAAGTCTACAGATAACTGTTAAAAAGGGTATTTAAATAACCTGCTGGGGAAGTTGCTGAATCCTTTCCAAAAGCCTCGGGGAGATTTTGAGAGCTTTCTCGCTCCCATCAAGTGTGTATTGATCTACATCTCCCTTTAATACGCACTGCATCGATGCTTGCTCTTCTTGTGTCGATGAAACAATTCCTTCAATGGTTGACCACAAGGCACGCACCTAAAAGCAAAATATTTAGTGGCTTGTAAATACACAACGCTAAGCTACCAAATGTGCATGCCTTTCTGGCCTTTTCAACAAGAGAAGCTTGATCTTGCACAGTGTCATCGCTGTATCGCCTATACAGATAAATTAAACAATTACAAAACCCTACAAAGAATCAAGATCAAATTAAAAAAAGCTCTGGAGATAAAAAGGGGTGCATACTTGAGCAGCTCGTCATACTTGGCACCATCAGCCTGAATATTTCTCACAGACTTCACCAGAGCCCTGTGACAGAACAAAACGCTTTAAGTAACAGCCATCTGCACAGACGATTTCAATTACACTGATTACAGACACACAGCTCCATTAATGATGGCTTAATATCAGCAGGTGCACAAAGGGACATATTATCAGCCTTCATATATACATACACATACAGCTTTTAACCCTGTTATAATTGCAATATTATATTATATTGCAATTATATTGGATACATTTTGTAGCTTACAATTAAAGTCTTCTCTTTCAGAAAATGTTAAATCAATCCTCAACTTTTTCAACAAATATCATACACATGCCACGACTCTCAATTTGTATGATAGTGCATGAATGCTTCGGGCAAACTTCTGAGAGCAGTGAGCAAACACATGACAGCAAGTAAGGAAACGTCTCTTAACTGCATAGTACATACTCCATAAAAGGGTCCCAAAAGGCCCGGGAATTGAACAGACTTTTATTTTTATTTTTTTTCGAGTGCCACCATGTCGCATACGTACAACAGTCCCAGTGTAAAATATTTTGAGGTCATCCACAGTTCACCACAATTTATACCTGTCCCAAGTTGATTTTTTTCTCCATTATTTCACTCTTTGGAAACGGATTATTTGTAACTAGATTGGACTAAACAGTACATCACCACAACACAATCCAAGAAACATTTACTTACTGGGCTCTCCTCTGGTACTCCTGGAGGAAGCGATCCTGATCCACAGCAGTTTTCAAAAACCTGGACCGGATCAGGTTCAGCCTTTTCATGGCCATATCCACAGAGGATGCCGGTAAAGCTGCAGCCTCAGGAACCCACATGCCATCTGTTAAAATATAACTTCATAATTAGTTGTCATTTAACACAGACTATTCAATACTTCCCAAGAAGACAATGTTATGCCTGTGTTGAATGTCTTCATTTCTTGCACCATCACATGGTAAGTCAAGTGAAGCATCAACGTCACAAATTTGGGACCTCCAGGCGAAAGAAACAAGGATGCTTGAACCTTGGATCCTGCACTGGCCGTCTCATCCTAAATTGAATAATACAAGAAAATAATTAAGCGCATGTATACAACAGAACATATACGTTTTCACTCTCTGCAATTAAATTTACCATAATTTCTCTGAGCCAAGTGCAGGTGACTTTTCTAAACTCTGCATCTGCTTTGTGGTTCAGGACAGGCCAACAGTGCCTGAAGCAAAAAAGTCAAAACTGTTTTTCTTTTTTACACCAAATCCCTTATAAAATAAATGTTATACATAGTCCTTCGAAATATATACGTTTGGGCATTGTTATAATGCCTCACCTGTATAATTCATTAAATCTTGTTGGGTTGAGCTTTTCCAGTAGGAAATGTGTCACAATATAAAACGCATCCTTGTTTGGTTTGTCAAACATCGCCCTGGGAAAAAAAAATAACGCAGATTACAGACTATTCACATGATGACAATGTACCCAAACATGAGGCTTTTGATCATGAATACTTACGGGCCCAAATTTATGTGTTTTGTACTGGTCTTTATGGCTAAAGTGGATATTTCCGTTTCTGGGTTAAATCCCAAACCGAGGATCGCAAACCATAGATATTTTCCGTTTCTTTTCTGCACCGCTACTGGATTCTCCATAGTAAAAAGTTAGCCTCAGTAGAGAGAGAGACAAAAGAAACAACAGCTGACTAAAATCACTGCGACATTTAGCGCTAGCCTGTTAGCTACAAACTTTGCTAATAACTTTAGAACTGACTGTGCACTCGTCGCCACACATTTGAAATTAGAGTAAACAAAACGAAATCCGTCGTAAACGCCATTTTATCATAAACAGATAATCAATAAACATATACTCTGCAAATAGTTTAAAGTTATAGGCGTGAGGAAACAAAGTATTCGCCAGCAGTGGACCGCCAATATTCCAAATAAACCCGGATGTTATGCCTTACTACTTCCGGTGAGATTGATACTCGTTTACTCGCATTTCTTTGCACACGAAACTGACAGTGCCACTTGTAACTCAGATGACTAAATTATTAATTATGCAAATTATAATATGCAAAAGTTCTTATATACATTGTCTGAAGTGCTATTATGAAAATATAATATATACTGGTCATTTTAGATTTAGAACAGGACGGCATGAAATGGGTGAAGAGCGAGTAGAGACATTAGGCAAACCCATGACAGTGAGGACACATGTGCAACAATTTAAACCACAGGCAAACACAGGAGTACACATTTTAATGACCAAAAAGCATAAGAAAATGATCACACAAATGTCCTCCATTCCTTTTATTGTTGATTATACATGTCACTCAAATCTTTCAGCAGAAATTTTATTAAGAAAGAAGTGCATTTGTTCTCTATACTACGGGGCCCCGCATACTAGTCTGTCACACATCATTGAAGTTCTTTTAAAACAAGCTGACAACATTCAGCCACTTTGGAGGGGTCAGACAATGTTGAGTACTTGTAGATCTGAGAGTTGACGCCCAGAGACTTGGCCAAATCCCTGGCAGTTTGGTCTGAAGCAACTGTGGTCCCCAACGCGACCAGCAGCCTGAAGACCGCCTCCTTGTCTTGTACCGTTTCAAGAGCTCGACTTGCCACAGACAGACACTGCGCCTTGGCTTCCAGATCGGGCTGGCTATGAAAGCAGCTGGCGTAGTTCAGCACCAAAGTGGCCAGAGCAATGTGGATGTTTTTGTTACAGACAGAGGCCAAGTCAGCAGCTCGTGATAGCACAGTTTCGCGCTGGGACATGAGTAGAGACCTGCCGTGCCTGCCGCTAAAGCAGTTACACAGAGTCCGCAGGGCAAGCATCTGATTGGCTGGCCGCCCCTCTGGCCTCATCAGGTTGAGGAGATGGTTGCATAGCTGTACTCCTTCTTCCTCCCCACAAAGTGTTTCATTCACTTGTGGGTGTCGCACTGCCAGCCTCAAGATATCCAAAACTGGAAACACAATGTCTAAGACAAAAAAAAAGATGAGTACCAAATCAAATTAGTAAAAATATGTAAATGAGGCAAATATTACAACCTTCAGGCCAGTGAGCTGCCTTCCAGAGCAGGGTGATCTGTTGCATCGTTGGTGCTGGCTCAGAGTTGGCACACACAGAACCTAGCAGCAGTTCAATACTTTCCAAAAAATCTTCTGATAGTTTGTGCTCTTGGGGAGGCTCCAGCATTTAACTCCTTTATCTTGGCTGCAACAAGTAAAGGCATTTTAAGTTCTAATTTGACATTTAAATGTGCAGTGTGAAACTTTTCAAGTGGAGGGCTGGCGAGAGGCAGATTGCTTTGCCTGTAATGTTCCACAGTATGGCATTACATTAATCTAGCTCCATGGAGACAAGCAGATGACGCCTCCAGGCTACATTATAGGTCAGATCAGTGGAGATGAGCGCCAGCACTGTAACAATGCATGTTTTTCAAGGCATTTTAGCAATAAAACCACCTGTAATTTAATACATTTGAGCTAGAGAAGTTTAATGAGGAACACCCGAGGCAAAGCAATAACATATCCATGCAAACAAGCAGATGGTCGACTCCCAACCGGAAAGTTGCACCTTTTAAAGTAACAGAATCCAGAACTAACCAATGATCTGTGAGATATTGGCCTGCTCAAAGCTCACACCATCTGTTTTTGGAAAGTAGATGTTTGTTGCAGTCTGTCTGAGGGCAGCAGATGAGTAGGCACCTCCTCCTGATAAACAAACATGAAACATTATTTTATGCAATTTAGTGTCAGAATTAATTTAATTTAGT
Organism: Chaenogobius annularis; assembly: GCA_015082035.1. Lineage (NCBI taxonomy): Eukaryota > Metazoa > Chordata > Actinopteri > Gobiiformes > Gobiidae > Chaenogobius > Chaenogobius annularis. Next base: position 373,732 of record BJKM01000527.1, read on the forward strand.
GAATGGTTCACCGGTAAAGGGATCTGCCACACCCGCTGGAGCACTTGAGTTTGTACCGGAGTCTGACCCTGGGATGTAGCGACCAGCCCCTGAAATTCACATAATTTTTCATCAGATTTTTTGTTTTATCATTTGGCTTATCTCTTATTCAGTCTTTGCTGCAGCGAAAGGAAGAGCACCTGTAAAAGGATCAGCCCCAAAACCTGAGTTGCTACCTGAAAATCCAGGTACGTACCGATTACCTCCTATAAAAACAAATACACAACAAACAGAAACAATGATCCAGGTTTTATTGAAGTTATGGTTAGTAAACAATCTACCATAAATGTACTTCTAAATACATGGTGGTAAATATTGTCTTACCAGTGAAAGGGTCGCCTCTCCCTTGCTGCTCTGGCCCCACAACATGTCCTTTAGTGTTCTCTATGATAAAATTGGCGACTTGGTCCAGGAACATTGGACTTAGGTCATTCTTCTGCAAAAAGTTGTGTGCCGTGAGCCATGGGTCTTCTGTGACGTTGTATGGCAGTTTCATGGATGGCCCTCCTTCGTTGATATCAATGGTGAAGACATAATCGTATTCCTGAAAGTGACATGAGTTATTGATACATGTTTGAATTAGGACTGAACAAAAAGAAAATCTGACTGTTGTGAATTTGTGTTTCCCCCCCTCAACCACTGTGATAAGAGTTGCAATTTATGTTTTCAATACCAGCTATTGTTCAAAATTAGAGCCCATTTTAAGATCGAGAAGAAAAGAAACCTACACCAAGGGCAGTTTGAATAATACATAATATAAATTAAAGTATTATTATTGGGCAGCTTATGTTTACCTTTCCTTCATAGAAAACACTCTTGGAGGTTTGTTGGTTTGAACCTCCGACGACATCTCCAATTTTCATCCAGCGATCCTCACTGATGCTCCACTGATATGCTTCAACTTTGTCGTCTTCTTTAATCAGCCTTGTTTGGCCATCTCGATTTCCTAGAGAAAAACACAAAGTCCAAGATTCTCATGCCATAAATACATACATAAGAAACAATGATCTGACTATTATAAATATCCATTCCTCTCACCAGGCTCATTAAGGTGCTCTCTTCCAGGAAGCTCTTCTACTTTTATATCTCCAAGGTCTCCCGTCTTTGGGTCAATAGTGGCCTTTGAAAGCTCATCTTCAAAAGCTTGGATGTCCTCTGCGCTTGCAATACGGTCCGGATCCTCAGTAAACACACGGATAATGCCATCACTGTGAGTCAAGAGACAATAACAAACAAGGTTCAGATAAATGTACTTGTACCAAAGTCAACGCAATTTTGCAAGCAAGGTTGTGACATGCAAAGAAAAGGAGAGACCGCACATTACCTGGCTCCAATAGCAATATCACCATTAGGCAAAATGCAGCAACACCACACAGACTGGGCAGGCAAACGGATAGTCTGTGCACACTCCCCCTTCTTCCATATCCTTAAAGTTCTATCCTCACCGGTGCTCACAAAATCTGTGTATAGAAATAAAATATATATTGAAAGTTATCAGCTTCAAATATTTTTCTGTCTATCTATATCTTAATATAGTCATTTGTACATTTCTCATAAAACTACCTTCACTGTTAGGGAATACTGCAATGCTGTAGATGTAGTTGGTGTGTCCATAGTAAACATGTACGCACTCCCCGGTTACCAGCCACCTTCTAATGCTCCCATCGTTGCTACAGGAAAAAAACTCCAAGTTGTTGAGCACTGCTAGTCCTCGTACACAGTCCTCGTGACCTACAAGAAAACATACAAGTTTCTCAAAAACAAGACATTTCTATAATTTTTGGATTGTGAGTTTTTAGTCATACCGGTATAAGTCTTCTCACATCGACCTGCTTTCCATAGCTTTATAGTCTTATCAGCTGATCCTGACAGCATAAGCCCTTGTTCATGTAAAATAACTACAGACCACACTGCTGCAGAATGACCCTAAAACAAACATGTTTATATGGACATTTTTATCCTTGTACATGCCAACAATGTTGGAAAAGTAGTTGTAAACATCAACAACACATACCTGCAATGTCATCATGCATTTCTCATTAAGCCAGACTTTGGCTGTCGTATCCCATGAGCCACTTAAAAGGGTCCCAAATTTGCCGGATGACAATGTACAAACTGCGGAACAGACAGTTCAAAGTGAATGCTTAAAAAAAGGTGCACTACGTAACTTTACAGGATACGTCAGGAATTTCTTTGCCATGAATGTTCCACAGTATGGCATAAAACAGGCATCTTGTGGGGTGGTGTTTGTATTGCTAAAAATACATTAAAAGTAGGGTTAACCCTAACACATCTTTCAATGAATGTGCTTGCCTCTCCACAGCCCTGACCTGTGACTTTGTGGCCTCCCCAAAAGGAGATAAGATACATTAAATGTCATACTGGGAACATTTCGGCAATAACAGCTCCAAGGAGACAAGCAGGTGGCAGGCCCATATGTGTAAAAAAAACACAGTGCACCTTAAATGTACAACCTTACCGGTGTTTTTGTGTCCTTCAAGTGTATACAGAGGCTTTGGATTGTCCAATGTAAAAACACAAATATTATTGTCATTTCCTCCAGTAATAATAAGTCCACGAGGATAAGTGTCACTGGGAGCGATGACGCAAACGCAGGAAACGAAGTTGGTGTGTCCCGACATACAGTGCATCTCCGTGAAGCCTAAATCTGGACTGTGACAGACAAGGAAGACACAACAACAAAGTTTCAGGTGAATGAATGACAAAGCTAGTTTTACACCAGCTGGTTAATCTCTACATCTGAGCAGTCAAGACAGACACAAGCAACTGTCGAGTAATAACAACAGATACGTAAATGATATTCTCTAGTAAATGTGATCTATTAGCTTAAGAAATAGAATGAAGAGCAGGACAACCATGACAGCTTTGTAGCCATGCTAGTGATAGCTACCTTGAGTTTGGGACCCAGATTCTTCCGGTGCGGTCTCTGGACACAGAAACAAACGCTCCTTCAGGGAAAGCGGCGGTGGCGAGGCCCCTGACGTCCATCTCATGCCCGGGGATTGAACACCGTAATTTGTAGGAATTTAGCGATGCCATTTCTGCCCCAAAACACCAAACAGTCCGATCTGCCAAGTAACGTTGACGAGTCGTCAACACACACCGGCGGCTAATGCTAATGCTAACGGAAGCAGAGGCTCTTTGGAAGCGGAGACGTCAAAGAGCCAACGTGTCGCCCTCTAGTGGTGAAGAAAAATCGTAAAGTGTTTGGTAAAACTTAATAACTTTTAATCATTTTAAAGATGGACAGGACAAAAGGTTGTTTAAATGTCTATCACTCTAAAAAATTCCATTGTGGACAAGAGTAGTATGCATCAAAATAATCAAATGCATATATATTTATAATTAGAAAGTGAGTAGAAATGTTACAAGAGTGTCTGGTTGCAGACATTAATACAGAGTCCCGAGTAAACCTTCACCGACAGGTCTGGAAGAACACATTACTCACACCAGAGCTTCTTAAAAACTTTTTTTTGGCTCGCCCCCTTGGGAGATAAATAAAGTATCTTCGCCCAACACAGCCTCCGGGACAGTGCAGAATTGGCCTTTCACTGCGATAAATACGGCGTTTCAAGGAGACGACACACTTGCATTACTTTTTGTCACTGTGAATCACTTTTACCACTGCGGGTCCACTTCTTCTTTGGTTGTGTTGCCTTTAATGGCGGTTGGCAGCCAACTGAAAAGGTGCATTTACCGCCACCTTCTGTAGTTGTACGTCTTCTGTAGTTGTACGTCTTCAAAGTATGTATTTTACGCTATTCTGTAAAAACATTTTTTAAAAAAAGAGCGCGAGAAAAGTCAAAGGAGAGAGGAAGGAGAGAGAAATAGAGAGAGGAAGAGCGAGCCTTCTTTCCTTCTTTGGTGGTGTTATTATTGTTGTGTTACTTTTAATGGCGGTTGACAACCAACTGAAAGGTGCATTTACCGCCACTTACTGTAGTTGTACGTCTTCAAAGTATGTGTTTGTTTATGGCAGTTGGTATCCATAGTATTACATTACTGCCATTCTTTAGACTTTATTCTTTAGACTTTCACACACAGACTTCCCATGGGATCAAAGCGGAAAGGAATCGAATATGCTTTATATCGTCACAGGAGTGATCAGTAGCAGAGCAAGTTCAAAAGTTACATTCAAAAAGGGAAGAGAGACGGGGTCCTCCGTCAGCCGGCGTCGGTGGCTGGCGTCTGCCGGCTGGTGCAGAGCACGGCTCTCTGGCACAGTCAAAAAGAATAAAGTCTAAAGAACCAAGTTTAAAGAAAGAAGTTTACAGAATGAAGTCTAAAGAATAAAGTCTAAAGAATAAAGTCTGAAGAATAAAGTCTGAAGAATAAAGTCTGAAGAATAAAGTCTGAAGAATAAAGTCTAAAGAATTAGGTCTAAAGAATAAAGTCTAAATGTAACACTATGGATACCAACTACTATAAAACACCTTTGAAGACGTACAACTACAATAGGTGGCGGTAAATGCACCTTTCGGCTGCCAACCGCCATTAAAAACACAACAACAATAACCACCAAAGAAGAAGAAGGGGAGGGAGACAAGTGCGAAGGGAACCAGGACAGAAGCGTGTGAGGACTCTCACTCTCTTTCTCTCTCCTCTCTTCTCTCTTTACCTCTTTTCTTTCTCTCCTTTTTTACGGTATAGTGTAAAAGACATACTTTGAAGACAACTACAGTAGGTGGCGGTAAATGCACCTTTTCAGTTGGCTGCCAACCACCATAAAAAGTAATACACAACAACAGCGCGTGGTGGGACAGAGGAGAGACAGAAGGGAGAGAGCACATATTAGACGTAGAGAAGCCAGAAACCCGTTCTAAACCCCAAGGCAAGCGTGCGTAAGGGACACAGATGCAAATGTGTGGGGGGCACAGAGGCAGACATGTGTGAGGGGCACAGATGCAAATGTGTGGGGGGCACAGAGGCAGACATGTGTGAGGGGCACAGATGCAAATGTGTGGGGGGCACAGATGCAGACATGTGTGAGGGCACAGAGGCAGACATGTGTGAGGGGCACAGAGGCAGACATGTGTGAGGGGCACAGAGGCAGACATGTGTGAGGGGCACAGAGGCAGACATGTGTGAGGGGCACAGAGGCAGACATGTGTTGAGGGGGCACAGAGGCAGACATGTGTGAGGGGCACAGATGCAGACATGTGTGAGGGGCACAGAGGCAGACATGTGTGAGGGGCACAGATGCAAATGTGTGGGGGGCACAGAGGCAGACATGTGTGAGGGCATAGATGCAGGCATGTGTGAGGGGCACAGAGGCAGACATGTGTGAGGGCACAGATGCAGACATGTGTGTGAGGGCACAGAGGCAGACATGTGTGAGGGCACAGAGGCAGACAGATGCAGACATGTGTGTGAGGGGCACAGAGGCAGACATGTGTGAGGGCACAGATGCAAACATGTGTGAGGGCACAGATGCAAACATGTGTGAGGGGCACAGATGGCAGACACATGTGTGAGGGGCACAGAGGCAGACATGTGTGAGGGCACAGAGGCAACATGTGTGTGAGGGGCAAGAGGCAGACATGTGTGTGAGGGCACAGAGCAGACATGTGTGAGGGCACAGAGGCAGACATGTGTGAGGGGCACAGAGGCACAGACATATGTGTGAGGGGCACAGAGGCAGACATGTGTGAGGGGCACAGAGCAGACATGTGAGGGGCACAGAGGCAGACATGTGTGAGGGCACAGAGGCAGACATGTGTGAGGGGCACAGAGGCAGACATGTGTGAGGGCACAGAGGCAGACATGTGTGTGAGGGGCACAGAGGCAGACTGACCCACTCTTCCACTGCTCTCTTGTATTTAGAGCTGAACCCTGTGTTGGCACTGGGCGTTTATTTGTTACTCAAAACACGCATGTCACACGTACCGTGCACACATTTCTCCAAATGTCTCGTGCCCACCTTGGCACGGCTCTGCATCCCCCCAAACGGGCGCACCCCCACTTTGAGAAGCTCTGGCTCACACGGGAGCACTTGAAAGTAAACACACGTCAAAGCAAATATACGTAAATAAAATAAAAAATAATCACGTTTTTATAATTACTATTTTTAATAAATTGTGTTTTAGTTGTGAGAATCATTCACATAAGGTTAGTAAAACATTTTTGTTTAAACACAATCAGAAAACACTCAAACTGAAAAGATTTACAGCATATAGAAATATTGATACTATATGGTGAAAAAGATGGAGGCTAGGACATTGTAACATTGAAACAGATATTTCTTTCATTAACAGTAAATGCCCCAAATCTCTTTATTTGTTTGGTTTTCCACAAACGATCCAAATTTTTCACATAATTAGAATACAATAAACAATATTGAAAAACTTGACAGAAAGATGAATTTTTTTTGAATATATATTTTAAGGGAGTTTTTATTATTCCATGTATGTTCCTAATCTGTGTTTCTGTGCCTAATCTGTGTTGCAACTCTGGATTTTCCCCATTGTGGGACAAAAAAAGGTTCTCTTATCTAAAATGATAACATCCTTCCACTACAACACTCGTTCATCTACACAACATCCACAGAAACCACAGAACCCCTCTGATCCACCACTTCCTCACAAAATGTTCACTCGTCTTCCACACAAGAAAAAAATAATTTAAAGCGCTCCAACACCTCGTGTTCAATTCGAGTCCACTTTTGCTGAAGAGGGCAAACAAATGTCCAGCCTCTGTCACCTCATTCTGCTCCCATTCGAACACAGGGAGAAAGTATATTCTGTACTTGAAAAGAGAGGGTTTTTTGTTTGCAAGTTGCAGCCATTCTACAGTTTGTAATGACTTGAATGAATGAATTCTAGGGGCTCCTAGAATTAAAAAAATATATACAATAACAAAGATTATTTTAAATTGCACTTGCACTGAAAAGAAAATAACAATGTGTTTACTCAATGTAAACATCGTTACCTCTTTGACATCCGTCCCCTCCGTGGGGTCCATCCCATAAATGCCTCACACACACTTCAAATGGTCCGTGACAGTTATTTCCTTTATGTGGAATGTGTGTTTCCGCTTGATGTGACCAGGCAAATCTTTCCAGAGACAGATAACGTCACAGTGAGGATAATGGTTTTTTGTTGTTGGTTTTTTTCACAAGACCTCGCCTGGAGGCAATGGTGAGGAGGAGGAGGGAAGAGGCACAGGTGAGGAGGAGGAGGGAGCAGGCCCTTGAGCCTCACAGATGAATAAATGCTTTCCCATGACAGACTTTAGAATTATAGTTTTAGAGCACAAAGGACAATGATAATGACCAGAGCTTCTGCATGTTAAATTGCAGTGACAAATCTTCTTGTCTACAAGAAACAAATGTAATCAATTTAATATAAAACAAGGTCATAAATCTGAAAACTATAAATAACTTTACCTTACATTTAAACATAATAGCCTGTGTGATGTGTGCATTTATGTGCCCACGGAGTTTGAACTTTTTGGGCTTAGAGGGCAAGGGTATAGCACAAAGCATAAACTAAATATATATAATTAACTGTACTAACTGTTCGTGTCACTCTCTCTCTTTCTCTGTCTATATATATATATATATATATATGTACATATCTATCTATCTATATATATATATATATATATATATATAGATAGATAGATAGATATAGATAGATATATAGATAGATAGATATAGATAGATATATATATCTCGTTTGACACACAGTACAAACTCTCATCACGTCGTTAGTTTTTCTTTAAGAGTAATCAGCGAATGGCCGAAAATATAATCAATGTATTGTTTACGCAGTTAAAAATACAAACTAAACAAACTAAAAGAGGAATGTTACACACTGTCGAGGAAAAACTGCGCTGAGCGTGTTGATATGGCGACATTAACGCATCCGGCCTTTACGGACCTTTGGATGAAGGTAAGTCACGTGAGGACCAGGAGGACCCTGGAGGACCCTGTAGAGACCAAGGGGGACTCTGGATTAAGGTCTGCACTCAGACTCAAATGTTACGTTTGTTGCAAAAATGTTTGGGAGATGATCAAATCCAGGCTTATTTGACTCCGAAGCAGGTGGTCCAGTGCACCTGCTGCGTGTTCCCTCAATGCGCGACCCCCACTGTCAGAAATGACACTCTGTCTAATGCAACATTGTCACGCTTGGATGCGTTTGTTATAAAAATGAAAGACTTTTTGACCCGCAATCGTTTTCTTTTTATGAATAAACCGGAAACGAGGCGTAGATCAGTGCTAACAAAACAAAGGTCCCGTCCTTAAGGAAGTAGCCGTGGTCCTGCGAGCGCTGGAGAGGACGGAGGGGAGAGCGGTATTATTACATTTACACAATACATGTTAACTTAAATAACTATGTCGGTTATACTTGTGCTGTACAGGAAGAATAGATGTTTAAAAATCTAGGTTGTGAATGTTTGCTAACGTGATCAAGCTAAAGCCAAGCCCATCTTGAGCTGTCAGAATGAATGATGTAGAGTGGATAAGCAGAAAAGGAAAACATGTGCAGGTTATCTAAATATGTTCCTGTATTGGAGAAATCATGTATCACTCTTAATTATACAACTGGTTTTAGCTTGCAATATTGAGAATAGTGTCATTTGGCATTGGCTGGTTGTTGATTATTCAGAGAACCACAGCCATTTGCTTTATATACGTTGTCCTTGTAGAAATGGCACTTTTATTTCTTGACTGAGTCTTGATTGTGTTCACTGGTTTTTGTTTCCTCAGTCCCATCAGCAGAAGCCATGAAGCTACGACTGCATTTTGTGGTGGACCCCATGGGCTGGCTCTGCATCAGTGTGGTGTTTGGCATCTGGCTCTACAACTCCTTTTTTGTCCCTAAACTTGTTCTACTTCCACACTACAATGAAGGACACATACCTTGGGCTATTGTTGTTTGTAAATAGTTTCTTTAATTTTGCCTTAACTTGTGAAAAATGATGCATTTCCGTCCTAAACTTGTTTTGTTTCTGTAGGTTATTATATAGCTTCCGCATTGTGCTTTGCGGCCCTGTTCAGAGCTTCCACTGCAGACCCTGGTCGTCTTCCTCCAGACCCTCATATACCTCATTCTGGTATGAAGAGCATCAACTGCCGTCATTTTTCTAGAATTACAATAACACATTTTCCATATTTATTATTGCAGTCACTAAATAACATTATGTTTGACCAGTGTTGACCAGCTCAAATTTAGTACAAAGTTAACAAAATGGCATGTTTGTGTCTGAATGTTGGTACAAATGCGATATCACATTTTAAGTATTGTTTTAAAATATTCTCTTATCTTTGGCCACAGAGCGAGAACACTGGGAGTTGTGCAATAAATGTAACTTAATGAGACCAAAGAGGTCGCATCACTGCAGCCGCTGTGGCCACTGTGTCCGCAGAATGGACCACCACTGTCCATGGTCAGTAGAATTGTACTCTATTTAAAAATGTATACTTTGATATTACTGAAATATGACTGGTTGATAAATGTTATTCTATAATCATAACAGTTTTATAGTATTCTTTCATTCTTCATTATCTTAAAATGCTTTCTTTTCAGGATTAATAACTGTGTGGGAGAAGACAACCATTGGCTTTTCCTCCAGCTTTGTTTCTATGCTCAGGTCCTCAGCTTATTCACTCTAGTGATGGACTTCTGCCAGTACTACTATTTTCAGCCACTGACACAACTGGATCAGGTATATTTAACTCCAAAACACTTAAATGATGTCCTTAACCGTCAAAAGGGTTGAGTTAGACACATTCTTCTTTATCTTAAAGGAGAAATTTACAACACGCCATGAACTGGCTTTGCTGCGAGTTTCAGCGCTCATGGGTGTGGTCATGTTTGGTGGCATGACCAGTTTGTTCTACACTCAGATGACTGGAATCCTTTCAGTGAGTAAAAGAGTGAAAAAAAGAACAAAAGAACAATCTACACATTTGACTTTTACGTTCACCCAGCTTTCAAATCTAACTCAATCTAACAATCTGTACTAGAAATTCCTAATTCACCACTAGAGTGGAAGAACAAGAAGTGACACTTTGTGGTTTTGCTTACTAATGGTACTGATTCGTCTTGTTTTACAGGATACTACGACTATAGAGAAAATGTCTCAGTTCTCCAATGACATGTGAGTATTTCAGATTCAGGTATGTCAGTTGGAATTCTTATGAACTAAGGCTTCAACTAACAAATACATTATCTTGTCACAGTTTATTTAAAAAAATGACTTGTCAAAGGATTATTTTTATTGACATATTATTTAAATACTTTTTTACAAAATAAAGGTTAAACTATGCTCATAGAAGTCTTTTAGATATATATATATATTTTTTACAATACAGTGTATTATTGATGAAAATGTTTGTTTTGCCTCTGTCTTTAGGCATGTGTTTTTGAGTCTGTAGAGTTCAGATAGCAAAAATCAAAATACAATAAGATTTTTTTAATAGTCTTCAAGTCACAATTACTCTGATGACTCATTACAGCCCTATTATGTATGGTGGGATTGACAGCCGTTGTTACGATTGAGCGTTTGTCTGTAACACTGTTAAAAAGGCTCTTGGCCTTTTATTACTGCCTTGACTGTAACTTACCCCCACCCAAAGCAATTCCCTAAACGTGCCCTTGAATATGGTGTCCTGAAAATCTTAATTGTGTATTATTATTGGAGAGGCTGTTGGCGCAGATTGGCAGCCACCCACGTTTGCGTCTGGGGCAGCTGTGGTTAGATTTTGCAGCTGACCACGACTGACGGTGGAAAGTGAATGAATAATGTACTGTCCAAAAAGCACTGAATATCTCATTTACATCATTATTAGAAACAATGTGTGTCTAACATGTAGTTTAAATGGAATACATGACATTTTTATGATTTATTTGCAGGTTAAATTCAAAGAAGAAGTGGCAGAGGGCGTTAGCTGAGGTTTGTGGTACTCGATGGAAACTCCTGTGGCTGCTTCCACTCAGAGCGAGGCAGCCTCTTCAGTCAGGACACCTATACCGCTCTCCAGTTTAGGCCAGAGATGCGTTACTCCCTTTAATTCGTATCGAGCTATAAGAACACTACGTCAAGAGGATACAATGTCCCCCTTTTGTGGCTTCATTAGAAGATACTGTACGTCAAACTTTTTTTTTGCGTGTTGCCGTTGCTTTTTGGCTTCTACCAAAAGACCTGACTGATTTTGAGGACTGTACTGCAGAATCAAGAAAGTCCACTGGAATTATATGTTTGTTTGTTTGTTTGTTTGTTTGTTTGTTTTTTTTATGCACACTGTGACTCCTGTTTTATGGAAAGACTTAATTGCATCTGGAAAACAAGCACTCACTCAGGTTATATTTAAAAAAAACTTCACTACTGACCTTCAATCAGCCACAGAATGAGGACGACTGCAGTGTGTGTGCGGATTTCTGTGAGATGTTGGTGCCTTGTTTTAATTTATTTGATCATATTTTGTTTTGTTGCATGAGCTGGTTTTAATCTTGCGTTTTGAAATGTTTATTTTTATATGGGCGGTGAGTATGAATGTTATTAGTGTGAGGGAAATGTTGCTGTTAAGCTCTGTTAATTTTTAATTACTTGATTTTTTTTTATGTTGTTCTTTTTTGCTTTATATAATTGTTTTGATCGTTTTATGAAGCATGACCATGAAGTTAGTCAGCCATAACTTAAAAAAACACTATTTGTCAATAATGATTTTGTAAAACTTGTCTTCAGTGAGTTAAAAGAAGAAAAAAGCCATGATTTGACAAGGACATCGTGACTGGTAGATGTTTGGAACAGAGCATCTCCAAAATGGCGGCTCTTTAACGTTTAGATGTTATTGTTACTGGTTTGCAATTGTCAGCATCGACAGCATCGACCAGAATTTGTCCAAGGAGCTAACAGTGGTGACAGATGTTAGAATACATTGTTCTCCTACTTGTTTTTGTTTGTAGCTGCAATTAAATAACTGACAGTTGGTTATAATATCATAGTATTGTATAGTAGGAACTATACCAAGTAGTTTAAGTGCCTGTAGGTCATATGTTATCCCACTTTTCACAGACTTTGGTTTATATACAAGCCAAATACCATGGGAACCTTTGCAATACATAGTACGCAAGCGAGCAATGCATGTTTCACCAAAGTAAGTGCAGCTGGTGATGTAAGTTTTATGCACACTACTGCTTGTGTGGTACTTTTTGGAATCATACTGTTAACTTATGTTTTTGCCGTGTTTTTTTAACATTGTTTTGATCAGATAAATTGTAATGGAGGGAGGAGTGTTGCTGTTCTACCTACAACTGAATTGTGAAATTGTTATTGTCTGTTTTTTAATTCAATAAGCCATATTTGTTTTGTTATTTAGTAAAAGCAATAGTCTTGACTTGAATCAAAGAATACCATGTTCAATATATTCTGAGAACAATCTGCTTTTAAATAATAGATGTTACACTTATCCCTTATACATCAGTGTAAAGGGGTAATTATGCTTTTGCTGGTTTGTTCTTGTCTAATCAAACTATACAAAACTCTGCTTTTGGATTTAGACAAAACTGCGGTTAAGGCAATGACTACACACACTGAATAGTGTTTCACATTTGGTAAAGTGTGTTGTGCATTGAAAACGTGTTCAGATTATAATAAAATTGATAATGGATATTTGTGATTATTTTAATTTGGATTTTTCCTCATTGTACTGTAGATGAAAAGATGTTGGTGCTAGTTTCAGGTTTCCTTACATTTAGAGAGGTGAACGTGGGCGTGGTTTTATGTTTTCGTCACCACTGAACAAAGAGCTTACTGTATGAGTTACGACATAATTGTACAGAATGGTTACAAGGTCTTGGTAGCGTTTGCACATACGCACTAGAGTGTCCTCAGGTGACCCCTAGACTAGTCGGGATAGCCTTACCCGGAGGCTCATTTGTACCAAGCCACTGATAGGTCATCGGAGACCAGTTCAGGAAAATGAGAGCGAGCAGGGCCCCACACAACACTATACCAACAGTGTGATAGTTTGAAAAAGTTAAAAAAAAAAGTGTTATTTTACTGAGAGCAAACTGTACTTCTACTGATTCTGTCACTGCTCACCATGCAAATACTACTCAACTGTACTATTAGTATCAAACCTGTTTTTTATTGTCAAACATAAACAATATACACACATTTTAAGGAAATTCTAAGGAACATTGTTTTTCAAGAGTTAAGGTAGACACATGGAGGGGGTGTCTAACTAATGTACTGTAATTAAATATTAGGAATGTAGCAATAACCGAAATATTGTGCTATTTTATCAACAGTCTTGCTATCACAATTGATCAAATTACAAGCTTCTTTTGCAGAAAAATTTGTTAATTTTGTTAATAATCATTGTACCGTGACATGCTTATCGTGATAATACTGTTCCAAGAGACAGCCCTTCCATTTAGGAAGGAAAAAGAATAAATACAGGATCATTCTTCAGTATTTGCGACTCATTTGTTATTGTTCAGTCCTATACTGATAAAAGTGTATTTAAATTTGTCGATGCCTGTACAAAACCCAGCAAAAACACAAAACCAATATTGGCTTGGATTTCAATTGTAGTCTATTGTTAAAATCCTGTGTGCCTCAAGGCTTTTAAAATGAACCCATCCGCCTTCATACACCAGGGGTCAGACGGGGTTAAACAGGCTTAATCTCAAATGATGGTTGGTGAACTATGCTAATTAAATAAGAGGCCACCTGCTACTGTTACAGTCAGTGGCATCTGGCTAAACAAAATAAATAATTAGCCACATGCCTAATAAACACAGATGCGCTCAGAGTTTTCCCATACAATTTAAATTTATTTTTGTAACGCCCAAAATCACAACAGTAGTTGCCTCGAGGAGCTACAGTGGAAAAAACAGAATAAACAATGTTCATTGGGACTTAGTAATGTCCCAGCGTCCTGTGTCCTTAGACAGATGTCCCAAGCTCCCCTGTCCTTAGACCCTCCTTCTCGGCCAGGAAAAACTACCAAACCTCTTTGGGAAAAAGTAGAAACCTGTAGGAGTTCCACAGTAAAGGAGAGATCTGACTCCCTCGGACGGACAGGCGGACGCGCCTCAATTTGCAGATACACGGTGAAGCTGGACCCACTCAGGAGGAGAACCGTTCATATGGAGTAGAGACCGTTTCTCCAGGCAGCTGAGGAGCATCTGGATCCACACGTCCTCGATGTGCCTGCTCCACTCCCGTCGGGGAAGTGGGAGAAAAAGAAGGAAAAGCGATGAACAAATTGCAAGTGAAATTAAATATTAAATATTGTTTGAAAGTAAGTAAGAAGCAGAGGATAGTGCTCAAGCTGCCATACTTCCCCCAGTATAGTTGCTCTTAGGGCAGCTTTGATTCTAAACTCGACAGGGAGCCAGTGAAGAGACTCGAGCACCGGCGTAATGTGCTCTCTCTTCTTTTAGTTCCTGTTAGTAATCTTGCTGCTGCATTTTGAACCAGCTGAAAACTTTTATAGAGCTTTCAGAACACTCTGCGAGCAGGGAGTTACAGTAGTCTAATCTAGATGTTACAAACTCATGTTTTTCAGCAAAGCTTTTAGGCAAGATTTTTCTGATTTTGGCTATATTACGCATATGGAAATAGGAAGTTTTACTGGCTTGATTTATGTGCGCTTTGAATGAGAGCTCTTGGTCAAATAAGACTCCAAGGTTTCTTACAGTGGAGCTGGAGGCTACACTGACGTTTGTCCAGTGTGACTGTGATCTGCTCAGATAAAGCGTCTTGCAGATGTTTTAGGGCCCAGTGCAATGACCTTGGTTTTTTCAGGTTAAAAGCAGATATTAAGTGTCTCCAGGTTTTATATCCTTCACACAAGTACTAAGTTTGTCTGCTTGATTGGTCTGATCGGTTTCATTGATAAATACAGCTGTGTGTCATCTGCAGAGCAGTGGAAGTTAATGCCATGCTTTCTGATACAGCCTGGATTATTCTCCAATGCAATCTTCACTGCACTGCACTTTGTTTTCAAGTGTGTGATTTATACTTTTGGCCAGTTTCTCAAGTAAGGTGGAATTAAAAAAGATTTACCAAAACAAATCTAAATTCAAACAAATTTCCCTTAGATTTTATTGTACATGCATTCTTTAAAATAAAAAATCAAATAAAAATCAAATAAAAATGTGAAATAAAATCCAGTGTATTAAATTTCTCGAGTTTTTTGTTAGATGCCGAGAAGTATTATATTCAAAAAAATGTATGAACTACACAAGCTGGACAATTTACTTAATGGTCACAGCAATATCTAAAAGAAAGTAATTGACACACTTAGGTCAACATAGTGCAAATATGTTTATCGAAGATATCTAGTGCATATTTTTGTCATTTGAGTCGGCGAGGAATGCACTCACATTGGGAGAACTCAGAAAATCAAAACTATCACTCCATCGCAACAACTATACAATTTTAATCCAAGATGCTTGTACTCAATACTACCATTTGTTAACCCTGCGTAGAGTGAACAGCGAGGTGACTTTCCACTGGACACATCCAACAGAGTGGCCAGTACACAATATGGGGCTTATCAGATAGACACGTAGACTGAAATATCTCTTCTCTCTCAGAGTCATACTGGCAACTTGATCTGTGAATGGTTAAATCAGGTCAACTCTGACATTAGAGTTATGTTCGCAGTGAATTTGAATTAAGAGCATTATCTATGTTTTTATGGGATTGACATAGCATATTTGTGGCCGCTGAAGAAAGTGGGCGTCAGAGTCTGACAGTGGAGATATCAAATCGCGAGAATGATAGAGACGAGGGGTTCTTGTGAGATATTCCTGGATCAGAAGGGAGTGCTTCCTTGAGGATGCCACTCAAATAGAATTAGTTACTTGCAACGAGTCCTAAGGATAAGCAATAACACATCAAATAAGCTAGGATCTTGTGGTGCTCTGTGACACACGACTTGCTGAACGGAGAATAGTTTGGTAGGTGATTAACAAGTTGTCTTGCAATCGGCCCACCTACTTGATTATTTGCAAAAGCGTCATTTGTAATGTTATGTTCTTGTAGGTGGCCACTATACTTAACTAGTATCATATAGACGGTAGACTTACCCACATCATACACAAATTAAAATGTATTCAACATCTTGATTCATCATTGTTACATTGAGTATTTATATTAGTCATGTATCAGACAATTTCATAATTTGGAGCATATCCTCGGTCTGAGCACCAATATCTGCGCATTTAGACAATCCTGTACTGTACCAGTGCGGTACAGCACAGTGATAATTTGTACAGCGACTATACAGCATCAATGAGCTAGTAAACAATCTTAACACTACGTCCATTGTTAATATCCAAGCACGCAACCACTTAAGCTCTGCACTATTACTCTTAACAGCAATTCTATTATCTATGGCTCTGATTTTACCTCACTCGACTCATTAACTTAAGCATCTCGAAAAATAACATATATTATTCTTATGTGCAAAGACATGCATTGTGTGGACTATATCAATTGTAGTCAGAATTATCTAGTCAAACCACACTTATATTAGATTTATTTATTCGTTGATATTTATAGTCTCTTGTGTGCTTTATATACCTCAGGCCTCACCCATTGAAGCAGGATACAGACGTCTGCTCTTTTTTCATATGCGAAAACAGTACGTAAGGGATCTAAATATAAGTGCGAACCAGCGAGTGAACAAGCTCTATTTTCCAACTCGATAAGATTATATGGATGCTTGACACAAATTTAAGATGACCAATGTTACAAGAAACATATCATGTCGTTCGGAACAAAAGCGTATTACTGCTAAACACAGACTTTTCACTTACAGTGCATGATACCAAGCCTGTGACGTTTCGCAAGAGACTGCTGTTCATCAAAATTGTAGTCATCTGCTCTAAACCAATCACTAATACGACCAACCATGAGCAGCAAAACGCTTGAGTGTTAATAGTGTTTGATAATGATGCGTTGATGATATGAACAGTTGTGGAAGACCGCTGACTTGTTAAGTCATTTCTCACTCTGTTTATGTTTATATGACAAAACTACCCCGAAGGCTGATTTTAAGGGCGACCAAAGGGCTGGTTAATCTTCTACGCACCACACTAAAGTGTTATCGTTCTTTTGTTTAAGTGGGCGCGGCAATGAGGTACCACTTTCTGTTTCTCGGACACAGGCAGATTTGCATGGTATCTACCCTGTTCCTGCGTGTTAATAGTTGTGTATGGGAGATCTGGAGGGTTTACTACAATGCTTACCTGGTCCTGTCACAATATCTTCAATGGGCATATAGACAGTAATTCGGAATATTGTGTCATGGAACATAAACGGATGTGACTCACCAATCTAACAGACATGATCCTTCGATTAACTGTATGCTGCATTAATACAGATGCGCTTACCACATTTCATTTTTGACTAGGAACAACATCTCAGTAATGAAACGTCCATAACGCGTTAATAGTGTGAAAAAGATATAGTTGCATCGTGTTGCAAAGTGTTACATATACACTACTATAGTTGGTTTAAAGAAATTATTGAGATAATGTTGAAAAATAGCTGATAATCTCTGTTCCTGTTACTTAAAAGTACCATTTTTGCTTATTCTATGCACACCTACATAGTGTTTATTAGAGACTATGAATTCTCTTCCGATACAACATCTGCTCGACTGAGTGTTATCGTGATTTGTCTGATTATGTAATGTGTAGTTGTGCCTCTCAACAACACACGGTAAAATATCTGACTAATTTTAATGATCTAGGTACGTTCCTAGTTGTTAGAACCATAAAATTCCAAACTCCAGTTCATTGGAGACATACAAAATCCGCTTAACAACCTCAGTGACTATGCGAGTACGGTGAAACTGTTTAGGTTCGGAGCGAAGGACATAAGATAGCCGTGTCAATGGTGACACCTTCCCACAGTAATGCGGATAAAACCACCGTATGGGAATCAGAACATTGTAGTAAGCGCTTTTGTCTTATGATCAAGTATTGAGAAATTTATCCATAAGTGAATCAAAAAACAACTAGCAACTTATTACTTGCAAATTCAATTAACAATTACTATACTATTCGAAGAGTGTGTAGGGACGACGAGGCTCCTTTAGAATCTGCCGCATATATCTTGCTGCCTTGACATCGGTCCTATCAAGCTGCGATGATCTTGAGGCTTTACTGTTATTGTGCGATAAACTCCTATCCTACACTTTATTCTTCCACTGCCTCTATACCTGTGGCAAGACCTTTGCCACTATACATGAGCTTTCGTTACGCTGTTTGAACACTAGATTCCAAGGCTCTCAGTTTCGGAGTGTGAACCATAGCAAGAGCCAGACAATCAGACTAGCTTGCCAATTTTAGGAGTATCTACATGCTGGATCTGAAATGCGCGTGGAGTTCAAATTTGGCAAGCAGGAGGTTATTAGCGTTTTTCAACCATCTATTGGAGCAATGTAGGAACGAATTGGGAGTCCTCCCAACGGGATGCATTGATATCTCCATGGACCGGTGATTAGAACGGACATCCCAGTGCCCAAGGATTGTCTCCTCGTACATATCTCCTCTTGAAATGTATTTGCTGGTATGCATTGTTTGGATGCGTTTAGTCTCTAGTCAGTTAATTTATTCCCTCCACTACTAGCGTAGCAACAGAAAAACGTGAAGTATTAAAGAATCCCCCGTCGCTCAGTGAATGGCGCTGTTGTTAGGAACTGATTCCAGTGCGGGTTAAAGCTAAAACCGAGGGCTCTAAGGGCCACGGCCATCTTTAATTATTAGTGTATCTTTAGAATTCTGGCCGTTTGCGATGCTGTCTGAGCCTTATTTCATGATTATGAGGACACTGATATAGAGAAAAACAAGTCCGCTTGAAGTGAACGGAAAAAATGGAGGAAAAGAACAGAGTTCAGAGCTCTGAGTTGAGGAGTTTTGTCTCAGGCCCATCAGGGGGGTGTGTCCTGATAAGAGGGAGCTGCTTTATTTTATTTGTCTTAATGTTTGCTTTAGGGGGGGTTGTATGACCTGGCTCCACTAGGGGATGCTGGAGAGAGCTTTAGTTCTAATAGAGTAAAAGACTGTGAGTGTCTCAACGACCTGGTATAGAGCGTCTCACATAGAACCACTTACGTGTGTGGTGATCAATAATCAACTTTCCATTGTGCGTGTTGAGGCATCCTTACGTTTCGTTGTTTTATAGTAATTTTCTATGGTAATAATTGTAATTACGATTTTATTATTAAGGAGTATATTGAAAAGTTTTGAGACCAGGTGAATGTCTTTTCATGTAAAACCATGTAAAAAGGACGTGTGAAAGCGTGTTGTGCATCTAGATAATCGGCGTGCGTCCTTATTTGATCAAGGACTAAGTTTTCAAACAATATCACGACAGTATAATAGTTTGTTCTGATCATTTATTATATATGCTCTGTTCTGAGTTTCCTAGCTGTGGTAAGAAGTTTCCAAACATTTGCGCTGGGTAAAATAATAATATTTAACGTATGACTTGTGTCGACTTAAGACCTTGGAGACAAATTATATAAATGGTTGGTGTACCCATTCTTGAGTAGATTGTTAACAGGTAAGATGACGAGTAAAAATCTGGTTATCTCTTATGTTAAGCCTGCCGCTGCGTTGTTTAGCCCAATTGACAAGTTAGGGTGCCAAATCAGGCTATGCAATGCACAACAATGTATAAGACCTGGGTGTAGCAAAACAAATATCATCTGTCATAATGACCCTGAGTAAAACATTGTAAATAGAAAATTTTATGGTAATGTGGGTACTTCAGGCTTGTGATTAACCATTTACTTACTCATACATACTATATCTGTGTTTCTTGTTCAACAGCGTATACTCTTTTTATTATCACCCATTCTATTCACTTCTACCACAAACATCCAAAACATAAAACTGCAACATGTTGTATTCATATTATAGTTCTAGTTTAATCAGACTCATAAACATGTTTCCTACCTGAGTGACCTTCTGTAGTGGCGCGGTATTTGTAAGGATGATTGTAAATATATACCTAAGTCTCTATAGTGCCTATGGGATGGGTACGCACTATGAGTCCACCCCTGGATTATAAATGATAAAGCTGCAACTTACTTTATAGAGGTGCTTGTTCAGTTTGGCGATGCTTTTCAGTGTTACCTCTCTCTACTGTTGTTAAATTTTGATAGTAGTGTAAGGGCAGGCGACAAATGGCCTCTTTTGGTCCCGACGTACTTGCCCACGTTTACCACTGAGCTATAATATATAGTGACATAATATGTCTTGGCCTGACAATTTCTCGTATCTTAGTTTATGAGGTATACTATATCTAAAACACACTGCCTATATGTAGCATCCCAAAAGACTTGCTCTTTGTGGGCTTGTGTTGCAGAATGATACCAATGGTATTAGTAGTACATGCAATAGCAGTTTGAGTTGTCTGCAATTTGAAATGAGGTCTTTCCATGACAATAGACGAGTTTAATAATGGTGGCAATCATCAAGACCAGTGTCTCAAAGTTTCTGGCAGACTTACACTTGACTGATCATGCCTACCTGCTCTAGCTAAGTGCTGAGTTACACTACAGGACAGTCGCGTTTCAAATAACACGTTTACTATCTTGCCACTTCGGTGAGTACACCTGTTAATGAGTTAGACAAAGAACAAATCGTGGACTTATCACCC
Organism: Chaenogobius annularis; assembly: GCA_015082035.1. Classification (NCBI taxonomy): domain Eukaryota; kingdom Metazoa; phylum Chordata; class Actinopteri; order Gobiiformes; family Gobiidae; genus Chaenogobius; species Chaenogobius annularis. The sequence goes on from BJKM01000527.1 coordinate 394,435, forward strand.
ACTATACAAAATTCTGTGTAACCTACTCAATATCATATCTTTATGAAACAATATGGACATTCGCAAGTTATAGAAACTAACTGAGCTTATTCTACCAGCACAAAGTAAACAATCCACAGGCTCGTAATTACTGTGACGACTTCACTGGTTCTAAAGCCTAATACCCATGCTCTCTGTCTACTCTCACTGATGAAGTATACACTACGAGAGCTCAATAGATATTTTGTGTCCTCCCCTACCTTATCTGTATATTCTGTATTTTATTGTTCTGAAAAATCGATGTCACACGGAGTCTTCCGGCTTGTAGTTTTTAAGAAGGAACAGAAGATTGTGCACACCATTGCATTAGTCATGTTCTGCATTTTTGTTTTCGTGTACAACGTGTGTTTGCATTTACAATTGTCTGTCTCGAGTTATGTGAGATGTCCCATTCTTGTCTACTCTAAAAACCTCTTTGATCTTAGACTCCAAACGTCAGCATATCACGTACAAGAGATCTCTCAAGTAAATAAGAATAGACAAGCACAAACTGGCTATAAGTAAGCTACAAACGCACAAGTAAATACCTCGCAGTGGACAAAGTGATTTAGTCACCAAAGACGATAAGCAGTTTCTATCAATGCGGTGGTGACCCCATCCAGATTCGGACTGACCGCTTACATTAGAATATGTTCTCTTCATGCTTATACAAATGAACACATATCCATATACACTGATATTTTACCGCTATGATAGTCACTTGTCTCATCTCTCCATCATAGAGCTGATACTCTATACAGGCAAGCAATAGTAGTGAAGACGCTACGAGAGCAGTGTAGTTTTTAAGTCCGATCCGCAATCTTAATATGACTCATAAATTTAAAATAAAATCCTAAACATGATTTACTCTCATCAGATCACTTACAAATCATTTAGACTTCATTAGCTCTTGAGAATACAATTGGCTCCTCTGTTGTTCCAAGTGCGTCGAATTAAAAGGAAACAATGCACCATTATTTAATCATCCATAGAGAGCCTTGACCAAAGCCATCTGTTTTGACTATGTTGCCACTTGCATCTTTGTTGTCGTCTATATGTCATTCAGAATTGCTATCTTTCACCCTGTTTTGTGGCATTATAATATAAGCCTGTTATTGCTATACTTAGGTAGATATGAGTCATCTACGAAGAGCTTTCTATCTAGAGTCTTCATGAGCTCAGAAAAAGTCACTAACGGTCTCATTAATATTTACAAGTGATGCCTCTCACGCTAGTGTCCATGAGTTCTCGATTGGCAGCATCAATTACTATCATCACTCAAGACGACACATGATTTGCTAACAACTGGTGCCTATATCTATGTAAGAAGTAACATGGTTGTCTGTGATAGCAGTGTGAGAGTAATCTAGAATACAGAGATATAAAATAGTGTGAATAAATGTGTCTTGTAGCAAGTAGGAACCTTAGAATAGACAGGCGCATCAATTTGCAGATTAACACAAATCTACCGAGCACAAGGTGCGCAAAAGAGTGCATATTTGTAAAATCGGAATGGAGTTTAAATTATACCAGCACTGCTATTCTTTATCAATTGCCACGAGGTGTGTGTTGAAGATAAGAATCTTGTTTCTGCTTATCAGAAAATGCACCGCTCTGCGCGGGAGACGCGCATCATTTCTGATCTGAGTAAGCCATGTAGCGAGAGGTATACTTAGAATATAGTACATTCTGCAAAGAGAATAGAGTGGAGGCAGAATCCGGACAATTAAGAACAATAGAGGCCTCACAGTCCCCAATGTGTTCAATGCGCCATTAGCAGGAGGTCCCGCCCTGTGGGCAGGCTCTCACAGAGTAGATATAAACAAGAGTGGCATCGAAGGACGTCGTCCATAACATTGACTATATGCAGATTGACTCCTCTCACATGATATGCGAGCACGTTCTGACCCAAACAGTCTCTATCTTTGATTTTCTTTGCGCTAAAACAGAGTGCCAGGAGTGTGCAACTTACCACCTCTGAACAACTACGTATTATCCAACAATGTATGAACCACTCGTCTTCTGTTAGACCCTTTGCGAACCGAACTGAGTGAACGAGGTGAGCATAGTTCACTCCACTCTGTAGGCATGCTACTACCAATCATAGCTCATGACACATCAAGAAAAAGTGAGGCTGGAGGGACCCGCGTTTGCTTCAACTGCCAGCATAACCACGATATACTCACAATTACCATTTAACAGATCTTGCATACGCATACGAACTAGTGTGCAAGAAGACGATGAGAAAAATAGAGTAATTTTGTGTTGACTGACAAGAATGGTAAAATATATGGACATCAAAATGTAGTAATGAATACCCACATGTTTACTTCTGCAAGAGCATCTCAACTAGTATCTTTGACTACAAAGACAGTATTTTTATGTGTTGTTTTGTTTTCAGGTTAAGCTAAGCCAGATTTTCGAAAATGATAACATCACATGAACAAACGCGTGACACATTAACGTCTTTGAATTTAAACAGGTTACTGGAAACGCAACTCAAACAGGACCACGACTTGTATCACTCACTATATCCTGTCATCAGTGTGCACAAGTTCTGAAATGAGTTGTCATTTGGGATTGAACATTGACGTTGCCGTGAAACATCAACAGTGATTGTCTCTCTGCCACTTGTAAGCAACTTTTGGTATTTACAACCTGAGTGATGTGCGATAATAGGGACTGTTTGTGCCTTACATACCTCCTCTATTGCCTAATATGATTAAACATAGTATCGAGTGTTTACTATGCTGTATTAATAGCTATCTTCTAAAATAGAAATAAAATACGAGAAAAGTAGTGTACAAAACAAAATACATTTGTGTTGAGCAGAATGCGAACAGGAATGGTGCCTTGTAAGGGTAATAAGAGAAATATACTGCTCTGATTATCTCATATTAAATAACTTGGCCGGCAAACTTATCATATAACCTTTGATTTTGCTTGTCGCGTCAACTATGGTTCCGCATTAGCAGACTTGTTTAATCATCGTCTATGATGAGTGTCAAATAAAGAAAACTTATAGATTAAGTTTCTTATGACAAAATATAACATGATATATGAATAATTGAGATCTCCACAAACTGCAATTGAGATCCTATGCCATGCATGACAATAAATGCTCAACATCCTTTATAAATAGATCTTTACACAACATCTGGTCGTCTAGGCCTATCTTGCTATGAGGGCATGAAATACATTTCACCAATATAACCCATACAACAGAAAATCTGCGATTTCCCTCGATCTCTGAATGCTTACATCCTTACATGGTCTTCTCCTTATATCAATTCGAGATTTAACGCCATTATTTGTCCATTACCGATCTTACTACAACTCATTATCGGATGCGTTAGACCCTGATGATATCTCTTACCCGCGTTAAGCAGCCTTGTTCTTTGCATCCTGATGTGTCGTATTAGGCGGCAGCCAGAGAGAGAGCTCCTCCTTCGGTGACGGTATGTATGCCGTTCCACACATTTAGTTTGTTACCAAGCCATGTTCAATTACCACCGGAGTCGTCATTACACCCCATAATGTTCTGTTTAATTTTGCCGCGTGTGAATGAAAGCCTACTTTGAACCTGATATAATGCAGGATAAACAAATATGTTTTCTAATACAAACATAGAGGAGAGAAACATGTCAGATGACAAGCTTTTGAGCTGACACCAATAGGCCCACCATCTTCAAAATACCAGCAATCTGTCACTTTCAATTCACTTACACTCCTATGGGTCCATTGAGCAACATCAAACGTTTCACTGGTGATTCAACTACAACTAATTCGTGCCACCTAGATTAAAAAAACAACAAAAAGTTACACATCTGTGTATCTCATCCCGTGAATAGTAAGAACAACATCCCTCATGTTCAAGTTCTCTACTCTTTGAATAAACTCATTGAAGAGAACTCTTTGCAATCTGCACGTGACAACAGACGTACTTGTCGTGTACTACTAATTAATAACCTCACTATACTATAGCAAAGTCCTTATCTCCAGTAGACTTTTCGTTTTCAAATTCTTCTTTGATAAACAATGTATTTCTCTATACCCATTGAGGGGTTTACATTGCTCTTATATTTTCAGGGATGTTATGTTTGTACCTGTTTTAGCACGAGTATTATTTTATCAGAAAGTGGTTCGGAGTATGGCTGGTATCAGAGAAGGGGGTGAAAGCTTCCCCTATTAATCCACGTAAGCAGCTTACAAGACACGTCAATACATCACGTGACACTTCTGAAGAAGGCTACAGTAGTAGTTTAACTATCTCAAACATGTAACGCAGGTAAACAAACACTCATATAAACAATCATTACCTAGTAGATAGAATGAGCCTCCCTTTTGATATTGTGTGCAGGTGCTCTCTAGGAGCAATGCAGGTGACAGAAGCATGCAGGTACAAGGTCTGAGTGATTGCTAGCTTATACAGCTGTATAATAGCTGAGCAATGGCATCCTGACGTAGACCTGAATCTCTGAAGCTTCTAGATTGCACATCAGGGTCCTGTGCATATTTTTTTTTTTATTGGGACAGTTTAGGCTCCTGTGTTTGAACATTAAATGTGATCAAATGTGAATAAATGTGATCAATGTGATAAAACATCACATTGTCAAGCTAAATTCCATTAGCAGTCCAAAAAGTTTTGTGGATCAACAAACTGCTTATGGTCAGCAGCACTTTGTCGCTAAGTGACTTTCAGGATGAGGTGTGCGTCCACAGTACATACATAGCCCCGTAAGCACAGAAAGTTTCGGATTGGCTTTCAGGTGGGTTGCAGAGCTGTGTTGCACATCCGCGTTGATTTCATGCTCAAGTATAAACCAGCCTTGACAGAGTGATTGTTTTCAATTACCCATTTCCCGAGGCTCAAAAAAGGGACGATGGAGAACTGTTTAGAGTCAATGAATTACAACCACATGAGGGATGGGCAGAATTCTCAACTGCGTTGGCTCTTGCTGCATTTTTATCATGCCCTATTCATTTATTTGCCAATCGAGGCAACTGCTGTTGGGATTTTGGGCATTGCAAAAATAAACTGAATTGAATTAAATTCAACGTTGAAGCAAATGATTGATGAATAGACCCCCAAACTTCATTGAAATGTTTCCAGAGCAACTACGAGTAGTACACAGCTAGAAAATGAGTACAAAATTCCTGTCAAAAACATGGCACATGTAGAGTGGTGTGATGTCATTTATACAAGCTAATCTGTAGGAAGGCTTGTGGAGAGCCTAGATCAGCAAAGGAGTCGGTAACACCATTAGGGACACTCCAGAATGTGCTGCAGTCATGCACTCAAGGCCTCGGCCATCAAATATTTCATGTCAGCCTGTCTGCACCAGTGTTCCTTTAAATACAGACCCAATTTCTCTTTCTCCTCAGCTACATCATTTAATTTAAGTTGAGGATGATTATATTTGTTCTTTGCGCTTTACAAGCTTGACAAGCCACTACACTGAAGTCATAATTCATTCACTCCATACTCAGTAGTTACAGTATTTATAAAGAACTGAGTCTTTATAAATACTGTAACTACTACCACTACTACCCTATCTGCACCATCGGCTCCAACCACCCCCCACATCACGCATTACATTCATACAAAGGCATGGTAGGAGTCAAAAATTAAATTTACAAGAAAATATGTTGAACTGGTGGAAATGCACAAAACGGGAAGGCCCCCCAGTGCAAGACCAGACAGACAAAACTATCAATATATATTCGACTTCTTTCATCATCTGATATGTTGTTTATTGTGGAGTCTAGAACATCACGGAATCTTTCTTTTGTAAGTCGTGTAAGTCACTCAAAGATTAATTTACGTAGCCCAGATCGTGAAAAGTATAAGGTGTCATGGCTGCAGAAGCTTTGGGTTGACCTTGGGAGTCACACAGCTCTAATTTCTCAGTCTATGGCAAAGCGGGAAGGTGTAATGTGGGGGTAGATCACAGGAAGGGTCGCCGAGTGTTGGAAGTGGGTGAGGGGCTGAGGTGAGAGAAGCACAAAAGATCAGGCTGAGGTTAGCTCCACTGAGCTGCTCCATTCTTTACAGATTGCCCAGGCTATACAAGATATTGATTTCTTCTGCATCCAAGAGGCATCCGACAGTTCTGGACTGGAAGAGATAAGAGAAAAGAAAAGCTGGTGAACAAGCACAATTAGAAAAAAAATATGTATGTATGTATGTATGTATGTGTGTATATATATATTTATACATACATACATACAGTGTATGTTTATAGATATATATATACATTTACAGTGTGTGCATATATATATATAATGTATATGTATATATGTATATGTATATAAATATGTATATATATGTGTATATATACATATATATACATATATGTATGTGTGTGTATGTGTATGTATATATATATATATATATATGTAATAATTGTGTGTATTATATATATGTATATATATATATATATATGTGTGTGTTGTATATATATATAATATATGTGTATATATAGTATATATATATATATATATGTTATATATATGTATATATATATATATGCGCACAGGATTATAATTATTATAATGGATTATAATGGAAAAGCGTGGGCAGACAAGACCAACATGCACTGAATTTTTTGCTGTACCTTAACCACTCGAGCACCGGGCTGCACCAACATGTACTTCTTAACTACACAAGACAGAGTAGGAAGTTCATTTGTCTGCTCATCCAGATCTGCTGGAATTCACAAGCAGAAACATATATACATATTTTTTATGATGGACCACTGTGAAAACGGCTGCGGAGGCAGGCAGAGGGAAAATGCAAGCCTCATATTCAATTCAATTCAATTATTTTTTTAAAGCCCAAAATCACAAAAGTAGTTGCCTCGAGGGGCTACAGTGGAAAAAACAGAATCAAAAACAGAATAAACAATGTTCATAGGGACTTGGTAATGTCCCAGCATCCCGTGTCCTTAGACAGATGTCCCAAGCTCCCCTGTCCTTAGACCCTCCTTCTTGGCCAGGAAAAACTAAACCTCTTTGGGAAAAAGTAGAAACCTGGAGAAGTTCCACAGTGAAGGAGAGATCCGACTCCCTCGGACGGACAGGCAGACGAGCCTCAATTGGCAGACGGTGGACCTGGACCCACTCAGGAGGAGAACCAATTCTTCTAATATTCATATTAGTATAAATGCAACTAGTAAAAGTGCCTTTATTGTTGCGGGGGATTTTAATCATTCCAACTTAAAGACAGTGCTCCCCAAATTCCACCAGCATGTTTCCTGCCACACCAGAGGGAACAAAACTTTGGACCATGTTCACACTAACATGGCTGCTGCCTACACCGCGACCCCCCTCCCCCCACCTCTCGGACAGTCAGATCACCTCTCTTTGTTCCTCACTCCCAAATACTTACCCCTCATCAACCGTGTGAAGCCATCACTGAGGACCATCAAGGTGTGGCCAGCGGGGACAGACTCTGTACTCCAGGACAAGTTTCAACACACGGACTGGAGTTTGTTTTGCTTCTCAGGCCACATGTGGCTCACACACAGATATTAACCCGTAACACGGCCTTCAGATCAGGGTATGCGCAGGCCTACAGCTGGTCACAATAGAGGGTCACTTCTCCAACTCCGATCCCCAGACGCATGTGGCAGGGCATCCAGGCCATCACCCACTACAAACCCAGCAACCTCACTCCCACAGCCACAAATATCTCCTCCCTGGACGAGCTTAACCACTTCTATGCTCGCTTCGAGAGGGAAAACAAAGACACCGCCACCAAGACAACACTCCGAGCAGACCACCAGACCACCACGCTCTCCTCCACGGTTGTCTACCTCAGCACTGGTGTGCCACAGGGCTGTGTGCTCAGCCCATTCCTCTACTCCCTCTTCACCTACGACTGCAGACCCGTGCATGGATCTAACTCCATCATCAAGTTCGCGGACGACATCACGGTGATAGGTCTCATCACTAACAACGATGAGACAGCCTACAGGGAAGAGGTACAGCACCTGGCCACATGGTGCGCCGAAAATAACCTGCTCCTAAACACCAGCAAAACCAAGGAGCTCATTGTGGACTTCAAGAAGGAGAAAGGAGGCATGCATGCACCCATCCACATCAATGGGATGGACGTTGAGCGTCTCTCCAGCTTCAAGTTTCTGGGGACTCACATCTCGGAAGACCTGTCCTGGACCACCAACACCTCCAGCCTTGTCAAGAAGGCTCACCAGCGCCTCTTCTTCCTGAGGACACTGAAGAAAAACCATCTGTCTTCAGCCATCCCTGGTGAACTTCTACCGCTGCGTGATCGAGAGCATCCTAACAAACTGTATCACAGTCTGGTATGGGAGCTGCTCTGTTGCGGAGCGCAAGGGACTGCAGCGGGTGGTGAAAACTGCCCAAGGCATCACAGGAACTCCACTTCCAGCCAATGAGGAAGTCCAGAGAAAAACGCTGTCTCCGTCGAGCTCGCAGCATTCTCAAGGACGCCTCCCACCCTGCACACAGACTGTTCTCCCTCCTGCCCTCAGGCAGGCGCTTCAGGTGCCCCCGGACAAGGACTAGCAGACTGAGGAACAGTTTCTTCCCCCAAGCTGTGCCTTATTGAACTCTGCCCCATGCCGATGAACCCCCCTCCCCACTCCCCAACCACCACCACCCATAAACTCGTCATCTCCCCCCACTGTCCAAAGACCGTACACCAGCACTACTAGACCTTCCTGCACTCAAACACTTTGGATTCTGGTTGCACTGAAAACCGTACTGTACATTGCTCTAGTCTAGCAATGTTAGGCAGCTACTGTTTATTATTATGCACTATTTAATGTTCACTCAATCTGTACTACTTATCATATGCCCATTTGCCTTTTGCAAATTATGTCTACAGTCCCTGTTTATAGTCTACATACAGTTAATGCACAATATATATATAATATGCACATATTAATATTTACCTCAATCAATCTGTATATTTGTACTTATATACTACAGCTCCTTATTTAGCTATCACCTATTTATTATTATCTGTATATTGTACTTACTATTATTGCACTTCTGGTTGGATGCTAAACTGCATTTCGTTGCTCTGTACTTGTACATGTGTAATGACAAAATTTGAATCTAATCTAATCTAATCTTCATGTCTATCCACATACAGAGTTCTGGGCAACACACTCATTCATAAACCCCATTGTTATCTTTGTCACTGAAAACCAGTGCTGGTCCTGCCTTTGAGGGAGCCTTTGTAGTGACTGAACTAAACTTAAATTTTGTTATGCTGACATGGTGTTTTTGTCTTATTCCTGTGCTGCAGACAGAGAAATGCATTCCACCGTGTTATGCTGGTGCATGTTTTAGTTTCTCCCGTTGTGTGTGCGGGATGTGCTGTCCCCTGTGTTCCGTCCCTCCTCCCCCGGCCTGGTCGCCCCTGATTGAGGGACTGACTGTGTCCCTATCGCCGTATATTAGGATGTTAGCATTTTATCATTGTTATTTTAACCATGGTTTTATCGTAATAAATTATGCAAATTTAACAGCGAAGGTTTTAATGTTACACCACTATGCTCTCACAACTATTTTTACAATAGCTTTGGGTTTTTGGCCACAACGCCCAGTTCCACCTCTCCATA